>NNCF01126442.1:386890-494506 GCA_002313205.1 Laupala kohalensis
CTCCTCCTCCTCCTCTTTTCCTCCTCCTCCTCCTCTTTTCCTCCTCCTCCTCCTCTTTTCCTCCTCCTCCTCCTCTTTTCCTCCTCGGCCTCCTTCGTCGTCGTCTTCTTCTCTTTTTCCCTCCCTTCTTTCAATGAGTTAGACTATCAGGGTACATTTTTTGGTGTGCAAAGGTCGATTAGATTTCTCTTGTTTTGGGCTGAGAAATTTCTTTCATTTCCTTATTTGGTTACATTCCTCCTCACAAAAATAGAAATATTAGACAATCTATCATAAATTTCCACTAAAAAAAACAAAATATGATATGTGTGATATTAATACTGTATTATCATGTGCACTATTGCAAGAGTATGACAACAATTACAAGAGTTTTAGTTCGTAATATGTACTTCTACAACCACTCTTTTTCTCGTTGTCATGGTAAATAGACAATGATGCTATCTGCAGATGTATTCTCACTCCAGACTGATGCATTCTCCATTACTTTTATTTGTTTATTTATTTAATGTCATATGGCGAGGTTCCACCTAACTGTGACTTGGGTAAGGGAATTGGGAAGGAGACATCTTGGGTTGTCAGGGAACATATGGTACCGAACTGACATTAGTATGGAGTAGGTGAGGGGAACCCCAGCTGAAAACCTCACCTAGTTTGGCCGAGCAGATTTTGAACCCACGCTCTACCACTCAATTGGATCGAGGTTACAAAGATGCTACCACTAGACCACTGCAGTCTGTACTCCAAATCTTGGGTTGTCAGGTATGATAATGCAGTTGTACGGTAACATTTCTGTTTGGTAGTATGCTGACTGTGCCAGTATTGTGGTAGAGCAACCTTTGCCAGTCATGTCACAACCCATGAGCATTATGAGATCAGAAAATAAAATATTTTCATTTGTTTCCAGTTTATATTGCTTTTGAAATGTCTTGCATCGTCATATTGAAAACCTGAAAAAGAATTCTATTTACTGTGCCCTCTAAAAGCTGGCACACTATGCTGAAGCCCATTCAGCCCAATGGTAAATCAGGCCCTCATGACCAACAAGTCTGGACAGTCCTCGTTTTCCATCCAAAATTTAGCTCATTTTTATTCCGTTGGTTGTCCTCTCTCCTCTCTCATGTATGAACGTATTCCACACTAATTAATATCTCTGTTATTAAATAAAGTTTCATTAAATTAATATTTCTAATTAAATTAGTAATATTCTTTTAGCATATATTTTGACATACCACCCACTTGTCATAAATTCTATTAGCTAAAAAAAATATTGCCAAAGTTTGATCTGCTTATTTCTCTACTTATTGAGATCGCATTTTGCCATTTCTTGCCTCCTTCTCATCGACTATTGGCTTCGAAATTGTTTCCCTACTGAACACCAAAAGTAATTGTGTCGGTGGAGAAATGAGCAGGGTGGTGACTCTCAAGCCACCAATCGTTTTCTTTAAAATCACCTCATAATTTTACGTTTGTTATTTTGAAAGTGAACAGTCACCATAAAATGAACAGACCAAATTTACTATGTTGAAAATGTCCTTTTTTTCTTCTTATTTTCATGTTTTGTTTTGTCTGCCCAGAGTAAACATTTTTGCTAAGTTAAATAATTATTCTTAAATGTCTCATCTATTATTGGTAGGTACTTTCTCTTTGCCTGAACTAATGACTCTGTGTTAAATTTATTTCTGTGGCAACTAAGTAGTTATATTTTTAAAACATGTTCTGAAATTTTCAATAAAGGCGTGGTGGATACATACATTTTCTAAAAGTATTTTCCATTTTTGACTGTTTTAAAAGTAGTCTCTCTTTTTTAGGAAACTAAAAAATTTCCTGAGTAACTATTTTGCCAAATTGTAGTTGGGGGCTCCTATATTGCTTACAAAGGGCCTAGTAGGAAATCAAATCTTTATTGAGTTTGATGGTGTTTGAAGATGCTAAAGTCTACCCCTCAATAAAGTGTTTTCAGGAGGACAAGAAAACTGTGATGAGTTTTAGCAAAATAAGGAAACAAGTAAGGAAAAAAGAAGAAATGGAAATTAACAACAATTAGATTTTGTATATGTATAGTTTGAGGAAAATTCACAAGCTTGGTCATAATAAAACTGTAGTGAACTTCCTTAAAAATCGCCTACTGAACTTCTAAATTTTTCTGTTTTCATGACTCCTTTACATGTTTTAATGTATTTCTGTGTGTCTCATCTTCATTGATTCTCAGAACTCGGGGATAGAAAAGTAACCAACCTTCTGTTTTTCTTTAAACGTAGGTTTATTTTCCTTTTTAATATCAGTGTTATATAATAATGTTACATCATTGTAAAATATCTACCTCCTAATTTAAGTTGTTCTGTTGTTTTCTGATTGATGTGCCTCATGGGAAAAACTTATTTTCTTAGAATTTTTATAAAAAATAATGGTTTTATTTATGTAGTTTTATGATTTGAATGAAATTCATTTTAGGGGCAAGACCATTATGCAGTTCTAGGTTTAAGCAAGGTGCGACATGAAGCAACAGATGAAGATATTAAAAAAGCATGTGAGTTTAAATTTTTATTTTATTTATGTAGTTTGATACAATTTAAATTTCAGCTGATACACAAACAAAGGAGAAAGAAATGATCTTTTAGTCATTCAGTCTTTCATTTACATCAAGTTAATTTTCTTTGGTTGGGAGTTCTCTTAAATATATATAGTTGTTTGAATTGAGGGAAATGATATGTTCTATTTGGCATTAATATTCAAGTTCGTGTGTTCTTAATCCTCAGTACAACAAACTTCTAGAATATCGAACTCTTTTTTTGTAGGCTCTTAACAGTAGTGCTTTAGTCGTTCAAATATGAAATAAAGTAATTGGTAGTGTATTGCCTAGTGTTAGGTACATGCATATTTATAAAGATGCATGTGTATTAATTTTAATACATCTGTGATTCTGGAAGTAGGAGAAATTTTAGCGAATAGAATTTTAATGAATGTATTCTCGGGTATTCCCACTGATTTTGAGTTTTGTGGTTATTGTCCACGATTTTCAAGCATTTTGTGAATCATTTGTTTTATATTATCTCCAAATTGTGTGTCAAAGTATGTCTTTATAACTACGCTGTTCCAAAAAAATGTAAAACTTGAAACCAATTCTTTGCCATTGGTGCACACTAAATAATCAGTGAAAGAAGTTTTTTCAGTTTTTTAAAAAAGGAAGAAAAATAATATCACTTAATGTATTAATTCATTGAAAGAAAAACTTTCTTGGAATGGGTATCAAATAGTTCCTGAAAATTAGTATTAATTCTTACACTTTCCTAAAATTATAGGAATCAGTTTTCCATTTTGAAATCTATACCAATGTGTGTAGAAACTTGGTGCAATTATATGTAAGATATTTTGTATGTGTGTTGATTGATTTTATTTGAGTTGGTCAGTGAAACATGCATATTTTCTTGTACCAGATCGTATGAAAGTTCTTCGTCACCATCCTGACAAAAGGAAAGCTATGGGAGAAGAAATTCGCCCTGATGATGATTATTTCACATGTATTACGAAAGCATGGGAGATATTGGGGAACCCTCGCAACCGTCGATCATATGATTCAGTTGATCCAGTTTTTGATGATACTGTTCCCCCAAACAATGAACAATCAAGGAATAACTTTTATGAAGTAAGGCCTTTTATGTTAATTTTGTAGTGAGTGTTCTTTAAATCAGCTAAATATGTTGATAAAGTTGAGATATATGATTGTTTTGTTATGCAATTTTGTCTAATTCTGTACTACATATGAAATAAAGTATTATGTTAGCTCATTATGTGAGTTGGGTGTGTGGGTGACATCTTTCATTCAGTGCATTATTGTAGTGATTCAATCAGAGTGACTCAAAGTTTGCAAAATATTTTGTGTCATACCTATGATATATTTTCCTAAATGCTCAGACGTATTTGTCCAGTGTCATTTTTTTGTAATAGGTGCTCTGAGATGCAAATGTTCAGAGTGTCTTCTTGGATGCTTTTCATAGTGTATTAGTCTTGGAGCTGAATGTATTACGATCCAGTATAAAACCTACAACTTACAACTTGCTTACTTTCAGCAACAAAACTTACAAATTATTTACATTTTAATAGCTGAACTGGTGAATATGGCACAGTCTCATAAATGCTGAACCCCCTCCAAAAGGATGAAACCACTCACTTCCGGTTTACTCGAAAACATGAAATACTACTTAAAACAATTCGCTTAAATGTGATGGGGCCTAAAGCAACTAATTTCAGATACATTAAATACTGCCCTGAAGGGTTTTTTTTGTTTTCAAATAATTAAAGAAAAGACGTATGCCACTGGTTACTTGGGGACCCAACACAGTTAATCATGAAAAATGTTTTAGTAGTCAAATGAAGGGCAAGTTCAATTGCAAATGACATTGCTCGAGGATATGCTATCAGTTCAGATTCAGAATAAGAACAAACACACTCAATATAATTTTTTTGTTAATGGATGACGATTCCAAACTTGTTTTTGAATGAAATTAGAGTTAAAAATCAAATCTGGAAGTGGTTGTTTTTTTATAGTTTGGAGGGGATTATGAGACCTTGTGCCACCTTCACTGGTACAAAAACCAACTATTAACATGAAAATCAGTCTTATGTTTTTTGCCAAATCATAATATATGGTCAGCTCTTGGACTATAACAAATGGTTAAATGTTGTTGATTACATGTTGATGAAATTTTAAATTGGCTATGTTTCCTAGAATAATTTCTGTAATGACTTGAGTGATGTGTGTTTAATTTTTAGGTATTTGGCCCTATTTTTGAATTGAATTCACGTTGGTCGGATAAAATGCCTGTTCCCAAGTTGGGTGGCGCTGATGCTTCTCGTGAATTGGTGGAACAGTTTTATGCCTTTTGGTATAACTTTGAATCGTGGAGAGAGTATTCTTATTTAGATGAAGAAGAGAAAGAGAAGGGGCAAGCGTAAGTTAATTTGAAAAAAAAAAAAATTGCATTGTTCTGAATATGGTGAAGCATGTACCTGTTAACACTCAATACCAATACATTAAGTTTCAAACCATGGGATTGCGTTATGGTTCTGTGTTTTTAGTTGAGCTTGAGCTCTGTTGTTTGAGCCTTGTGATTAAGGCTTCATATAAGTGAAGGGAGAATGATATTTTATGTAAATGACTCAATTTTATGAAAAACTTGACAAAATATGGCATATGACTATATTATAGGACCCTAAATGCTGTTTGTATGTCCTGTTTTATACAAAAAATCCATGTAGGTGAGACATCTGGGGGAACTGTAATTTACCTCTTAGAGTGGGTACTCTTATGAGTGGGGTATGAATTTTTAACACATTAATATTTCATATATTTGTATTGAATTCAAATTCAATTGAATTCAAATTCAATTGAATTCAGTTTTTTTTGTCATAACTTGAGTAAATGTTAAGCTATGGAGACAATGAAAATAGGAAAATACACCTTGTTTTCAGAGGTAAAAGTTAATTTATTAACTTCAATTGTAACATTTGGCACTCTTAAGTGGAAAACGAAAAAAAAAAAAAAAAAAAAAAAAAAAAAAAAAAAAAAAAAAAAAAAAAAAAAATTGACTTTNGACTTTTATACACCTAACCAAATGACAAAAAAAATTTGGTGCAATTTTAAACTTATATGTGAAAGTATTTTTTTTTTTTTTGCATGATTTTAAAATGCTGTAACATTCATATATGACATTGAATGACCTTGAAAAAAGTTCCTCAAATGTATGTTTTAATTCCTTACTGTCACACAAAAATTCAATTTTTTACTTGATCAAGGGGTCAGAAAAAAATAAAATCCAAAGAATACATTTTTTGCCTCTTGCAGGAAGGAGTAGGGGGTAATGCACATTTTGACCGTGGAAATAGAAGTTTTTAGGTGTATGTAACACTTTAATCCGTGTTATTCGAAAATCTAACACGTAGGACATTTTGACTATCTTAACCGGGGATACCCTTTGTTAATACAACAATCAACATGCTGCCAACTACAGAATATAATATTAATAAGTTTTGTATACTGCTATTGTATTCTGCATTTATTACAATTTCTATGTTTTGTTGTTATTAATGCAGGCGCGAAGAGCGTAAATGGATTGAGAAACAAAATAAAGCTGTTAGAGCAAAGTTAAAAAAGGAAGAAATGGCTCGAATAAGATCCCTAGTTGATACTGCTTATTCTCTAGATCCCCGTGTTTTGAAATTCAAGCAAGATGACAAGGATAGAAAATTAGCTGCAAAACAAGCTAAAAAAGAAGCTGTCCGAGCGCGTATTGAGGAGGAAGAAAGAGTAAGTATTTTACATATGCTCTAGCTGTTGTGCTGTTTGTTTTGTTGCTTAGTATTTAAATAAAACTAGTTTTCAGGTGGGAAAAAATGGTGTACATATTGTATTCAGAACAGTAAAATGCCAGTGTAAAGTTATGGTGAATTTTTGTTGTATGAAAATTGGTCAATATCCAAGAACTCACCTGAATAACTGAAAAACCTTCTATTACTTCAACATTAATGTACAGACAAAATAAATTTAGTATTTATGTGATGAGAGTAAAACTTGCTTCACACAATGCATTTTGTGCTCCAATACAGCATGCGATTTTTGCTTACAATGACCTGTGATTTATGTCCTGCTGTGTTGACTTCACACGATGCATTTTACCAGGACAGTTTTGATGTCAACTGCATATTGACAATTCGAGAAAATGGATGTGGTTATTGCATAGATTGTTCATCAAAAACATTTAGCAAAACTAAATTCTTAAACTAAAAGGGTAAAGCGAATAAACAAATGTAATGACAACACAGTTATGTTGTTTGGTATTATTACATAGTGGCAAACAGTGAAGTGTTGTGTGTTGTCTATGAGTGTCATATATACGAGTCAAAGTATGTTTCTTGATGAACTCCAATATTACCTAAAATGTCTGATAACATGTATATGTTATATTTATCTTTAAAGTAATTTCATTTATTGATTCCTATTTTTCGGCAATAATTTTTCTTAATGATAGTTGCTCTAACCTTAAGGTTACTTGCCCGCATCGCTCAAATTATTAATTTTTCATGACAAATAATTGATAACTTTACACATGATAAGACTTTGATAATTATAAATTAGACTTATTATAAATTTAAAATATTAACTGATAACTTTTTGTTGCATACATTTCTGAGGTATTTTCATTCAGCTTGTTAAATTAAGTTGCTTTTAATAAAATTTATGAATGCATTAATTAGGAAGCCAAAAATTATTTTTTCATTGTTGATGTGCTGACATCCAACAGTAATTGAATCATCCATGATTATTTATTTCAAATAAATGGTATATTATTTACCTTTGTGGTAATAAAAAGACAATTCTTTAGTGCTAGTCCTATTCAAACAGTGGGCCATTATTGTTGTAGTCAAGAGTCTCAGTTGGGTCGTCAAGGTGGACGGACGTGTTTGGGAGCGCTCGTGATTGTGAAAGGTAATGCGTTGCTCATTTGGAGATTACCGCGCCCGGGTGGGTTTTTGGGTGGGCCGCTGTCCCTGTGTCCGCGCGGCTGTAGCGTGTTCGTCATTGGCGGTAGCAGCAACGGCTGGTCAGGGCAGCTGCTTGGTTGTGTGCAGCCACTGGCTGTTTTACTCTTAATTGGTGGTGTTGAAGCGACCCTGACCCAATTAATATTGATCCCGCTGTACAGAAAGTTTCACGAGTTTTATGTTGCGGATGCAAGAAAATATTGCGATTTGGTACAGAGTGCGAGTCGTGTGGTCGTTGGTTCCACTTTTCGTGCAGCGGGGGAATGGTGGACATTGCATCCAACAACGGCGTCTTTACCTGCGGGACATGCTGCATGGAGCGAGTACTTCGCTTGGAAAAGGAGCTGTCACTGGCGAAGAAAACCATTGAGGACCTTCGTATGAGCCAGTGTTTGCTGGAGGAAAAAATTGGTGAACGCTCTGTAAACGCAGTTGTTGAAGATAGAAGTCGGAATACTTATTGTCTCATTTTAGGGAACTCAGATGTCCGACACGTGGGGAAGGAGGACAGCTCCATGAAAGTTGAATGCTATCCCGGCATCCGGACGGAACAACTGCGACATGTGATCGAAAATCGGGATTTTGGAACCCCCGATACTGTTATCCTCCATGTCGAAACGACCTGTGTAACCTCGATTATGTTATGGGAGTGGTGTACGAACTTGTTTCGGCCACCAAAATGAAGTTCCCTCAATCCATCATAAAAGTGGCGTGTTACTGCGAAAGGACGTGTGGTGGAGAAAAATCGGGGCCATTGATGAACGCATTGAATGGGTTTGTAATACCCTTAACGTAACCTTTGTGGTCGGCAACAGTTGGATGGAGGAAAGTTATTTTAAGCGTGACGGGCTTCATTTAAATAGGCAAGGAGCATCACATTTAGGAAAACTTTTTGCAATTATCACGTGCGAAGCCCCCTTCAACTCCTGTTTGAGATGGCAGAGCGGTATTGGTAAGAAATACCAAAACTCGTAGGGAACTTCGAATAAGTGGTAGACTCCAGCTTAGCGACAACGGCGGCGATGGCGTTGAAAGAGGAGAATGTGGCACTGGAGGTGGCGACGACGGCTGCAGCGACGGCGGAGTCAGAGGCGTCACCGGAGGAGGCAATGGCTGCGGTGATGGTGCAAGGGAAGCGACGGCGGTGAAAGAGAAAACGAAATTCGTCGACCTGTTAACAAGGGTGAGTCGTTAGTGTTGCTGCAGATGAATTGTAGAAGTATTTAGAACAAGAAAATAAATTTTTCCAATTTAGTTGATATTTATTAACCAGATATTACTATTGGTACGGAGTCATGGCTGTCGGAGGACGTGAAAAATGCAGAAATATTTCGTTCGGGTTTTTCGGTTTTCAAACGGGATCATGAGAGTCGTGGGGGTTGGAGGTTTTATTTGTGTGAAAAACAGTTTATCGTGCTCTGTAAGCTGGGTAGATGAAGTTTACGAATTAATATCTATTGAAATTGAAGGTTATTGAGGTACATTCCAGGAATACTTAGAGCTCCAAGTGATATGCACGTGTTTGAAAAATTAGTTAATAAAATGGGTCTCAATTCAAATATAACTAGAAATACCATTATTGGCGGGGACCTTAACTTACCGCATGTTGACTGGGAGGGTGACTCAGATAGCATTGGCAATGCGTAATCATTAGTAAGCAATCTTGTTTGGGATTGTGGCTACTGTCAAGTAGTGAAGCAACCGACAAGAGGGGACGCTGTTCTTGATATTTTCCTCGTATGACCGGAGGATGAGCTTCTCTTACGACACCGGACGATATAAGTGACCACCGCGCGGTTATCTTAGAAGTCCACTGGACCAATTCTCAAATATCTAGACCATAGGATAGAATAATTTATCAATATAATAAAACAAACGTACCAGATTTTCAGTTTTTTTCTACGTCAAAATTACGCGAGACGGGCTGGTACGGGAAGTTCCGGGGAAGAAATTTGGTTAAACTTTAAGAATATAATATTTAAGAGCATTGAAAAATGTTCCCCATAAAAAAATAAAAAAACAATTCTGATCCTGAATACTATAATAGTTACATTAGACGTTTGAAAGCCAAAGTAAGAAAAGCGTATAAAAATCGAAAGAAAGGGACTGTCTACCAAAATAATTACAAATTTCTCTTTAAACAGTTATTAATAGCAAAGAGAAATGCTCAGGAGTATTTTCTACCCCAAAGTTTCCAAAATAAAGACAACTGTTGGTCGCAATTCCTGAAAAGACGGAAAGAGGATGAAGAAAGTACACCCGATATTAAAAACAACGGTGTAATCCACACAACCTGAGGATAAGGCCAATGTTTTTCATTCATATTACTCGCCGGTTTTTGGCATTAACTCTATTAACGACAGTTTAAATTTGACAACTAATTCCCATATAAATACTTTTGTTCTAAATACTAGGATGCTGCGACAGCGAATTTCTAAGATTAAGGGGAAAAAATCGGTCACGACAAAATTCCAGGAGATTTACTCAAACTCGGTGGGGAGGCCAAGATTCCGTACCTAGCCAGGCTTTTGAATTAACATTAAATAATTCTGCATTACCACGGGGCTGGAAAAAGGCTATCGTGGTACCAATTCACAAAGGAGGTGATCTTTAATTAGTTAGTAATTATCGACCAATTAACTTAACCTCCGTAGTATGTAAACAGATGGAACAAATTATTGCAGATTATTTGAAGAATACTTGGGGAAAAACATAATTTTCTACATCCTGCCCAACACGTCTTTAGATCCGGGTACTCATGTGAGAGCAAACTTATTTCCGTTTGCCGGGACTTGGATGTTACTTCACGAGGTGGGGGAGAACTGATGCAATAGTTATTTATTTATCGAAAGCGTTCGATTTAGTGTCACATGACCGTTTTCTTGCGAAAATCGCGAAGTCAGAAATTGATCCGCGTGTTGTCAAATGGATTTGTGAATTTCTCCGGGATCGGACACAACCAGTTAGAATAGATGGGTGCTCCTCTAAAGAAATTGCGGTGACTTCGGGAGTACCACAGGGAAGCGTTTTGGGTCCACTTCTTTCCCTTGCATATATTAACGATATATCAGAGCACATTAATTCAATAGTGCGTTTATTTGCAGATGACTGTATTATATATCAGAACATTAAAGAAGGCAGAGACCGAAATATGTTACAGAGTAATCTAAACGAATTGTGGAAATGGGCTGAGATGAATTAAATGAAAATAAACCCTCTAAAAAGTAAATCTTTGTTTTTCGAGAAAAAAAAATAAAACCTGCTCTGTACTATTCATTAAATCATCAGATTATTCCTGAAGTTTCATGCAGTAAATACTTCGGTGTTATAATTTCTCGTGGCTTAAATTGGACAGAACATGTTAAATACACAACGCAGAAATCTTGGAGAGCACTGAACTTCGTAAGATACGAACTTAGAAAAGGGAACTTGAAATCAGAAAGCTTGGCTTACTCTTCACAAGTTCGACCTATACTGGAGTACGGAGCTGCTTGCTGGGATCTGTACAGGAAGGGTCAGATCAATGAATTAGATCGAATACAAGAAAGGCTGCCAAATTTGTTAGGGACAACACAAGTAATATTACTTCAGAGTGGGGTATACTTGCCAATCAAAGAAAGTATCACGTCTTTGTGCTCTCTTTAAAACCTACATGGAAATCGGTGAATGGTAGGCTACACAAACCGAATTACATTAGTCGCGGCGGCCATAAGCGTAAAATAAAATGTAGGAAACAGAAAATGGATATTGGTAAATACTCCTTTGTGAATAGAACCATTGTAGACTGGAATAACTTACCTGCAGCAACACTTTCAAACTTAGCAAAAGAGTAAAATGTTTCTGCAACAGTCTTCTTGCTTCATCGAAATTGGATCGTATATGAAGTGCAGTGAAGTGTAGTGAGGTGATTGGAGTCTAAGGGTTTGGATAATGCTCAGAGTGAATAGTAATAGTGGAGTTTACATGATTGTTCTCAGCAACCCTGTTTTGGCTTTATTTTTTTATAGTTATTAATTTCTTTTATTTATGTTATAGCAATTACTATTATGTTAAGGGTATAGGAGGAGTAATGACATATGTATGTCTATTGAGCGTGTTTGTAGGTATGAGTATGTTTCTTTAACTGTTTGTAAGCGAAAATGTGTATGTGTAGGTATGTGAATATACACACATATGAGCCTCGTGTAGATAATTAATTTCTTAAATCTAGTTTCTTTCTCATTGTAACCATGTGTAGTAATTTTCTAAGCATTTTATTCTGTTTGTGTGTATTTTATAGATATTTTTATAGATATTGATGATTTGTTTTTTAACCTCATATTATTGTATTATGTATGTATTCTTTTCTATCTGCCAGCGAGCATTGCTCGCTAGCAGACTAATAAAGTATTATTATTGTTGTTGTTATTATTATTATTATTATTATTATTATTATTATTACTATCGATAGACATGTCAAAAGCATATGATGTAATTGATCATGAAAAATTAGGGGAAACCTTAGAAAAAATAGGAATTAGAGAAAATACATTAAACTTATTTCAAAGTTATTTAAGTAATAGACCCTATAAAGTTAAAATAGACAATGCATATAGTGACAGAATCAATTTAGACAAAGGTATTCCCCAAGGTAGCTATCTTGGCCCCACTACTCTATATCATATATGTGAATGATGTAAAGGAGTGTTTCAAAAATTGTAAATTTTTCATTTATGCAGATGATGATATAATTTCCTCTAATAAAGATTAGAAGAAGGCCCTACACATGTGTCGTAAATGTAATTATCCAAGTGGGAGTTACCCGTATTTGGATTTCTCCTTACATTTCTATTGACTTTCTTACTACAATGTGCAGTAGGAAAGGATATGATTCTGTACTTTGTTTGTGGTTACTGTATTGTCTTATTTTTAGATTTTACTGAATGAATTTTTATAAATTGGTTTCCTGTTGTGACAAAAATCATTACTCCTTTATAGAGAGCTCAAGCTGAAGAGGAAGCAGTTCGGCGCCAAAAAGCTGAGCAAGAAGCTGAGGAGAAAGCGAGACAAACTGCTCTAAAAGCCGAGAGAGACGCTCAAAAGAAAGTACTGAAGCAGCAACGAACTGCCCTTCGTAAATTAGTTAAAGCCAATAACTATTATATTAAAGATGATGGAGAACTAGTGCATCACATGGCTAGCTTAGAAAAGATCTGTGAATCATTTCAAGCCAATGAGTAAGTACTAGATATTGTTACAATAGCTTCTCATTGGAATTGTGAAATCTTGCATATATTTATTTATTTATTAGGTTTTCTTGTTATTGATAAATGCATGTAATCCATTTTTTAAAGGGTGAGAAATAATTCCAGTAACTAATTAATTTTAAATAATGCAATTAATAATGAACTTATCTATCCATATGTAGCTTACTATGTGAATTAAATGAGTTCCAGCAACCAACCTATGTTAGTGATGGGGTGAAAGTATAGAGAAAAAATTTGATGAAATAAATATAGTAAACTAGTGGTGCAAAACCATTGCACATACTTTCTCATATACATTTCTCAATATGCACTAGAGAGCAACATTAAAGAATTCTATTAGGAGAGGGTTGTTTTTAACATGTTACTCTATATTTTGGCCATCTTCATTTCACCCTACTTTAAAAATTTTATTAAAGAAATACTTTTACTAGCATTTATCTAAAAGAATCTGTAATATACAAATTTTGTTTTTGTTTTAGGGGGAAATAAGATCAGTATTATTTATATTCTATTTAAAAATATATATTTTTAAATAAATATAAATATAATTAGGATATTATTAATGCGGAGAACAAAGCAAGCACACACACATTCTTATTTAATTAAGTTGAAAACTAAGATGTTAATTTCTTTGCAACTTGAAATTGTGAAATTATATTCAACAAAAATTAATAGTATCTTTGATCAATTTC
Source organism: Laupala kohalensis (assembly GCA_002313205.1). Lineage (NCBI taxonomy): Eukaryota > Metazoa > Arthropoda > Insecta > Orthoptera > Trigonidiidae > Laupala > Laupala kohalensis. The sequence continues at coordinate 400,368 of NNCF01126442.1, forward strand.
GGTTAAATAGGTGATACTGTTTGTTTTATTTATTTTCTCTTATTTCGTAATGGTACTTATCTATCTTGTCTAAGAATTCTGTAAGTATTGAAATATATTATTTACAATAACATTACTTTTAATTATTGAAACTGCTATAAAACAATGAATTTAAGAAATCATTAAATATTGACAAAGATTTTTTTAAATGTGTTACCTTCCATACAAAAAAACAAAAAACAAAAAGAAAATGCATAACCAAGTTAATTCTTCAAACAATGACTGTCATATAAAATAATATTCTCACATTTCAAATAATACGCACAAACATATAAATAAGATATACAGCATCCACAAGTTAATAACATCACCCAACAAAAGAAGCAGTGGATACATCTGATATGTAAGCTTACACAGAGAAAAGATGCAGTGTCACTGGATGAAAGGTTATGAGTAGTGTATAGAGGTTGTGTGTGTAGAATGTTCACAATACCAAGAGGAACATAAGATGCAGACGTTCCTGTTTACTCCTTTTAAAAGTAACATACTAAAATGACACATCTCCAAACATTACACCATTGGCATACTTAAAACTACGCGCCATAAACATACTGACATTTTAGTCACTGACACTTTAATAAAATATACTGACATTTTAGTCGGGCTCAGAGTCAATAATTCGACTTATTACTGTCTTTTATTTGAGATTTGAAAGTAAAATAAATGTTCAGAATATTATTTTACCCTACCTCTGCTTGATCCGTGTTAAATAATAATCAAGATTCTTGATATAGTAAACTAATGTGTAAGTACAGCAGATGGATGTTATTTCAGTGCATCTATTCCAACTTTCAAGTGAAATACTGCTTATGCAGTTGTAACATATATTAATTACACTTTGCGTACGGAATATTTAAGCCAAATCGTTGGACTAGTTTTTGAAAAATACTTAAAACTGTACTTTGACCTTCATGTGAAGTGCACTTTGTGTTCAAGTAAAAAGAAAATTGAAAGCACATGCATTCGTCAGAAGTAAATTCTATTGTAATAAGAAAAATGAAAAAAATTATTTTCCCATTTGGCCAGGAGTGCTGCACAGTTGGATGGACGGACGGACATCCAGCCAAAAACCACTTTTTCGGAATCAAGGATCTCCAAAACAGATATTTCCGCAAAAATCTCATTTTCGATTTTTTTCACTATTACAGTACTTTCTATAAACTATGTATATGAGAAAGTAAAAAGTGTGATAAGAAGAGTGTATGTATTAGACGACCTTAATTGGACTGTTCACAATATTTGTTGTGATATTATCCTTCACACAATGTCTCAACCCTTAGTTGGGACATTCACTGTTGTAAAAAATTGTAACAAGACATAGCAACGGAACAACTGAACATGATATAAAAGTGTCTTGTCTGTGTGTGTGTCTGTCTGTCTGTGTGTGTTATTATTCAGTTATTGTAGTTTCATCCGTGTAACAATGGTCATGTCTGAATCGTCCATTAATTATGTTCCATTTACTTGATGCACTCTACCAGTGGAGTGGGGAACTCGCACAGAGCAACAACTTCTTTGTCCAGTTCTAGTGCACACCCAGAGGAGTAAATGGAAAATGCAATAAGTGACATGCTATTTATTTTTACACATAATTAATTAATGCTTTCTTTCTGGAAGAAACCACAAATGGGAAATTGTATAAAAATAATTCTCACTTATCATCTACTACACTAACTTAAGAATATTTTAGGGATGGAGAATGGGTTCTTATTGAACTAAATAATTATTTTTAGCACGCACGATACATTTTTTAGTAACTATCTATATTGTGTTTAGTATGCTACATATTAAGAATGAAGAAACTTATTTAAACAATTATTTAAAATTTATAAATAACTACAATTTTATTATTGAACCAAAAAAATTATAGATATATTTGATACCTGAAAGTTTATTGATAACACATATATGGTGGCATTTAATTTAACTGGACATAAAAATATTCTACTGGTTTCAAATTAGTAGATTTTTAAGAATAATTTATAGGTTTTTACATAATCAAGTTCCACATCGTATTAGAGCTTGTACCAATCTGAAAAGAATGGCATATATTTCAGCTCTCTAAACCAAATAGTTATGAAGATAGAGACATTTAAAGACTTCATTACACAGTGGAAATTGGGCGAATTTCCAAATTTTCTTAAATTAATAACCAAAAAATAAAAGGTCAGAGAAAATGTTAAATTTCGTATTTTCATGTACAATAAACCAGTAGTTTAATCTTTGCTAGAGATACAAAATCTCGTTTCTTTGGAACTCGTAAAATTCTCACTACCTGCCCAGGGCTCCAGCAAAGTGGTGCCCCTGAGAGGATTAAAACATCAATGTGTATTTATTTTATATTTTTATTACATGTCTTTTGGTGAGGTTCGGGCCATTTAGCCTGCTCTTCCACCTAAATTGACTTGGGTGAGGATTTTGGGGAGGTTGCCAGGGAACTTATGGTACTGAACCGACATATGGTTGGAGGGAAATCCTGCTGAAAACCTTACCTAGTTTGGCCAAGCAGGGTTTGAGCCTGCGCTATACTGTGGTAGCAAAGACACTAAACCAATGCTGTTGGTATTTAGTTAGTTGTGTGTCTGCTAAACAGTTAATAAATAATTTTGAATGACCTTTTTGAGTAACTCTTTTTCATACACAATTTCACAAACACACACAGTCACATTCTGCTGTAAAGACTTAAAAACTTTAACACACATAAAAATAAGAAATTTAAAAATCTCAAAAACTTTAAAAATCACTCCACTTCATCCCTAGATGAGGGACAGCGTCAGGTGACTTTTAAAGTGATAAAACATTTAAAGTAATAGAAAGAAAGGCTCATTGTTTTGAAAATAATGTATTATAAATAAGTGAAAGATTGTTGGTTGTTTTGTAAGTTGGACATATGTTTATGAGATTTAATGTGCAACATTTCAGATTAAATTCTTTTAAAGTAACACCATTCTATGTTTAAAATTTTAATATTGTCCCTATCCATACAATGATTGGTATTTATTCCATGTTCAGAAATGACTTTCAGTTTTGATGCCTTAATATTCCTTTGTTCCTTGATCTTGGGGTGTCCAAAGTCTGTCCCACACATATCACAATCTTGGCATACTTTTGTGTGTAACATACTTGTATTGCAGCACTTTAATTCTGTTTTCATGTGAATTGATAATTCAATTCAAATCAGGTCACGAAAGTCAAGCTTCTCAGTTTTATGACCAATTTCACGAAGTGTTTATTTTTCCTAAGAATCTTACCATGTGTTTTTAAAGTAAACAAAAGTAAAGATGGAAAATTGATGTAGCTGTGAAAAATTTTGTATAAGTGTATAATGTTCTCTTTCACTTTGTGATTTAAGCTTTGAAATATAGACTTTACAAACTTAGAATAATCATGGTTATCAAATTTCATTTGGTTATTTTATATTAATGGCTGTTCTAATATTTTTATCTGATATAGATTTTAAGTTAAAGAAAAAAATGTAAGTTATAAAATAAATTTTCGCACTGTAATTTATCTATGTACTTTGGGGTAAAAATTCATTCAGATATTGACTAGTACTTCATAATTATACGGAATATGCTTTAAATGTTCGGCTTGTTTGCAGAATGGAAGAGTTAGCAAGTAGAATATCATCAGAAGGTCGTGATGCATTTCTTGAAGCTATTAAGGAAGTGGAGCGCCGAATAGAAGAAGAGAGGCAAGCTTTAATGGACTCTGCTAAACGTGGAAGCGGGTCTGGTTCTCAAGGCAGAAGCAAAGGAGGATGTGCTCCTTGGTCACACGAAGAGCTTCAGCTGCTTATAAAGGCTGTGAATGTTTTCCCAGCTGGAACTAATCAGAGGTTAGGGACATCCTATTTAGACCATGTTCTCTACTAAAAAATGCATTAATTTTTCAATATCTGCTCCCTGAGTATCAGATCAAAACTTTCTTCTCTGTTGGGTGCCTCAGATTACATCTCTGTAAGCTCTCTAAAATCTAAGTGATCAAGAAGTATATTTCGGTAATTTCATAGAATTTCAACCCAACAAGGAACCTAAAGTGTCAAAGTACATATATTTTTTGTATTGATAGATTTTTTCTTCAACTCCTGCTGACCACTTGGCATTCCTCTGGTGGTGAGCGGATGTTTAAATTTCAAAATCAAATTGTTTTCCAACTTTTTGAAACTATGTTTAAATATTTGCTCTCGAACCAGAATTTTAAAATTACCTGTAACATTCTTCATTAAAATCACCTCATTGTTATTATAGTGTTTTCCATTTCAAAAATGTATGACCACTGCTGATCTTTCCATTGGTCCAAAATTTGTTTTTTTGTGTGTGTCCCTTTTGTCTAAATTTTTCTTATTTTGTCATAATTATCCAACTAGATATAAAGGAAAAATATTAATATGGCTGTGTACTTAAAATTTTATAAAATAAAAATATTTGCAATGGTAAGTCTGCAATATTTGATTCCTTTTTTCTCATTTCCTATTTTACGCTATTCCACAATTTTTCTATTTTAAGAGTAGTAATATCATCTGTGATCTTTTCCTTAAAACAAAAGAATTGTTAAAATCCTAGTCTTATTACATTTATTTATATATTTATCATAAAGTTCTGGATGTATATAGTGTTAGATGTACAAATGTTATTTTAGATTGTGTGTGTGTGTTATGCATGGCTTCTCCCTCCTTTTTTAACTAGTATCCACTGACTCTTCGAGAAAAGTGTGAGTCCATCCATTATAGTTCCAGAAGAATAACATACTAAATTCTCTCCGGGGTGTAATACTCATTCTTGCCTTTCTTCTTATTACTCAGTGATAAATATTAATTTTCCTATTTAACTTGATGTCAGGCATAGCCAGTGTGAAGTTTGAGGAGCCCCTCCTGAAATTTTTGTAATTGTTTAATGAAAGTAATTTATCTGTACAAAATATTGTTCTGTTATCATTCTTAATTAATTTATAACCTAAATTAAATAGTTGAAAAAAAGTAAAATATTTTAAGGACAAATAACGTAAGTTAACATGAATTTTGGTGAGAAGTTTAGACTCCCTGTAAATATTTTTCTGGTTATGGGCCTGCCTATTCCCTTGTAAATGGCTACTCTAGGATAGTTATGTAACATATTAAGATTTAAAAATAATTGGTTGCCGAGTACATAACATGTTATTGTGCCTTCTTGTGACTTTTAGATGGGAAGTTGTTGCCAATTTCATAAACCAACATGCTGGAAGTTCAGTTGTACGCTCGGCCAAAGAAGTGTTATCAAAAGCTAAAGATCTACAAAGTTCGGATTACACTCAAAACATATTAAAAGTGTCTGCCAATAAGAAAGCTTATAATAATTTTGAGAAAGATAAAGCCTCTGTAGATATTCCTGCTGCTGCCTCTGAAAGATTTGACTGTAAGTTAATTTTTTTTCTTCGTTTGTTAAGTATAGTTTTTTTTTTTTTTTTTTTTTTTTTTTAATGTTAGTAAGTTTCAGAGTTGCGATTATTTTATTTTTATCCTTCGAATATTTTACTTGATTTGTGTGACATTTTAAGGAAGGTTGGTGTTTTAGTCGTAGTAGATTTTATTTTATTCCCTCTTCAGTTCACTTTTGATAATGAAATTTCATTATAATAAATTTTTAATACAATTTCTTACTTAAAATTTTACTTCGCATTTCATATTGTGAGTTGACATTTCAATGAAGCTGGACTCCAAATGTTTGTTTTGGGTAAATATGAAGAAACTCGCCTGGAAATGTAAACTGTAGAAGTCCTGGAAAAGTTCTCAGATGAAAGTGTATTAATTATTTACTGTGACATAGACTTCAATCCAAAGAATTCCTTTACAAAAATCTTAGTTCTTTGTATTTACTTTTAGCTCCTGCAGAGCAGCAAGGATTGTCTATGACACCGTGGAATGCAACAGAGCAACAGTTATTGGAGCAAGCATTAAAAACATATCCTGTAAATACACCAGAACGGTGGGATAAAATTGCCGAATGCATACCTTCTCGCAGTAAAAAGGATTGCATTCGTCGTTACAAGGTATATTTATTAACTTTTTCTTTTTGTTGTATGCGAATTAAACATGGAATGCAATTCTCCTGAATATTGGAGATCTATGGAAGCACCAGTGTTTAGATGAGGATTTAAATTGAGGGTTCTCTAGTTCTGGAATTTTCATAGCTAATTATCTAAGTTTGCTAAATATAATGTGTTTAGATTTGGTCTTATTTAATCCAATTATTAGGGCAGTATAGCTGTGCATCTGGTCTCCCTTAGTATATGTTTCAAGTTGGGATACCTCTTTTTTTACCATGTATGATAACTGTTATGTATGCAGTATACATCTGCATACATTACATCATTTATACGATCTATAAGTCCTTAGTGAAAATAATATACTGGACAGGTATGAAAGCAGATCTTGTGGTACTCCAGTAACGACGTTGACAGGTTCTGATTGAATGTGAAGAGTGGTACCTTCAAAGTTGTATTTAATTTCAACAACTTGAGATCTGCCTGAGAAATAAATGTCAAATAATTTATAAGGAGTTCAAAATATACTTGTCTTGTTCAGTCTTTTGAGGAGTTGTTTGTGTGGCAGCTAAAAGCTGTACTGTATTCCAGGAAGATTGCAGTAGCTCTGTGACCAGTTTCCAGGTGGACTCAAGTATAGTCCATCCGATATATAATTGCTGTAGTTGTTGATTTACCTTTCCCATATTCAGATTAGCAATATTCAGATTGGCCAGTATGCGAAACGGGAAAAGTCAGGGTATTTGGTAGGTTAGGAAAAAGACATGGAAAAGTCTGGAAAATTTTATTGAGTCCGGAAAATAACCATAATATGTTGAAATTTATTTTCTTGAAATATCATCCAAAATTTATATAATGTATTTTTCATAATTTATGTATTTATTTTTATGTATTCATAGTATGTATTTTTCATAATTGCAAAATAACCATTTTTATCAATTCAATGATGTGAAATAATTAAAAATTGTGTAATTACTTTTATATGTAGAGTTATTGGCTATATTTATCAATAGAGATGTTGGTTCTTGCATTTAGACGAAATAAAATAAAGAATTTTTTAAATAATTCTGATGTTTCAACCTTTAATTTTGGTGATCATCAGGGCTAAATTAAGAACTTTAGAAGTAACATCAAAACTAAGTCACAAATCATTCAGTTAAGTACATCAAAAAGACTCCACCCATTCCACAATCAAAAATTGTACACATATTGCTATCAAATTTGAACCACTATAATAGTCCAAACATTATTTTTGTTATTTTGGGAGATAAATTATATTTATGATGCCTCAAAATACAGGTTGTAATGTTGTTAATGTCATATAACAAGGTGGCGAGCGACCGGAAAAATCAGGAAAACCGGGAATAGTCAGGGAATTTTCTGTTTCTGGAGAAGTCAGGGAAAAGTTAGAGAATTTGTTCACTGCCCAGGGGAGAATAATTGAAAGTGATTACAATGATCGTTGAATAAAAAAATACACCTCAAATTATTTTCTTCGATTAGATTTAAGGATGACTAATAGCGAAAGTAACCAGTAACTAACTTCTTGATAGCGCCATTTCAACGAAGCGACAGCGAGACTGTTCCAAGCTTGTTTAAGGTTGCATCGGTAATTGTTTCATTGCAACATTCCACAGTGTGAACAAAACTGTTCCCGTTCAGTTTCAACGAAACACTCGTTCCAGTTAGCTCACTTCTGGACATTATAGAACTAGAAGCACCATTGATACTACATGTGAGTAGGGTTGCTAGCCATCCAGGTTTACCAGAATTTGTCCTAGTTTCAGGGGCATCTGAGGGAGGTTTTCTTCTTCATTTGGGTTTTTTAAACAAACCGCACAACGAAGACTAACTGTCGCGTTCATTTAAAATTTGCACATGCCAGTGTGAACACAATGCATATTATTATGTGAGTTACAATTACTCAATTATGGAGCAATTGTAATTTTAAGATTATTTTTGTAATTAGGGGTATCTTGTGTTCTCCTCAACACGAGATAACACAGTGATAACTGCAGTCTCAACACATCAGTTCTTTGTTGTTGTTGTTGTTGTTGTTGTTGTTGTTGTTGTTGTTGTTGTTGTTGTTGTTGTTTTCTATGAAAAATAAAATTGGAATTTCAGTTTTTGATTATTATTTTCTTTCCAATACAGAGAAGTATCTATCGAATTCTGTTTAAAATCCACTGTTTCTTACTGTGAAAGCACATCTTTATTTATTATTCTTAATGGCACATAATGACAAGCTAAACTTAATGTATTATTATGAAGGGTAGAAATCATTTTTTGTAGTAACGTCCAGGTTGTAGCTTCAAAATTCAGGGTTTTCGGTCTCCTAGTTGTAGGTTTGAGATTTTGTTGATACCAACCCTCCTTGCGAGGAGCATGGTACAGTGGTTGGCACTTCCAATCCTACCCTGTACTTCCTCCTTTTATCAGATATGTTTCATTGACCACAAATGTCATGATTGCACCATTACTTAGATGACCCTGATATTCTGGAAGAATGTTTTACGTGTATCATTGGACTCAGCGTAACGAAAGAATAAAAATGAGGTGGGGTGAAAGCATGGCATTGTCATTCGCCTCTGCGTGGGGTGAAACTCTCATAGTTTCAGTCTACAACCACCGATTCATTCTCAAACTGCTTCAACATCATTTCAACGGTGGCAGAGACTACTTAAATCTGTCTTTAGTCAGTCTAAAACCAAGCTTTGTTTTGTTTCAATTTCTGATAAGTATACTTAGTTTTTTTAATTTTTTAATGACAATTCTTTACTACTGAAGAATGATTTATGAATTATTGATCATTTCCTTTTATCAAATTACTTTATTATTATAAGATTTCACCTGCTAGAATGTTAGTTTCTCAATTATTAAAGAAATTTTTTCGTGCATGTTATGTTGTGAGGTAGAAGTCAGGGAAAATTAATCCTTTGGTCAGGAAAGCTCGGGGAGAAGTCAGGGAATTTTGAGAGCAAGAATCACTAGCCATCCTGTATTACATGTTTTGGTTTAAATTATTTCATTGTTTCACATACCCAACAGATTCTCTATTCCTGATATAAAATTGTACTACCTTCTGTAGTATTATGACAGAATTTGTACATTTCAGGTTGTTCTGAACTTGTAATATTGTACTACCATTTGTATTTTGTTCCAGGGGAATTTGGTGCCTTGCATGTACAGAGTTGTTTGTGGATATGGATAATAATGCTTACGTTTCTCTTGCAGGAACTTGTTGAAATGGTGAAAGCAAAGAAAGCTGCCCAAGCTGCAGCAGCGGCTTCAGTGGTCGGACCAAAAGTGAAATGACTCGTGACTATTGTTAGACCTGAAATTTAATCATGTTTTTATTTTATGTCTGTTCAACTACTGTATAAATTTATGTCTGTTACTCTGCATCAAAATTTGTACTTCTTCCCTTTTGTTTTCTTTTCTTTTTTTTTTACATTCCTATTGTGTTAACCTTTTTTTGGAACTTGTCATTAGTTCCAAAGACTCCTGAGATGACCGTCTCTATTCTGTGCTGTCGTCAAAACTAGATAATATTGTGTGATCAGAACTTGTCTGTCCATTAATCGGTGTACAGTGCTTAAAGAGTGACTTGTAGTTGTGTTATTTGAGTTTTCTGTTGCAAAACTTGACTTTAGTGCCACTTATGCTAATTTATTGCCAGAAACATGTTGAGGTGCTATTTTAGTTTTTTGTGTTCCAAATCTGGATGAATAATATGAACTTGATTTGAGAGTTCAGACTTTAGCTGTTGCAGTTCATGTCAAGAAGGAAGAAGGAACCATCTAATTGATGAGAATTGAAGATTTTTGTATCGAAGCATAACTATGAGTTCTGAAACCTTGAGAATGCATATCATAGTGTGGAGATGTACAGGTTAGAATGGAGCAGAATATGAATGGGTACTTCTTTGCTTCACAGCTGTGAAAGAAAATTTTTACTCTTCAATATGAAACAATGTCATGTTGCATGTATGCAGAAGTGCAAACAATATTGGAGAATAACAAATATCAAAATATTTTTCCTATTGTCTTAGCTTATTTTACTTTTTGCTTTCAGTCTTTAATAAATTCATCCAAATTAATGAAATTTGGTCTTTTGCATTTTTGAAATTGAAATAAAATTTTACTTTTCCTTGAATGTAATATTATTTGATGATGAAATTAATGAAAACTCAGCCGTTCTACTTTGGAGTAATGTTATTTTGAAGGCATTGCCTTCTATATGATTTACACTTGTTGATTAGACAGGATGGCGAGCAACTGGGAAATCCAGGAAAAGTCAGGGAATTTTCTTTTTGGAATAGTCAGGAAATTTGCTCACTGCTTGGAAAAGATTTAGAAGCAATAAGAAAGATTGTCGAGTTAAAGAATACACCACAAATTCTATAAAAATCTGTTGTTGTTTTTTTCTTAAATTAGATTTAAGGTGACTTGCCCAACCCAATAACCTTCCCACGAGTTCTTTCATTGAGAAGCTGAAATATTAGCTGCCTCACTAATAGCATTTAAATGACAACAATTTAGAATGTAAACTAGAAAATGAGAGATTCAATAGCTGAAAAATTTTGTTACCAGTTGTTTTTTTCCAGTGATTTTGATCAGATGTGATTCGAGGTGTGCCATTCAGTTAGTTGCAGAACTGTTGGAACAGAATCTGTCGCGAAAGTCGCACTCGGTCCAGCGGAATTCTTTCATTGTAATGAGTTTCATTATTGTAATGATATGACTAATGGCAACAAGTGTGAGTTCATTTGCTATTTGTACAACTATAATCTAAAGTTTTACACTAATTTATTTTGATTATCATGTATGATTTCAGAGTTTGCACTAACTTTGATTGTATTTCCATGCCAAACCAAATCTGATTCACCAAACTTCTGAATACATTTCATAATTTTTTCAGCAGTTAATAAGAACAATTAATGGAACTGTTAACAATTGTTTCAAGTGTTTATGGAAGTGTCAGTGCCATTGCAACGATGCAACAGTGGGATGGTTCAATGGGGAATTCCAACGTAACAGTGAGTGTTTTTCAAGCAGAACTGTTAGCACCGTTGCAATGAAATGACAGTGAGACTGTTCCAAGTGGAGCTGTTAAGCTCCATGGGCAGCACCAGTTGCAACGACCCACCTCTGGACATGATAGAATGCACAATTGTCATAGCAATGTCTTGCAGGGCATGTTGGAGCGTGGAACAGTTGACTGCGACTCTACTCCTGCTCCTTATTTCCTCCTTTTAGTAGAGATTGTTTTACTGACTGCTAATGTCATGACGACTCCACCCATTCCACCTACAACCACCGATTCATTCTCCGACTGCTTCAGTGTCGTTCAATGATGGCAGAGCTGAAGGTTACTTTCATCAGTCTTTAATCAGTCTTTTGCCAAGCTTTGTTTTATTTCTATTTCTGATAAGCGTGCATATTTTTTAATTTGTTTAATGACCAAGTTTTACTTCTGAAGAATGATTTATGAATCATTGATTATTTCCTTTTATGAAATTAATTCTTTATTTTTATGAGATTTTACGTGTTAGGATGTTTGTTTCTCAGTTGTTGAAGTAATTTTTTCATGCATGTTAATGTGTGGTAATAGTCAGAAAATTAATCCATTGGGCAGGGAAAGTCAGAATTTTAAGATGGAGTATCACTAGCCACCCTGGTTTAAATTAATTTTGAATAGTGTTGCCAGATCATCCTGAATTATTGAAAGTGTGACAACTTATTTTCTAAAATTTAATTCTCCATGTTGTTAAATGACATTCAGCTAAATCAGCACTGTCCAACTGGTGGCCCATGGGTCGCGTGTGGACTGTGAAACATTTTTTTACGGCCTACAAGTTATTGTACATTTTACATCAAATGTTTGGGATACAACTTGGTGTTATAAATCTAAGCTATCAAAATTAATGTTTGACATGGCATCTCTGTTGAGAGAAAATAGAAAATTGTATTTGGAATTACCCCATTGTACATAACAAAATGAAAATTTTATATTATAATTCTAAATATCAAAAATACTTTTTAAATGAAATAAATATACTATTTAATTTTTCCAGCTTTAAATAATATAAAGCTGTTGTTGAGAATCAAAATGTTGCGCTACGAATACATAAATATGACACTTTAGTGTCATTAATCAGGCAACATTTTTCTGAACCCTATCCTATGCTGGCCCGATCTATCAAAAGTGTGTGTAAAATGGCCCACGGGCTAACATAAGTTGGACTGCGCTGAGCTATGCGATTCACATTGAAGAGTTCCTCAAAAGTTTTATGTATTATCAAGACAGAAAATATAATTTTCCAATGTTTATCAAACATAATTTGTGCGCTGATTCTGAAGTGGATTCATGAGAGAGGTGAAATGAGCTACATAATGCGATTGTGTACAGTACTCAATGTTACATCCAGTATATTGGAAATAGTGTTATAGTTTTTGATACATTAGTTGGGTTTTTATTACATTTTTCAGAGTTACCATGTAACTGAATGCTTGTTCAGGAGCTAATAATTTAATTCTCATAAAAAATTAAATTATTAATTTTGTGTTGTATTTTTTTTTATTTGACTGAGGTATTTTATTTAAATTTTGTAATCCTTTTTCAAATTTGGCTATAATTATTGAATTTTAATGTGTACATGAATTATTGTCAGGCTCTGATCTGTGATTATGTATAAAAATATTTCAATACATTGATTTTGTAAAAGAAACTTTTTCATGATACATGAAGTCTTTCATTTTAAGAATCCTCACACTCCCTACGAACTTACACCTATACGAGTAGCTTGCACTTGGGATTTACATATAATGACAGCATATCGAAGTATGTTTAGTCTAAGATCAGACCACATGAAAGTATCACCCCTTGGAGTGAAGTAGGATGAGGATGACTTGTAAAAGCAACATAAAACGACTGATCTGCCTGCAAAGCTTGCTGTTATATTAAGTTATATTACGCAGTTATTTAGGGAATATTTTCCCAAATACTCAAACATTAAGTTAGCACCATTACAAGTTTGTTAATTTCAACCAATGGGAACTCTAATGCTTAGTATCAGTGCGCTGAAGCCAAATATATCTCCTACATCAAATGAGAATTGTTATTTCAAATATTTGAGTAATGGCACAATTTTAGCATCTGCCATGGGTGTAATTTTATGTATACGCCATTGCATTGTGGTACACGACATGTGAGATTGAACTGATTCTTGATTTTTACAACAATGAAACAAGAAAACCCTACTCAGCTCTTCAAAAAGTATTCTCAGGAACTAAAAAGCCTGCAAACTTGAAATTTCACAGGAAGGTTCCTTATACGGTGTAGGCATCTGCTAAGAAAGGGGTTTGGAAGGTTGTACGTGTGCATCCCACAAAACATCCCTGGCGTCCCTAGCGAGAAAGTGTCGGTGAAAAACTGGGTGACCTGTAAAAATAATGGGGAATCCGATATTACATTTGAAATTAAGTTTTTGGTGCCATTGAGGTGAACAAGGACACCCCTGATGTTTCGTAAGTCCACTAGTCCATATTGGCTGTAACATGACCGTAGCTAGCATCCTTGAGATAGAAGTGGTGACGGAGAGCAGGGAAAAATAATAAAAATTGACTGATATTGGTGTTGAATATATCGTTTTTACGGTCTCAGAAGAGCAGAGTCACACTCCTAACGCCGCTTAAGTTTGTGGTTATCCCCTAAGAGCTAGTTCAGACATTGCGGAATCCGCGCGAATCTAAACCGTGCGGAGCGACCACGCGGTCCTATATAATATGGTATCGTACTAGAACGTTCACATAACACCGCGCGGACCAAGTATCCGCGCGGTAGCCGCCACTCGACCGCCGGAATATGAATTCGCGCGGATGCCGCGCGGTTGTGTTACTATGACGCGCCTTCGGTGCGTTCAGTTGCTCCGTGTCATCCGCGCGTATCGCACGTGTCACAATGGATCGCTTCGACACCGAACTTTTCATAGATGAAGTGGAAAAACTGATTGTTCACTGATTGTTTCAAGTAATTCATCAAACGAATTTATAGACATTCTTAAATAGTTAAAAAACTTGGGCTCATAATTCCTCATATTTGGGTGAGACGATCACGCAAACTGACCATGGGTGAGACGATCACGCAAAATTGGATGAACCCAATACTTTCGTTTTCTTTTTTTTTTTTTAGGAGCAAGTACACACATATTGCTTCTTCGACTTCCATTACTTTATTATTGAACTGAAGCCACTGTCACACTCCCTCTCCTCACACTAACCGCGCGTGTCTGAACACTTTCAATCCTCGCGGATTGGAACCACGCGGTTTGCATCTGCGCGGATTCCGCCGTGTCTGAACAAGCCCTAAGAGGGAATATACTCCCTTTGGGAAGGGACTAAAATGAGAAAAAAAATCAAAACTGACTGATCTTAGGATTGAGATCATTGTTTTAGGGGTCGTTGAAAGTGATATCCTCGATGTCCAAGTTCTCAACGAGCCCGTATACATCCCCAGCACCTCTAGAGAAGGGGTGTCATGTACTAATTGTCGAACAATGGTACCAGCGACGAGTTCAGTTTTCGGTGTCGCTAAGTAGATTGTGATATCCTGATAACGTGTAAGTCTAAATTCAACCTACATGGAAAAAAGACTCCCCTAGCTCCCCTTGGTTAGTGGATGGAAATGGGTTAATATGTAAAAATTATTGAAAACTAATTTTGATGTACAAAAAATTTTTAATTGCTTCGGATTCATAGTTTACAGGGTTGCCGAGATGATTAATTGTACTATCAATGTCGTTAAGGCGGCTCCACACATTTGTCTTTCGGCGAATCCCGAGCCGAATACCGAATAGTGTGGATTGGTTGTTCGCTACATGTCGCATCACGAATACCGGTGCTCGCCTTTTCCCGCCACGTGTCTGTCTGTTAAGGCATATCAAAGAAAGTCGAGCATAGGCGAATATTCGCGAGTGACCTGTTCGTGGTTGTCCACATATTCGTGCTTTTACGAATACCAAGGTTAGCAAGTATACGAGTATTACGATTTCAAGTTATTTCGAGTATGTAATCGCTGAAAAAAACAATTATTTGTAACTTTTCTCCTTATTTTACAAAGTAATAAGTGTTTTTAGTTGTGATAAAATAGAGGAATTGAAAGTAATAAAGTAGTGATGGAGTAACTTCGTTTATTATCCCCAGTGTGGTCATACGCAGCTTGCAACTGCTTTTTGACTATAAAGTTTTTTACGAATGATTTAAGCCACAAACATTTTTATTCACTTTACTTTTCTTTTTTATTAAGCATCCTAAAGTTTCACAGTATTGAATATGTATTGATATTATTAACTTTATTTGTTTTTTAGTATTGACATATATTTCCTGTACACGAAATGTTCAGGAAATAAAAAATACTTTAATAATAATGATAATATAACATTTAAATGTAATGATAATATTTGAATAAATAAATAGAGTGGAATATTGTGGAGACACAAATTGAGATAGTTACACAATATTGATTCTTTTAAAGTGGGTAAAAATTGTAATGATTATAAGAATCTTAAATTTGAGAATACCGATTACAAAAGCTAAATCGATACGGAGTAAAAACTAGCCTATTAATGATTTAATTTCATTGATTGGATTAAGATTAGATAAGACTCATTTACATTACTTAACATTTCACAAGACATCACTAACACGAATATTCGTCGTTCCCAGAGCGAACACGTGCTCGGCAAATTTCTTTTCTAAATCAGTGTGCTCGCCAGTGGGTGAATACTCGGGAAATACCCGAGCAAGTCGCTATTGCTCGGGATTCGCCGAATAACGAATATGTGGAGCCGCCTTTAAGTTGAAGTTCAGATCACTTACGACATTGTGTCCTTAAAGCTGAGGGTAGGAAGGGCGACGTGATGTACAAATAATGTAAAACGGTTAGTATTATAAATAAATAATAAACTTTGTCAAAAAAGCAGTTGCAAACTGCGTATCGCCACGGGAGCGATAAACTAAGTTACTCTCCGGAAACAAGCAAGGGACCATCCCACCAATTCCGATCAAGGGCCCATGGGCAGTGGCGGATTTAATATTTACAAAAGAAATTATTTAATAAATACGTTCTGTAATCCATTAATTATTCAAAATATATTGTAGATATTAGAGCAGTAAAAATTCGAGATTAATAAAACAAAAGAATTAATGACATTCCCGCTCAAGAGAAATCTGCCACTACCCAGAGGGAAACGAATAAAACCCGGGCAAGGATGGGGCTACAGAGATGATGTACACAACCGTGAAAAGGTTGCGTAAAGTTAGAAATAAACTATAAAAAAACAAAAAGGAGCAAACTCAACATGCATGAAAGAGGAATTTAGTCAGTATCTAGATAGCAATGGCGTGATAAAGTATAAGAAATATAAACACCATTTGCATCACCCGAAGTCATGAGGAAAACTATATTTATTAAGAGAGAAACTCTCATTCACTGCTTCTATTAAATTCTGTACATTCTTTCACATTATAGAAACAATAGCCCATTAAAAAGCTTTTAACCACGGATTTAAAGAGATTGAATTTATTTATATCTTTTAGATTTTTGGGAAGGGAATTATACAAAATTATTCCTGAATGATAAGGACCTCTTTGGCAAAGAGTTGTTGACACGTCAGGACGATGAATATTAGCCTTATTACGAGTGTTGTGTTCGTGAACTAGACTATTTCTTCTATAGCAGGGGTTGTTTTCTGATGTAAACAATCATACTCCCGATGACGTTATGTAACCCTCCAGATCCGATAAGGTGCACGACACCCCTACAGGTGGGGTTTCCGTCACATATTTTTTTCTGTTGTAAATAGGTTGAGCTCCTGACGCTGTTAGGTTCTGAACACTTGAGGAAAGGATTCCGGGGAGAGTTATGGGACAAGTATGACATGTAAAAATAATGTTTAACGGTCAATTAGTGTAGATAAAAGCGAAATACCATTCACTGACTAATAACGAAATAGGAACTAAAGCTTACCCGGATAGCAAAGCGTGCTTGCAAAACGGTTACCTCCTAGCTTTTGTGGACAAGGGTATACCAATTTTTTTTTAGTTTTCTGGGACAAGGGTATAAAATTGTACAACGGTTCGACATTGTTATGATAAGATTAGGAGTTTACGCAGAATGAAGTGGTTCTCAAGGGTATCCGGAAAACGTACAACTAAGGTATCTGATAAGGACACGGCTAGGGTATCCGCAAAGAATACACAACTTTCAGCCACAACAATCGCGTTGAGAAAATAGTACGGAACGATTTTTCTTACATTTCCTTAAAAATTGAGAGCGGCGAATAAAAATTATATATTCAGAACCGGATTAATAATGAAGGAAAATGGTATCAATGTTTTCTTCTAAGCCTTATGGCAAATTATGGCTAAGTAATGATTCTAATCTAGTGAAAACGTGAAATTGCCCAATATATTCATATTACGGTATAGGCCGCGCAACATAGCTCCTGCTCTCGCGAGGCAACTACAAGTCAGTTTGCAAACTATGGCTGGGTCAATTAATGGCGTGGGATGTTCGCAGTTTCCACGGAAACGGCTTCACCGCCCTTTTGACATATAGTGCCCTTCGTCGTATCTCAGAGGTTGGTGGGGAAATACGAAAGGTATGCTCCGGATTAGTAGACCCTTCGCTTTAAATAACAATGTTTTCAGAATATCGTTTACTTGACACCTCTTTCACCCCCAAGCCGTCACTTCCGGTTCGGCAGCCAGAGCGGAGTTATATCTGTCTCTTATACACNATATTTCGCTGAAAATTCATTACGACAGAAAAAATAAGTATTTGCCACCAACAAATGCAAAGTGTTTGTATAAACAAATTTGTCGCTTAGACAAATTAGTATACCAAAAGAATAGATCCGGCTCGAAGGACAAAAAATGTGCAGACCGAAGAAAAAATGTCCCGTAGAAAAAATAGTTGCACATTGATATCCGGCTCAGAGGACCGAAAATGTATTAACAAATTTTTGGCCCGTAGAACAAAAACATGAAAGGATATGCAGACAATTTGCTTGCTTTATATGCACATTGGGCTCGAAGGACCAACTGTTATGACAGTAATGAATTATGAAAGGTTGAATGTGTAAGATGAGTCGTGATTGCCAGCAAATAACAGTTTAATAAAACATGCTATGAAGGTAATGGAGAAAAATGATACAATACCCATTTTCAAAGATAGATTGCGATGAGATGATTCTGGAAAGCCAGCCGAGATGACGTAGTTGAAGTCACGTTGGAGAGCGAAGAGAATGAATACCCAGTACTTGGGTGCTCCTCGCAACGAGCCGACATGGTGCGGCCAGTGATGAATGGCGGCGAGTGAGCCATGTTGCTTAACTCGCCGGGATGATGATGCGTTGATGGCGTGATGAGTGACCAGAGAGGGTCTGGCGAGACGAATGTGCCCCTCCGGTAATGTAAATGATTGCTCCGGTAAAGTGCCTGGCTAGAGGGCGAGTGTGACTCCGCAGTCGCCTGAGAACGAGTGATCGTCCCACGTCTGGCGAGCAGTGCCAGCACATGGCTTGGCTGCCGGAACATAAACTCGCGTTGTAGCGTGAGTTGACGCGCCAATAGCCAGGCAGGACGTCGTTACGGTTGCATGACTTCTGGCGGGAAACGCCGTCAGAATAATCAAGAAATGAGGTGTCGTTGTTCACAGATGCTCATTATGTAAGATATGTCACTTTCGCACAAAGATTTTGAGTTCCAGAAATGACTCACTTGTCTCCATAATGTTACACCAAAAAAGATGTCTGAACAGTGTTCGCAAGAACTAAGCACGTTCACCTAACACAATTGCCTATGCCATTGAACGTATTTGTACGACTCCCAACCAGCTACAAATAATTCAGCTCCAAATCCGAATGTAGCGAGACGACGACTGGGGGAAATTACAGAGAATAAAGAGTAGATTCGCATTATTCGAAGGATCTTTTGAGTTCCCATCATTATCTAATAGACACATATGGGGATAAAAATTACCCTTTGTTTACGTTGATTTATCATAGCCATAGCCATGAAGATATAGGAAGAAGACGAATCGGCATCCTACTTTCCCGGAAAAAGATGGACCCAAAATCGTCACTGCCAACATAGCATAGGTGTTCCATTTGCCTGATGATTAGTTTGTGTGGTATACGCATATGATGGCAATTTTTACTCGTTTGAACGTTTTCAAAGAAATGTACGGGACAGAATACCTTCCTGTTTTGCACCTGGTTACTCCAGCTGAAAGGACGCAAATGAAATACGTCGTTAGGGCAGAAGAATCAAAGCTTATCATCTGCGCCTAAGGTTAGCTATGTTTATTCTCTTCAACCCCTTGAAAAAACATGAAATAAAGATAAGTACGTTTTTGCATGATTATTTGTGTAAAAATTTACTTTATTATTAATATGGATATGTAGTTGCCGAGACGTGAGTCATCATGGATATAGATTTCAAGAAGTATATTGCAAGGAATTTTTCACAATATTGAGTGCATTGTTTGTTAAACGGTCATTGTTCTCTTTTAACAAGCTATTGATATAGTGGCATTACATTGTTGTAATGCAATGACTAACGTTATGAATATGTGTGTATAAATTAAAACAATTAGCAGTTTTTCGTAGGACAGTATACTTAATGTAAAATATAAAATAATTTGCTCATTAAGTCAGATTTGTCAGTTTTCTAATACTTTTTACGTCAAATGTGTTGTCTACGCTAGATGTTACTTGTCGCTTTATAAATGAACTCTTCTATTCAGAGGTTAGTCCATAACCTTCATTTTTGGCTGGAGTAATCAATGGACCCACGTTCCCTTTTCTGAATTTTGCTGAAATGGGAAACGAAAATATTTATCAATAAACATTTATGTGACAGAACCTGTAAGTATACATATTTTTTCTCAAGATAATTACAGCTTACTTGCAAATTCTCCGTATGGCAAGCTCAGGCAAATGCGCTCGCAGNCACTTTAAAAACTCCGATTCGTCTCCTTCCTATATCTCCATGGCCATATCTCCCTGCAATGGGACCAAAATGGCTGTCACATAATTTTTTCCGCCATATTGGAGGGTGTTTCAGCAGACTCAATCAGATGATGCAACGTCCGAGTCGCTTGTTTCCCAGTAAAAGACTCAGGGTCCTATTAGCCTCTTCGTTAGCGAGTTGCATTCTGGGTACCGATGGTCGCAAAGAAGCAGGTCGGCTAAGCAGGTAGGTTAATAAAACGAGTAATTAAAATTTAAAAATTACAATATTTCTAAAAATTGCTTTATAAGTCAGTTATATCAGCAACAGTCACAAACAGCCATACTAATAAAGAAGTAAATTTTACATTCAGAGTAAGCAAAGAGTAGTGAAAGCGATTACTAATAAACATGGAATAACTCATGCGCGAAGTAAAGTGGGAAGTAGTTACCATGAACACCACTAAACCACGCAGACTGCAGGGTTAAGCTCGAAGTAAGGACGAAGGAGTAGTCTGTGGGTCGAAGTAAACAAGGAAATAGCGACGTAACCTCAAATTGTCGAGTGGTTCGGACGACATATTTCATTGGTATTTACGGAACTGTAAGTGCCTGCATGCTGTCCCGTTAAATAGGGCTCTGTCAGTCAAGTCTGATTCTCACCTCCTAGTGGGGACCCCTGGGCAACACAGCGTGTGGCTCTCCGAACCTTAGCTCAAGATTCTGAGATGCTGGTGGCCATGGGTACCTTCTCGACTCTGCGCCATCTCATCGGAGATGGCAGGGGATGCGAGTCGGTTTCCTAGGCCAAATTGCGTTGTGGCTAACGAGAACAGGCGAAAGGCGAGTCTCCGGCGCCTTAAAACGGGAGCCATAGGCTAAGGGAAGGAAACCCTGACAGAAAACCAAGAAAGGAGGAGGGCCTATGTAGGTGTAGTGGAACCAGCCCCCCTAGGGGAGTAAACCTCGACCAAAAATTATTGGTCCTCCGGATCTCAGGGGGTTAGGTTTAGGTTGACACCCTAGCTCTGTAAAAAAGGTTAAGATTAGGAAAACTCAGAAGCCTCGGAAGTGGAATCCCAAGTATGACGGAAATAGACAATTGAATAAGGTAATGAACATTGGAACTTGGAACGTTAANNNTGGAACGTTTATACATTATACAGAACGGGGGCGGTAAAGGAACTAGAAAAGCAAATGACAGAGTTTAAAATGGATATATGTGCACTGCAAGAGATTAGGTGGATCGGGAAGGGGGTGGACTCTAAAGGAAAATACACAATTGTATATAGTGGGAAAGAAGAAGGAAAACATAAATTTGGCACAGGGTTCTATTTAAGTGGTAGGGTACAGCACAGTTTGATAGATTATAGGTTAATAAATGAAAGAATTTGTCTCATTAGAGTTAGGATGAAATTTTATAATGTTACATTTGTATCTGTACATGCTCCTACAGAGGAGAAAGAGGATGATGTAAAGGAGATTTTCTACGCTGAATTAGAGAGAGTCATCGACACTATACCATCATATGACATGAGAGTCATANCTCATATTGGGAGATTTCAATGCCCAAGTTGGCAAGGAAAGGTTTGTGCTACCAGCATGTGGACCGTATACCATACACGAAAAAATATTGTAAAGAGCTAGAAAATGCAATCATTGATCAATGACAATGATTCAAATGTAGAAAAGATGTGGAAAAATGTAAGAAGAATCATAGTAGAGATATCGGGGAAGGTGCTAGGGAATGAGGGAAGACCAAAAAGAAATGAGTGGTTTGATGAAGAATGTGGAAAGGCTCTCCATGAAAGGAATATAGCGTGTGAAAAGTACAGGAGAAGACCGACAAGACAAAACGAACAAACATAAAGGAAAAAGAAAGAAGCGTAACAAGCTGTATAGGAAGAAAAAGAGACAAATGTGGGATAGTAAGATGGAAAATATTAAGGAAAAATACAATTGCGGAGAAGCTAGNGCGAATGGTACAGGGAAGTTAAATACATCAAGAATGGATTCAAACCTAGAGCAGTAATCATTAGAGCGCATAATGTAACAATTGTAACGGAGGGAATCAAAATTTTGAGTAGATGGGCAGAATACTACGCGAATCATTTTCAGTACAAAGAGGATGGAAGTAAGAAGAGAGACATGGGGAATACCAAACAGCGGAACCAGACGTAGCTCCACCATCGGTACAAGAAATTAAAAAAGCTGTAGCAAGCTTGAATAGTGGTAAAGCGCCAGGATGCGATGGAATTCAGAGTGAATTATATAAATGTGGTGGGGATGCGATGATGAAAATTATGCACCAACTGATTACGAAAGTTTGGGAAATGGAAGTAATACCGAGGGAATGGAAATGTGGAATTATTAATCCAATACACAAAAAAGGGGATGAAACGTTGTGTGACAATTATAGAGCCATCACCTTACTCTGCACAGGCTACAAAGTGTTGTCTAAAATAGTGTGTTATAGACTCAAACCATATGTAGATGAGCTGATTGGAGAGTATCAGTGTGGATTTCGGTCGGATAGATCAACAATAGACCAGATATGTATCATGAGACAGACATTGGATAAATGTTGGGAAAGAAATATTACTACACACCATCTATTTCTCGATTTTACGTCCGCCTACGACTGTATTTGGAGAGAAGAAATGTGGGATCAGATGCATGAGATGGGAATACCTAAAAGGTTGGTAGGGATGTGCAGGCTAATGAATGAAAAGAACCAAGCTAAAGTTAAAACAGGTGTAAACATATCGGAAGAAATAAGACTTGAAACAGAATTTAGACAAGCAGATAGTGTAACCCCAATGTTGTTTAATGTAGCATTGGAAATAGCGTATCGTAAGGTTGGAATAGACTACTGGGAACATTCTGTATAGAACACACCAAATACTAGCGTTTGCGGATGATATAGTGATATCAGGGAGGAAAGTGGCGGATGTGAAGGAAAAATTCATCCAGTTGGAAGAATATACCTCTAGGCTTGGTCTGAACGTAAATGAAGCAAAAACAAAATTTATGACAGTCTCCAGAAGGAAAAATATCAAAGATACCAAAATTATCATTGGTAAACATAAATTTGATGTAGTACAAGAATTTATTTATCTGGGAACGTTGCTTACAGCTAGAAATGAAATAAATATGGAGATAGATAGAAGAATTACAAATGCTAATAAAGCATATTTTGCTCTACTTCCATTAATTAAAAACCATATCGTGCCGCGCCAAACCAATATTAGGATATACAAAACACTAATTAGACCGGTGATTATGTACGGTGCTGAGATATGGACATTAACAAAAGGGGTATGTGAAAAACTGAAAATCTTTGAAAGGGAAATTCTCAGGAGAATCTATGGAGGGGTTAAGGAGAATGGTCAGTGGAGAGTACGGTATAATAACGAAATAGCGCAGTTGTACCAAGATACTGACGTTGTCACGTACATAAGCGTAAGTAGATTGAAATGGCAGGGTCATGTTAATAGGATGGATAAGAGCAGAACTGTAAAGAAGGTGGTAAATGGCCAACTGGATGGAGTGAGGACAAGAGGAAGAGCAAGAAGTAGATGGTGGGATTTTGTGGAGGAAGATTTGAAGAAAGCCAGGATTATGAACTGGAAGTTGGCGTCAAAAGACGGAAAATTGGAGGAGGCTTGTCGAGGAGGGTGAAGGTCCATTTGGGACCGTAGAGCCAACTGAAGAAGAAGAAGATTTACGGAACTGAACCTTCAATTACAGGTATGTAGATTGCGTTTATTAGTATCCAAGCGTAATGTTGTTGAAATTGGTTATTCCTTGAGTGATTTTCCATTTTTTCGAATAAGAGTTTTAATAGTGGTGTACGTACAGTCATGTGAATATATCTAATTTTACTATATTATTCTACAATATTCGAATTCTGACATTTCAAGTATAGTTCTACATATGTGAATTTAGATTGTAGTGCTGTACTATAACCTATAAGTTAGATAATTGAAATGTCAAATAATCCATATAGTTTCAATTTGATTCATGCTTTCGTATATTCTTCAGACATCTAATAATCAGTTTTATTCACGTCAAACAATGACAATCTTCCACTTTTCTTTATATTAATATTTTAATCTTATAATATGCATAATGCATTTCTCCAAATAATTCACATTACGTTATGAAAATTAATGTATAAAGGATGAACTGTGTACAAGTTCTGATTTGTCAGTGGTGACACTTCAGATTACATATTGCTCACGTCGTGAGACGTTCAGAACTTTCTTGGAATACTGCATTTCTCGATCGGAAATGTAGAGAACTTACAAAATGCAACAATGCAAATCGTTTATCCGCAATACTCGAGCATTACTCCGAGATAAATTGTGCTAGCATTAAAACGCCATTATTATTAAATTTTTATCCCTTGTTTACATCACTGTTACGCTAGAAGTAACTACTCTCGGAGTACGCCTGTAATACCTTAGTTACGCCGAGCTTTTATTAGTACAGCTGAAAGAACCGGTTGGAGGTGCCGTGGGAACAGGAACGAAAATCAGTTAGAATTGTCGTCAAGAAGCAACGGTTAAGAGCTGTGACGGTTGAACAAGAAGCTTCCAGAACAAATATAAGGTCACCAATTAGGGGGCGTGAAAACGCAACCGACAATTAGAGAACAGTCTGATTTGTTCCCTTTGAATAAATTGGGTAGGTAGAGTTGCTATCACGAACTCGAGCAGCACAGACAGGGCGAGTGTCGCGCAGCGGAGGGAAGCAGCGATTAAGAGAGAGCGCATTATTTGATTAATTGCTAGTGCAATAATATTGTAAGTACGTTAAGTACCGTGACATGTGCTTTTCGTAACAGTTCGAGTATCTCTTGTTTCCGCCGGGATCACATAAATAAACGAAGCGAAGAAACCGTTGAATGAAGCTTGTCATCCTTCAAATCACCGATTGAAGGAGAGTAATAGGTGCGTCCGTGAGTAGTCTGAGTCGATAGTGTACGTGTTCTAGAGCGCAGAAGTACGCCTCAAACCTTCGAACTTAGTGTGCGCCGTGTGCTGACATTATCCTGCACCACGCCATCGAGGTCCAGTCTAGGTGAAAGAATCCGCTGGGTGTTATACCTTCCGCTGCTGTAGTTGCTGCCTCATTCGTCAACAAGTCACATACCAACAACGCTGAGGTCCATCCTGATTCTTTTACGCTTGTGAATCCGTCATCCATTAACACCTCGTTATCCAACTGAGACGATCAGATAATCGTCCCATTTAATCTAGTCCTGGCGTTAATCTAGTCATAGAAAAGTGGTCATTAAGACATAAAGACAACTGAATAAAATCGCTTAGCAACCTGTAAAAATATTTTTGGAGGGGAAGTAATTCGGGTCCAGAGTGAATGTGTGAATGCATTGGGAGAGTGGTTTTCTTAAATTGAGTGTTTAATTTTCATTATGTTCTTTTGTGAATAAATGTGAATTGTAATCTGCTAAGTACTTTTATTCCATGAATAAAGAATCTAGACTTGTGTAAGCCCAATAGGTTGGAATATTCACGTACACTCGCCCTGACCCATGCTGAATAAATAAATAAGTCCAAGTAATTAATAAATGTTGGTGCGTTACAATATATATTTAGCTGTAGTAATTGGTGTTCTCGAATTTTAAGATACTTATAATCATTATAAAAGAATCAATATTGTATGACTCTCATAATTTGTGTCTCCACAACATCTCACTCGATTTATTTATTCAAATATCATTTATTACATTTATGTTTTATTTTTATTATTTATTATTGTTGTTGTATTTTTATTTTACCATTTTTTATTTGCTGAACATTTCGTGTACAGAAAATATATGCTAATAATGCTAAAGAATAGATAATGCTAATAATATCAACACACGTTGAATACTGTAAAATTTTAGAACGTTTAATAAAAAAGTAAAATGAAGTAAATAAAAGTGTTTGTAGCATAAGTCACACATCAAATAAACTTCGATGTAAAAAAAGCAGTTGCAAATTGCTTGTTACAACATGGGGATAATAAAAGAAGTTATTCCCATACTACTTTTTTGCTTCCAATTTCTCTATATATATGACTACTAAAACACATTTTACTTTGTGCGATAAGGAAAAAATAATTAAATTTTTCAGCGATTACTTACTCGAAATAACTTGAAATCATAATTCTCGTATACTCGCAATATTTCGTATTTTCAAAAGCACGAATATGTGTACAATACCATGAACAGGTCATTCGCGAATGTTCTACGCTCGGCTTCCTCTGATGTGTCTCAAAAGACACGCCCACGCCGAAGGAACTCCCAATCGGCAAGACCCTGGTCCCCGAAGTGCATGTAGAAGATTGATCGTGAGTTGAGCACATCAAGGACCATCTTCTCAGAGAGGGCCCTGCGACGCCGCTTGTTGCTGCAGATTTTTTTGAGAGCGGCGTCGTTCTCCGGAGTCCATTGGCCCAGCGATCCTCTCACGACCGGGACAACTGCGGTCTGAAGGTATCGCAGACCTAAGAAGTGCGCGCGAAGTATTTCATATTTTTTTCAATTTCTCCCCGCGCACTCTGTCTAGTACCCCGAAACCGGCGAAGGGAACGGAGACTTCGAAGATGAGAACGTTGTTTCCCTTGCCAGCCAGCAAGTCAGTCTTAGTTGGTCCGCTGTGAAGGCGCGGGACTCCCCCAGCACATGATGACCGGAACCCAGCGCTACCCTTTTGAGGGTTACCACAATCTTGTTATGGCGAAGCATCCTCTGGGTCCCGTGAGTCAGGCAGTTCTTCAAGACATGTGCCAGGGTTTCCCGCATTGGCGCCCCCGTTTCATAGCAGCAACCATTGCGTCATCGTGGCATAGTTGGTGGCGACCGGCGTGGGTACGGAAGCGGCGGCGGCATGCTCCGCAGCAGTGGACATATTTGGGCTCGCTGCGACAGCCAGGAGGGCGGCAGCAAGTGGTGGAGAGGCGGGAGGCGTGATGGCGGCGGCTATGACTGCAGCTGTTGAACCTTCGGTAGGAGTGGCAGCATCAAGCACGTTGGCCGCGGTTGGCCCTGCTTCGTCGGCGCCGGCGACGGAAAGAACTCTCTGGGATTTTCTGGGGTCGGGGAGTAGTAGGGAGGGGAGGTCCTCCCCCTTCCTTTTTTCGAGGAAGCGCCAAGTGACGCCCAGTCGTGTGGAGGCTTTCCTCGTCCTTGACCACCAGCTTCCCGTGATTGGAGTTCTCCGCGTTCGCTCACCTGACAAGTAAGCGTCCAGCAATTCTGACGTGGTATCGGCCACCACAGGGTAGTGGCGGGCTTCCTCAGCGACAGCGGCGGCTGCGGAGCTGCGGATACGGGGGTCGCTGCTAGTGAGAATCTTGAACCACACGTCCACAGCCCAGATGTCCGTTTCAGCCGCCATTTCCAGGAATCCCACTGCTCCCGCGTCTCTGGACCTATATAAGTAGTTGAATGTTGCCCATTTGGGGAGATTTAGGAAGTGTTTGAGTGGGGAGCGGAGGGTCTGATCCAAACGAAAAATTCGAAAAGTCCAAAATTCGAAAAGTCACACATTCGGAGCGGGAATTATAGGGAGGGGAGAAGAAAGGTTTTGAGGGCAGAGAGCTGCTGCCACGGGTGAAGGGGAGCAGCCACAATCCTGTATGCTGCCTGTTGAACACGCCGCAAGTCCTCCCATGTTGGGCAAACTGGTAGCCAACCGGCTTGCCTAGATAGCGCTCCGACTGGGCGAAGCCAAGGACCTCCATCGGTCGTCCATCAACCGTAAACTCAGTGCGCCGCAGACCACAGAGGACGAGGTGCATGGAGCGGCACTTCGATGGCTTCGCCCGTATGCCGACGCTCTGAAGAACGCTAGTCAGCGAGTTGATGCGGTCCTGGAGTTCCGCAGGTGTGTTGGCGAGTACGGCAATGTCTTCCGCGTACGCCAGCACTCAAGATTTCTGCGGGGGCTCAACTTCAATCCTCCGCAGGTCTGCATCGACCACTAGATTAAAGAGGTGGGCCGATAGGGGGCAACCCTGTCGGATGTACTAACCAGGAACGTGCAAATCTTGTTTATGTTGTTGAAGGTGTTGTATTGGCAGAGTTATCAATTATTAAGATAAAAAGATACTCTATAATGCAATCTACCAGCTTAAAACATTTTCGATCACGAGGTGGCTATCCTCGAAACAGAAATACAGAGAAATGAAAATAAATAAAGCATAAATACGTAGGTAATATCACTAATGATTTTCTATCAACTCCAGTCGTAAAAAGGAAAATAGGTTTAGAGAACATATCGTTCACCGTTTCGACGAATAAGCAAAGTTCTTTTGATTCTTTTTAACTATCACGCTCAGCTCTGACGCCAATTCTACCTTTGCTACTTGTTCATGGGGTGGCATTTCCTACGTGTAATTTTAGTTTTTGAGATACAATAAAATAAATTGNACCTTTGCTACTTGTTCATGGGGTGGCATTTCCTACGTGTAATTTTAGTTTTTGAGATACAATAAAATAAATTGTGGTTGCTCTTTGATTTGACGAAATATTAGCTTTCATGTGACATTTTTCATTGGGTACATCTTATTCACTGAGCAACTTAACTGATTACGTCATCGTCAAAAGCTCCTATGATCGTATAATTCTTTCATTATTTTGTAATTTATTATAATCGAATTACAAGTCACGTATGTTTAATTCATCAACGTTTCGGTCCTTACCATTGAGAACCCTTGTCAAGATGTGCTCTAGATCAGTCGTTATAAAATCAGTTGTCTGAAGCATAATAAAATTGGAAGTTATAAACATCATACTTACTTTCAGAGGACCATACACATAATGATTCAATCATTAAAAACAGTTAAAACCACATTAAATATAAAATACACAATATTTTGGGAACATATTTAAATCCAAGTTCCCATGTTAAGTACTCGTTAACACACTGATAGGCGTCGATGCAGGAAACTACAAAACTATGCAATATGTCCCCATAAAACAGAGCCAGATGGAGGCACTGTCAATCACTAAAGATGTTGGGACATTATGTGTCTTTATTTAAACAAAATTCTAGAATTTGCTTTAAATACTACTAGGATGGTGCCCGCATAAATATGATTAGAAGAACGTCTTGTTCTTTTATTAATATTATAAAAAATTGTAAAATAATTTATTCGAGGATTATATGAAAAGATATCGTATACTTTATCTTGTTTCCAATAATTTAAGGAGAGTTCTAGATTAAAAAGAAATATAATTTTCAATTAATATAATTTTCAATTAATATAATTTTCAATTAACATAATTTTCCTAGTTTAAAATTTTCTACGAACGACGAAGCGTATGGAGTTTACTGTGATGTTTCATTCCGGTTTCTCGATCGACCTTCCTGCCTTTGATAGAAGCCCAAGTTTTGTGCGCTTATAATTATGTGTTCAACTGCGTGTTACACTATTTCGTTTTTAACATCATTTAAATGATAACTTTCAACCAATTTTCTCTCTTAATTCATTTTTTTGCGAAAAATACGTAAATCAACTTTTTAAACTCAAATTTAATAATTAAATAATTAGAGATATATTTTACCATATGTACCTTTCAGTTAAGTTTATTATCAGCAAATTATAATTATGATTTCAAGGGACAACCATTATGTCTTGGAAGCATTGTTGGTCAGTACAACTGGAAAGTAAGAGAGAATTATATAATACGGTTTATAAAATAAAGAACAAAATGGCAAATTATCGTACCTTTGCTTATCCTATCCAAGCGATCGGACGTGGATCTGGCAAAGTTGATCTTCTCTGTATCCTGACCGATAATGACGTGTTCGCTGGCAGGTAACAAGCTATACTCAACGTAGTCGACGTAACCTACAAATTTGTACAAATTGATAAACACGCCGTGTGATATTCAGTTAAGAAAGTTGCTTGTAAAGTGTGTTACTTTCTTCAGGGTAAGGCCGGCCACACACGTCCGGTTTCTGGATCAGGAATCTTCGTTAGGTTTCTCGATTGGGAAATCGGATCTGTCAATTCGAATCACATATCGATTCAGAATGAACGGAGTTCGATATTAATTCGAAATTGTATTCCTTCTTCTTCACTGAATGTATAATTTATATGAATTTTAATATTACTACGTATTTGTTATTTTATTATTATACTAAAATATTTTCTTTCGCTGGAATATATGACAGTGATTATTAATTCGTCGTTCATTCCAACTATCCCCGCGGGTTTTGAAATCGTTTCAGGTGCTGTACAAAAATTTATGGTAGAACCGAGAAAAGTTGTAAGTTGAAATACGCTAGTAAAACTAACCTAAAAAATAAGACTTATACGGGGTACAAGTGCTCCCAGCATAGGGAGCCACCTGTGGTCACTTATGGAGATGGTATGTGGTGTGACACAGGTTCACCGGAACAGGCAGACGTGGTGAATGTTCAGGTGTCGAGGTGGGTGGTATAGCGGTAACATATGTGCGGCCAAATCAGGGATTCCGGGGTTCGAGTCTCGGTCCTTCGCATTTCTCACTTGAGGATAGACGATGCTTACTAATTACTGTCCAATAGCGCACAGTCAATATTTTGAACATATATAGGAAAAATTGTTAAAAAGTGTGTGGAAAAATGTTTTAAATAAAAAAAAATGTTTCAGTAAAAACGTTCTGGTTTGGAAATAAACGAAGTTTGAGTTATGCATTATTGACCTTCACAACACAAGTTTATGATGGTATTAACAAAGGAAAATATTTTTTGTCCATATCATGAAAACATTTCACAATGTTGGTAATGCTGTTCTTCAGTCAAGAACGATTGATGAAGGAGTTATGGGTGTATCATATGAATGGTTTGACCATCAATATGATACACCCATAACTAACGGTAACGTCATTTAAAATATGGAAGTCACATGACAAGAATTTATGTTATAGACCGTAGATGACTGAAGTCAGGTGCTGAATTCCCCAAGGATCTGTTTTGTCAAGTTTTATATTTTAATGTATGAAAATAGATCATGTGAAGAGGTGAAAGTCCTGCAGTTAGAAATGCAGGAAGATATAAATGTGCTACAGTTCTTTCATTAAAAGCTTTTCATTATAATTAGTCCAAAATCTAAATTCATTATTTTTAATTTATCTCAAAACTCTTACCTGTTATAGCCATTCAAGTGTCATTATTTAAGCTATAATTCTAATATCTGTTGTAATTGCTCAGAAATAGAATAAGCCTATAATATTAAATACCGAGGATTGTAGACTGAAATAAACATGGGAAATCAATTTTTAATATCTGAAAGTAAATTGATGAAATACATCAAAGTACATAAGCAGGTACTGTAAAGTACTTGACATGCTTAGATCTTTCTGTTGTAAAATACATATTTTTAAAATGTATTTTGCTGTAATAAACTCTAAAACAGGGCCAGGAAACTAGATACCCGCTAAATGTATGAGGTTTGAAGTTTCAAGTAGTTAACATATAATATTTACCAGACTGCGCTACCAGTCACCCAGTTTGTCCAGCGCTCNATCAAAATACTCAGTACCTTGTTAAGAAAACTTAAAATATTACCATTTAAAAAAATAATACATAAACAAGCATTGGAAATGTTCTGATTAGGAAAGACAAACAAAATTATTTAGGTATATGTAGTAAAACTCAGAAATGTTGTAATTTACCTGTTCCTAAACCAAACTATACCATTATCTTTTACAAAAAAAATTATTCCTGCCTTATTCCAAAGTATGAAAGTATTCTATACCTACTGAAATTAAAATGTGTCTAGTTGGAGAGGAAATTCAATAAACCAGTAAAAAATTATTTATTTGATTTAATGCAATAGAAATTTTATTTCAATCAATGGGCTGAATTTACTTCATATTTTGCCATTTCTTATGTTATGTTTGC
This sequence comes from Laupala kohalensis, assembly GCA_002313205.1. Taxonomy (NCBI): domain Eukaryota; kingdom Metazoa; phylum Arthropoda; class Insecta; order Orthoptera; family Trigonidiidae; genus Laupala; species Laupala kohalensis. Next base: position 432,345 of record NNCF01126442.1, read on the forward strand.
TTTCCAGAAACCAAATTTGTTTTCTCATTTTAATATACATCACATTGTTTGTTTTTTACTGTCCAATTAAGACTGTGGGTCTTTCTCTTCCTCTTGAACTATTTAAATTCATGTAACACGTACAGTACCAAAGGGATATTAACCTAGGGGAAAAAAGTTACAAAATAGTAACTGTAAAATGTTCAAACTTAATGTTGAAGTTAATAATATATGGTTTGCAACTGCATTTAAAAAAATCAATTTTATTAATATTATTATTTTTGGTTTATAATACATTTTTAGTTGGAATATTTGAGATTCAGAAGTATTAGGTTTGTTCCAGCTGGTTCCAGCAGTAATCCCGAACGGTTCCGAACGGTTCTGAACTGTCCTGCGCATGCGCAAAAGCGAAATCCCGGTTGTGCGCTGTTCCAGCAGTGACAATTCCGAACGTTTAGTTCGAGTTCGCTGTTTCAACAGGAATTCCAAACGTTCGGAACCGTTTTGAGAGTTCTGTATTTCTGTAGGAATTTTAAGTTCGGAACTATGGTTACGGACGGTCACCCGCGCGGTTCGTAGGCGGTGGGGGAAATAAGCGGGAAGGAAACGAGTATCACTCGATTGTTTGGCGTCGCCGTGTAAACTTCTCTATTGTGCTACCTGTTTTGTTCGACCTTGTGATTTTGATTAAATTATTCTTTCGACTTTCGGACTATTTTCAACCTCTCCTGTTATATTATGACCCTACTTTTTTAATTGAATTATTCTATCGACTTTCGGACCATTTTGAACCTCTTCTGTTACATTTTGACCCTGATTTTCCTGTTTATTCTTTCCAATCAGTGACTGAAATCTCGTAGTTTATGGAAACCTAGCTGTGTTATTAATAAACTTTATGTATATTTTATTGGCCAAATTTAAGAATATGGTCTCACTAGTGTTCGAAAAAATAATTTATATCATTATACTACAAATATTATTGCGGTTCCGAAAATATCCGTATTATTCGCTTTTCATATTTACGATAGTTATAAAGAAATATTGTTCCGCACTATTTTCTTCTCTCCGCCACCGTTTTTGTTAGTACGTTAGGGTATGATAATTATAATATGGCTCGCGACAGCGAGCCATGAACAATTATAAACAATTGTTTGGTCACAGTCGGCGATGTTAGGTTTGTTAGACCCGGTGATTCCGTTTTAAGAAAATCTGTTGTAAGTGTGAAGATGGAGGCGATGGTGAAGGTAGTAGCACTCGCGGAAGGATATACGAATAATAAAGTTAGAATAGGACGATAATGTTAATTTTTTTTTTTCCACATAAAATGATTCAATTTGTAATTTCCGAGAACAAAGTCCCTTCCAGAATTTTGGGGGAAAAAAGCCGTTTTTCGATATCTCATCTGGATATTTTTCCACGGCGTTGGACCATATTGTTAAGTTGGTACATTTTATTTTATGATATTTGTATTTATTTAATTCTGTATATTTCATTTGTACTTTCATTAGATTCAGTTCATTTCACGACTCATTTCTTTAATTAATTTCTATTTGTCTTATAATACTTTCCGTTGTTCCCCATCTGTTATAATAATAATAATATAATATTATGTTGAACCACATAGATCATAACAATGATGTATGGCGAGTCAAAGTACTAACAACAATACCAATAATATTTACATATAAGAATAACTTTATAATAACTTTGATACATTTAACCATATTCATTTAACTTAGACTAAGTAGAAATTAACATAAAATACAATTATTTTCTACTATTACAGAATATTAATATTTTTTAGGCTATTTGATAGCTATGGTAGGAATTCTGTTATTTTACTTTTATTTTATTAATTTATGTCAAGGTCTGTATTTATGCTAAAACAGTGTAATTTAATGTTGTTAGATCTTTTCCTACTTCGAGGGTCACCTTCTGCACCTATGTTCTAATGATTACCTTCAACATATTGTATGTCACATTAGTTATCATCATTGAGGAATTCTTGTACACTGTAGAAGAGTTTCTGTTGTAAGAATTGTTAGAGTTTTGTTTTGAATGGGTTCAGTATATTGATGTTTTTAAGGTTTAGTGGTAACGCATACCTGCATTTTGAGTGTTTTTTTGGCTAAGAGTGGATGTTATCTGTGGTTGATGGATATTTCTGGCCTGTCTATTGTGGACATGAACAGTGGAATTAAATCCGTAGAGTGGTCCTTTGTCTAGTAGATCCTTTTTTACGATGTTCAAAGTTTCAAAAACGTACATGCATGGCAAGTGAAGTATTTTCAACTTTTTAAATAATGGTTTTCATTAAGAAAGTTTATTAGTGTTGGTAATTGTTCGTATTATCCTCTTCTGTAAACTAAAATTTGTTTTGTTTCTGGTGTTTGTCCCCAAAATATTATACCATATTTTAGAAGGGAATGGGCATTTGCATAGGATACTGTTTGAAGGGTATCTGTTGTGCAATTTGCTGTCAGAACTCTGTTGGCATTTTATTGTACTGAGTTTCATATTCAGTGTTTCTAGGTGACAGTTCCATTTCATGTTATCTTGTACAGTGTCCCAGAAACTGTGTGTGTGTGTGTTTGTTTGTTTGTTTTTTACTGTGTGTATATTTTACTTTTCTCTATTTTCTATTCAAAGTGTGATATACATGATATTAAAGTAAGTAAATATAAAAAGTATGCGTTTGTGTCTAAGTATTTTGAATTGTGTTGGGAAGGTAAAAATACACTGTTTTCTAGCGTTCTCAAGGGATGGGTCAGCTTCGAAAATTTATATTAGTAAAACTGTTAAGCCTAGGACATTGATATTTTTACTCGACTTTGATTAAATAATTCTTGTATTTTTTATAAAACCTTGCTATATCCAGTCGGTTAATCGCAAAATTTTATATCGGCTTAAAAAACCTTATTTAAAAATAAGATAAAAATTAATCATGGCTTAAAAATCATGGTACATTGTGATTTTGTCTCTTGATACAACAAAGGGCTCTAATGACCTTGCTATTGACGAGCCCTAAAGCCCCACCCAAGAAAAATACAACACGAAAGACTCTAGATTCAGGTGCCAGGCGGTGATACACTCAACCGCACATTGATCTTCCATATGTTATCAAGAGAGATAAAATCAGAATGTACCATTATTAACAAGCTAATTGTTAACTTTTATCTTATTTTTAAGTACGGTTATTTTTACTTGTACTAATTTTTCTAGATGTACGTCATTTTGGAACTACTACTTGTTCACATTTTTCCATCAAAACTTGAAAATGTTGTTTGTTATTTTTTTCAAAAGAGTTTTTTAATGTGCAGTATATCATTAATCAATGTTGTTATAAAATGACATTGTTAACCTATTTTGACCGGAAACATTATACAGAAGTCGGGTCGGATCCGACCCAATATACCTTCCAACTTCATTTCATTCCACTAAACCGCTTGAGGGTTAAAAGTCGACTGGGCGTATTGTTGGCTGTAGCGTACATCAAAATAGCAAATTATGTTGGGAATTAACATGCCATTACAAACATTTTATTAAAATACTAAATATTAAAAATAGGTTTTAAAAATATTTTTTTGTGGAGCTATGGGGCTCGTCAAGGTCATTAGAGCCGTACTTTAAAAAAATAATGAAATAATTTTTCCGCAACATATATTGATACAGACAAAAAATTGTTGCTCAAGAACTCTTTTAAATACTCTTAAATATACATAATTCTACTTTAAAATGGTTTTTGTGTTGTTTTTATTTGGAAAACTTGAAAAAGCGCCGTTGCCTTTTGATCAACGCGCCATGTCGAGGGGACATCAGTATCGTTTAATTTTTTCCTCGCGAGATGGACCTGCTGTCAAGTTCATGCGACATCTAACGGACGAACTTTAAACTAAAGCGTGTAAAAGGCGTTCCAGCAGCAAACAATCCCAAACGGTTCGGAACCGTCCTGAATTCCGCGCATGCGCACTGAGGAAATTCTGAGAGAATTCCAAACCGTTCCGAACTGTTCGGAATTTGCTGCTGGAACAAACCTATAAATGTACGACATGGCCAGTGACACGACCGTAACGGTACAGAGAACCACCTTTTGTTTACGTACAGGTTGTACACAACACACACACAAAAATCATTCACAACTCGCAATGGAGCAAGATTACAAAATATTACATTTTTATGTTAAATAATCTTACTGTAGTATAATATCATTATAAAAATTAAAAGAATAGATTTTATTTATTTACTTATTAAGATTTTTAGCGCATAAACCTCTTTTGTGGATCTCTCCGAATGAAAATTTCCGGACACATGAGTTCAGAATGTCAGGAATCCTTCCATCAGGAATAAAATCGAATGTGAGAATCAAGCCCATCTGTTAGGAGGGCTTTGGACTCGTTCAGGTTGACTGATTCGGAATCCCTATTTTTATTCCTGATCCGGAAATCGGACGTGTATGGCTTGCCTAATCCTTGCACGCTTTTCTCTTACAGTTGTATGTGGTTGTATGACTTGACCGTTTGTTGCGTACGGTTACTTACAATTGTTTTTTTTCAGAATGCCGGAATCACGGTCTCAGCGTGGTGGTGTGAGTAGTTTTTTTCGTGGAGTGTATTACGATCCATTTAAATGGTAAAATTTTTGGAGTAAACCACTCGTGATATATTTTGAAGTGAGTTCTTAACTAATCAGAAAACGTGTTTCAGGTCGTTGGTCAAGAGCTTCTCCTTGTTCTTGGTGGGTGTTCGAATCGCTCGAGAATGTGTGGGAATGGACCTGATGCCGCCAGTTTCTATTCAATAGCTATCGCAAGCCTTTCTTAAAGAGAATGGCGTACTCAGTTAGAAATATTTTACCAATTCAAATGTTGATGTTCTGCTTGATAATTGAGTGTGAAATGCGACGACCTAATGTGCTGATAATTCTCGCTGATGATCAAGATATTACTTTGGGTGGCCTTGTAAGTGTTTCTTCCTGTTCATAATGTTTTCATTTGTTAGACTTCTTAAGTGGTTTTGTTTAATCCAGTTTATGGTGAATTTGTAATTTTTTAATCTTCAGTGATCATTTCCACTGCATATTTGTTGGATTATGTTATTTAATTTAAATCTTGATGGATTAAATAATCATATTGTGTACTCATTGAAATGTCTGTTATTTTCTTTCGAAGATCTAGTATGAAATATTTATCTAGTTGAAGTGCAATTTCAATAAATTAATAAATTTCTTGTATTCTTGAGATCAGTCCATTTAATTTTTGTAACTTTGATACTAGCTTCCAAATTGAAGCGACCATAAATTTTCATTGATTTTACAAGTTGGTGAATGGAAGTTTCTTTCTGTGTTATTTGTAGTTACTTGATTAAAGAATTTAAAATATGTTACATTTATTTCAATTTTATATTTTGGATGTTGATTCCCCCTTGTATCATGTATTTCAGCAATGATTTATCCTTCATAAGAATGGGCTCCAAGGAAGTTTAACTATGAACTTGTGCAGTAGTCATGAAAAATTCTAGAATATTTTGGATGTGTGTATGTCAGTTCCATGAAATTAGCCTGGTCTCTAAGAGAAAAATATGCGTGGATTAGATTTAATATTAAAAGATAAATTCCTGGAGAATTTACACGTTGTACATGGAGAATGTACATAGAATACACTTGTCCTTACTGAGAAACCTTCCTTAAAACCACAAGAGGATTTCTTAAATTATAAACTTCTACTAAAAATATCTTCTTTCTGATTAACTTCTCATGGAGGGAAGGTTGTATCATCTATAGCCGGATGAAAATTATATTTCTAAAAATGTTTTTACTTTCCAGTATGAGAGATTCACCAAGTTTGTTTCTGTGCAAATTAAATAGTTTTTGTATTTTGTTCCTCCAATGTAACCATTTGTTTTAAATATGCCCTTATTTGAAATCCTTTTATGTAAATTATTATAAAAGTTAGAAAATACCAAAATATCACTAGATCAATTTTCTTGTTGATTAACTGCTGGGGAAAGAAAAAAGTCATTGCATTGAACATAGACAAACAATTGCACTGAAAATGTGTTTTATCAAGTATTTATTTCAGAAATCTTTCAACAGGAAAATTTAGTGTATATTCAGCTGTCTCAAAAAATACTATATCTTGCATAGCAATGGTGAGTGGCATGGTTTCTTGGACATGTATCAGTTGTATGTGACATAACTGTTCTCATGAGAGTGGTGAATACATTGGTTTGTTGTGACTAAAATAAATGCCAAGAGTTTTGCTACATTAAGTTAAGTAGGGCCCATGCTGTACTTAAGTATAAGTGCGGACAATTTTAGGTCTTAGTAGACTATAGTTTTCTGAGAAGCATATTGAATTTGGTGTTTTGTTTGGGAGGAGAAGAGAGTTCAGCCATTCTTACTTTGTCAGCAAACGGTACAATATATTTTTAAGTACTTAACTCTATAAATTAATATTGTAATTTTTGTTTGTTTTGTAGAAGTTGTTGAAGTCATTGTTGCTTTGTGATTTCTTTTGTTTCTATTTTGTAGAGCAAAAAAATGTAATTGGTTAAGATTCCGAATTATGAAACTGTTGTCAAATGGAGTTTATCATTAATTTAACTAGCCACAGAAGCTAAAAAACTTAAAAAATTCTTAATACAAACTTTCTAAATCATGCCATGTTAAAATATACCAGCTTATGCATCTTCTCATTACTTTAGGAGTAATTTGCTTATATTTAAGAAATTGGAATGTCAAATTATCAAAATTTAAGAAGTAAATACTCTTGTGTTCTGAAATAATTAGTTTCTGATTTCAGTCTCTTAAAATTAGCCATCACTGTTTTTACTTACTTATTTTTCAGTGCTAAATTAGCTAAACTTCTATTTAGTTTTCTTCAAATTATATGATACAAAGTTTTCGATTATGGAAATGTGTTCCACTTTAGCTTTATTTTTGTTTTGTTTGTATTATGAAGGCAAGGTTTCATTTAATATTATACAGTTTGCCTGTTGGGTGATTCATAGGACTGACTGCAAGTTTCTTGCAAGTACGGAGGGAAGCACAAGCTAATTTTAAGGAAAATGCAATAATTTTGCAGCTGTGAAAACAAAAGTACATTGTATTTGTTTGTAAGTAAAGGAAAAATTAAAAAAATTACGTATTTTCTGTTTACTGGATTTTTATGTCCTCTGGAAGTGGAAAAAGAATTGTTGATTGGGAATAGAGGGGGCTGTACATGTAAATGGAGAACAACTTATATCCTTGATGAGGGTTTTTCCCCATTAACCATTGTGTGTTTATTTATTAAGTAAGTAAATATGAAATCATTGAAGATAGTCTTTAGCTTGTCTGCTGGAAATTTCAATGGAATTTACACAATACTGAATTGAGTTTTTTCCACTGAAATATCCTGAAATAGATATTGTGATTTTACATATATTTTTTTACTCGTGTTTTCCAAGTTTATTGATATAGCTCAACATCTTATTATTATTATTTTTTTATTAACAAGGAATTTCATGTGAAGTCATGAAATTGTATATTTGAAGAGAAATAATACATCACTAAAAGTTAATACGTTTCCCCTAATGTCAGCTAAGTTTCACTGTACCTCCATTCAGCAAACATATGGTAGATGGATGAATCTTTCTATTAAATTGATCTAATGGAATTTCACAGTATAACTGTGTGTTCAAGTTTTTGAATATAAACTGAACCAAACTAGTTTAGAGTTTAGTCAGCCACCCTTACATTCTATTTTTTCGTATGAACTCACATGTTAAGTTCCTGAGTTATTTCTTTTATCCTTTCTCAATTGTTTAATTCAATTTGTTGTTGTTTCTCTTAATAATTTTGCCTCGCAGCTCTTGTTTATCCTGCAGGAAGTGGACCTCACTTACTATTATTTTGTTTAAAAAAATTATTGATTCTGAATTGGTTTTATTTCTGTCTGGTTTAATGGTGTTCCTTTATCCATTGTACAATTTCTCATTATCGTTGCATTCAATTTTATAATTTCTTGATTTTTTGTTTGGGGGGTTCGCCATTCTTGTTATTGCCCTTAACCAACAAGTTTACGTGGAAAGAATGCTGGTACACTAAATGAATTTTGTACTCTGAAGGGTTTTTTGAAATTTCCTGTGAAAATCTGGATAATTATCATTTGGAATTGCCAATTTTCTTTCCCAGTTTCTATAAGGATTTGATCCCTAAGAGGTCTTTATCTTTTAGCCAGTTAACTTTTCTAATACCATTTAATGTGAGATGATAGCACCATGTTGGTGGGGAATTGGGTTATAGCCATTCTCTTTAATGTCATGATCTTGTTATGGACTTGTGGAGTGACCTCCCCTTAAAGGCGGCTCCACATATTCGGTATTCGGCGAACTCCGAGCAACCAAACAGCGAATCCCGAGTAACAGCGACTTGCTCGGGGTATTTTCCGAATATTCGCCTATTAGCGAGCACACTGATCCAGAGATGCAATTTGCCGAGCACGTGCTCGCTCTGGGAACGACGAATATTCGTGTTAATGATTAGAGGTTATGGAAAATGAATCTGAAGTAATCTCACATTCTGTTCCGTATTTAGTTGTCTTGTGAAACGTTAAGTAAATGGGTCTTATCTAATCTTAATTCAATCAATGAAATTATTTATTCCTATGGTAATCTGTAACCTCGAATTTAAGATCCTTATAATCATTATAGCTTTTATCCACTCAAAAACAATCAATATTATATAACTATCTTAATTTGTCTCTCCTCAACATCCCACTCTATCTATTTATTCAAATATGTTTCCACGATACTGCTGAGCGGTAGAGCTGTGGTTCAAACTGCTCGTCTGAACTAGGTGAGGTTTTCAGCTGGGGTTTCTCTGTTCTATTCTTGATAAATGGTTCGGTACCATAAGTTCCCTGACAACCCAACACTTAACCTTCCCAGTTCCCTTACTCAAGTTACGGTTAGGCATACCTAAGTATTATAATTTAAGTATTATAAACCATTGTTTTATCTTTAAATTGTTTTTGAAAGTGTGTAAAACTTGGTATCTGAAACCTATGCATTATGTTATAAAATTTGTGAAGTTTCACAACATCCAAATGTTAACACGAACACGTTAAGTTGAATACAATTTTTTTGTTCTCCACTCAATATTCTCTTTCGAAATTTAATTTGAAGCCGAAGAAAACGTTATTTTAAGGGACCCATACTCTCTGTTTAACAGCGCAGTTTTACAAACTGGAAAACTACAGTTTCTCTGAACTGAAGTGTATGTGAAGATATTCCGGTTTTTGTTAATTTTTTCATCAGTTCATTCAGTGGTGCTTTGAATGTCATCCAAGTCGATTGTCTCCTCAGTTAGATCAGCGAGCATATTTATTTCTGTCCCCTTGTGCAAGTATTGGAGATAAAAGTAATGCTACTGTAGTTTGTTTGGCTGGCGCGTATTGGATAGCTGATGAAGAGAGGTGGGGGGGGGGAACAGATTCGGAAAATGTGGAGCAAAGCTTGGTTCTTGAGCAGATACATTTCTAGCGGTTTCCACCTGTTGAATGAGTTGAGAGATGACGGGGAACTCGACGATTGCGAAAATTACTTGAAAATGGATGACGTTACTTAAAATGAGCGGAAGTTTTACAGATTAAAAAAACAGAAGACGTCTTTTGAGATAGAGCTAATTTCAGTAGAACTAAGGTTAATTGACACACTCCAGTTTCTTGCTGCTAGAGGAAGCTTCGAAGATCTCGAGTTTTCCATGAAGACCCTATTGACATAACGAGACGGAAAACATGCACGAACTGAACGATTACTGGATTGAACTACTATTTTATATCGCTACTAAAGACTTGTTTGTTCAGTTGTGGGACCTGCACTGGAAAACTGAGTAAACTGCGCAGTTTACCTGAGCGAATATGAGCCTATTTACACTACTACTACATTTTTGTTACACGGCGAATACATGTTTCAGTTGAGAGTCTTGGGTAAATGGCGGAGGAAAGTCGAAAAAATATTTCTTATTCATTTAAACTAACAAATTAACTTACAATTTTTTCTACCCCTTATGAATCAAATATTCCATAAAGTGTCCATGATTTTTTTTTTCAACCAAAAGTACCTAAGGAAATAAAAAATACATAGGTAATTATTGAAATACTCGCATGTGTATTAAAACGTATGGTAAAAAATCACTAAAAATGTTCGTATTCCGTTTGCAACATTGATCAAAACAGTATCTTTTGAGTATTTGACAGAATATAACATTCAATTGAAAAGTTAAAAAAATTTTTTTTTTGAATTTCCAGTATTCAACAAGACTTGCAAGATTGGGCGAAACATTAACAATAGGGCAGAGATTAATATGCGAAATATGCACGGCAACTCTGTCCAACCTTTTTATATCTGACTGATGTGTGTGCGCGGGCGCCATATTACATAATGATGTTAATAATAATACTAATAACCATGACAATAATACAATTTATTAATTTTTAAAATTCTAAATAGTCAAATTATTCTATTTCTTATAATGATATAAGAACGATTCTTTTCTAATAATATATTAATTCAGAGATTATTGATTAATTAGTAGAATTTAAAAGTAAATTACATGTAATTTATACGAGAGACAAGTTGACGAAGGTGTCATCCGCCAAATTCAGGAAAAATAGACTGAATAAGGTGAAGTTCGACAAAAATTCGCATGGAGATGAAATCTGGTATACATGTCAAGGTCATCATTTCAAATGAAATATCAAAAGTCCCCATCGATCCCACCTGTGTTAAAATTTTTATTCGAGGTCAAAGGTGACGAACGATTTTCTGAAAATATTCTTCAGTGATACGCNCTGATGTGGGTGCGCGGGCGCCATATTACATAATGTTAATAATAATACTAATAACCATGACAATAATACAATTTATTAATTTTTAAAATTCTAAATAGTCAAATTATTCTATTTCTTATAATGATATAAGAACGATTCTTTTCTAATAATATATTAATTCAGAGATTATTGATTAATTAGTAGAATTTAAAAGTAAATTACATGTAATTTATACGAGAGACAAGTTGACGAAGGTGTCATCCGCCAAATTCAGGAAAAATAGACTGAATAAGGTGAAGTTCGACAAAAATTCGCATGGAGATGAAATCTGGTATACATGTCAAGGTCATCATTTCAAATGAAATATCAAAAGTCCCCATCGATCCCACCTGTGTTAAAATTTTTATTCGAGGTCAAAGGTGACGAACGATTTTCTGAAAATATTCTTCAGTGATACGCCTTACCATAAAAATAGTTGTTATGAATTTTATAGATTATAAAATTGCCTTCAGAAAGAGTTTTGGCATGATTTTCCTCCCTAGAATCATTTGAGAGCTAGCGCGATTTAAAAAACGATTAATACAGCGTTGTACCCCCAATGCGCACTATTGCGAGTACAAGATACGGAACCACGTAGATATCGCCGACGTTGAGCCTACTTTACGATCGTCACGACGTCGAATAAACAACGCTATGCCGACGACGTATCACTCGAAACATGAAGTCTAGAAGATACGACGTCGAAACGATGAAAATGAGCTGCGTTTGGAGCTTTCCAGTCACAACCAGTTCACTGTACTCAACTCTTGGCTGACTAGTCAACTTCGCTCGGAAACGCTAATGGAATGCAAAAGTGGTGAAGAAGTCGACATCTGGGTTCGCGCATGCGCGTTTGGTCAGGAATCGAGTGGCAATGAACGAAAAACTGCTTGATGTTGCCCCGATTCCGTCCGAATCCCGAATTGATTCCATATTCTTCTAACCTCGTACTAACATGTTTGCTTACTTCAGATATTGCAGTGAAATTGTGAATAATTGGACATATGTGTTAAATGAAGTAACAAGAACACGACATTTTTGGAAACCATATCAGTTAATTTTAAATTGCAATCCTTTATCGCAAAAGATTCATTTTCCAATAACAGTTTTCTTCATTTTTAACGGCATTTTTGAAAATCTATAAAAAGTTATGCCTATCTCAATTTTTTCTCATTTATTAGGCTTATCTGATCTATGTCGATTCTGTACTACAAGAAAGTACATTTTTACATTGTTTGATGTAGAATGTAATCACGAATTTTATGAACCTAATTGCTATCTTTTGCTCAAACTCTTGCAAAGAGTCTAGGCCAGAGAAGATGGAGATAGAAGAAAGAATACATAAATTCCTTTCATCAGAAAATGTGAAGATAAAATTGTTTCTATTCTTGTAAACCTACAGGTTTACCAATTAATTCCAATAGACTACCTAATCATGCCATTCACACTGACACTGTAAGCATCAACTGTCTCTATAATATAATTAATTAATGCCTTTTATTTTGAAAAAAAAGAGAGGTTTCTACTCATTTAAGTTTTGTAATTAATAAAAGAAAATTATGTTGATTACTGAAATGCATTTTGTGAGGTAAACGGTCACAAAATGCTTAATAAACAATTAATTACTTGGCGATCCTTCTAATTCGAAACTGACTGGACTCAACTCTCATCCTCAGCCCATCGCGATTCTTCTGATTCTTTGTTCTGACAGCGCTCAGCTCTCCTCCTCAGCGCAGTCATGCGAAGTCGACTAGTCATTGAATGGAATGCTCGCAATGATGACTGTACTCTAGTACAGTCAGCAGTCGGCGTAACTGGAAAGCCCCAGTTCTCTCGACGTCGATATCGAGTCGAAGCTCGACTCCGAATAAGCGACTCCGTCCCGACGTCGCATCATAGGAAACTTGAAGTCGAGATGACTCCGTTATACGACGTTGAGACGACTCAGTTTTACGACTTGAGACGACTTAATTATACGACTAGAGGTGACTTAGTCATCATAGTAATAATAATATTAATAACAGCGTATGGGTTTCAGTTCCTGTTAATTGTGGTCCATTGTTTTTGGTAGCAATCCTATGGACGGAACTAAATTCGCAATTTTGACGTTCCATCTTCCACTGCCACCTGGTAGTGGAAGCCGGAACTCTACTTGGGTACATTTTGTGTCGAGAATTAATTTTGCCGAGAACATCCCATCTTTTACTTTTTTATGTGTTTACAATGATTACTATTTTATGTGTTTACTATGCATGGTACCAGTAGTAAGACAGCGCAATACAAGAGGATAAAAAAGGGTAATACCGCCATGGTGCAGTATCCCAGTCGGATGCTTGAAGACGGAGGTTGAACAACAACGATGTGATATGAATGTGTGATATACGCCTCGACAACATGATTTCACTAGGTAAGACTTTGAGTAATATGCATAAAAGTTGTAATATATGATAATGCAACTTCGTCAAGAAAGTCGTGTATAGATGACTTCACAACGCCGAAAAGTTTTCTTGCGTGGTCGAATCGACATTACATGCGTACGGGCTGACAACGTTACCCGACGTTATTTTTTTTCCACGCTGAGATTTTTTTATGTGCCATCTGACGACGTTGTAAAGACGTCTTTCTCCTTCGTTGAATCGACGTAAAGATGCGTACGCGTGGGCAACGTCGACGGCTGAAAATTTCTACGTGGGGACTTACATTCCGCAAACTTACTATGAACTACAAAAATATCTTTTCTAATTTAGGTGCATACTTATAGTACTTGTATTGTAAATATCAAGAAGACTTTGTTTTGCATTTAATTATTAATTTTTAGAATTTGCATACGTATGTTTATTGATAAACATCTTTTTATCAAAAAGCATATTGTTGATTGTGATTATAATCGAATTCTAAACAAACGATTTCAAAACAAAATAAACTTAAAAAGGAACAACACCGTATGAAGAATAATGAAGAAATTTTTATATTTTATCTGCTAATCAGATCTTTTTAATTTACCTAAACAACCCGACTTTACAATGAAACGTAATATGGCAATGTTTCGTTCTGTCACGTAATTTGTATCCCGCGAGTCTGGTGAGTGTTGGTTGTGGCGTGAAATTTGCATCAAAATTTTCCAATAATCGTTTTCCTTTCCATGCCACCTACGACGCAGAGTACTCGGCGCGTTTTTTTATCGTGGTATCTCCTGAAGACATAATCCTAGACCTGTTTGGATCAAAGAAATGTTCGTTTTTGTTCATTTACATTAAAATATTTTAAGATTAATCAGTTCCAAATTCCATAGAAAAAAAATATCCTCTTTTTGCATTTTGTTTTGCGTTTTTAATACATTTTCGAACCATTAGCTGCAAAGAAATTATCTAAAAAGTAAGAATCATAAATGATATTTGTTCCAGCTTGTATATCTGTTTGCGTATCACTCTCGGAAGACGTTTCTCAATTTTACGAGCAGCACGTTTCTGCCTCATCATCTGAAGAAAGTGCTGTTTACACCATTGAAGACTATCCTCCCAATATACCATTTTCATACCCTTTCCTGTCCGGAACGTCTTCAGAGCTACTGGCGCACAGTCATCATTCTTGTAAAAGAGCTTCACAAGTAGAGTGCGACCCTTCATTGAGAGAGTCGTGCCGAGCTTCACACGGAATATGAGGAAAACGCATGCCATGTACCCCACGTTTTTATAAAGCATATTATGACGCTTAAAGCGCCATCTATTGCTAAAATTCGGAACTATTTTTTTCTTATGCCATACCATTTGCCTCTTCTTCAAGTACATTTAGTTCAAATTTCCGGTCATTCTGAGCAGTGGTTCTTTTTTTACAGCTTTTTGAAAGTTGAGCTTTAGTTATAATATTGCCATAGTTTATACAAATTGACATGTATCGCCGACAAGTCGTTCGAACATGTATACAAGTATAAACGTACCTTAAGTATGTAGCGGTGTATATGTTACGCACAAAACCCGAATTCGACCATTGGACGAAAAAAAAGATTGGCAGATGCGCTTTTGCCAGAACTAGTTATGAGCGTTTTAAAAAAATCAATACTGTGGCGAAAGAGAATCGTCCAAAACTAGTTTTGTCCTCTCAAAAAAATTAACCTTTTTACTCGAAGCCAATTCTGTTTTTTTACTATTTAGTACGGATTAAATATTATTTTCGTATAAGAAGCATAATGAAACAGGGTAATCACACGCTTTTGAGCGTTTTTGTTTGGATTGACAGAAAAGTTTTTATCCCGAGTATTACAAGCTTTTGTTTAAATAGCTCCGTTCGCACCTGTGTATATGTGTGTGTGTAGTTAGCATGACAAAATGGTCCCATTTTACGAAAATCGACATAAAAGAGTAAAATGGGAGTATGTATTTATGTTGTCCTTCCGTTTCGCAATTCTTAATTGATTTTTCGTCCACTTCCTAGTTTCCCATTGAGCTGTAATTTTACAGATGTGTAGTTTGCATAACAATAGATGATTTTACACGAAAATCCATTTGCCGTAATCAGTACCATTCTACGAAAATTTACCCCTTAGCAGGCGTATGGAAATAAGCTGGTCTCAATCTTAATTTCATATCTTTTCCCAAGAATACACCAATTCTCATAAAAATCGAAATAAACATTTTTAAATGTCAAAGCCTTGCAAATAGATCAAAGTATGTTTCTTTTCATGTATTTTTACAAGCAATGTAATGATTTTGAAGCATTTTTAGTGAAATTAATTATTGACGATTTATTCTTATCCGATTTCGCCTGGAATCAACCAAGTAGCGTTTAGTAGAGAAAAAAATGTTCGTCCTCCCACCGTTGTAACACAACTCGGACATCGGTCGTGCACTGTGTGCGGCACTAGAATATTTCTCTTAATTATTGCCAATGCACAACTATTTTACTGAATATCGTAGTAAAGAAAATTAAATAAACTGTAAATGACATTTCCTTCAGCTCTATCTCAATTAGGAGAGATTCTAGTGCAATTCAAAAGTTAAGCGTAGAGCCGTGTTGGGTCATTTTCTTTAACCTTTGCATTGTTGTAAATTCCAAACGGGTTGAAATACTACAACAATACTTGGTATCTTTATTAGTCTATATGATGGCTACGTCTCTACAAAATTTTATCAAAATCTGAGACAGTCGTGTTAGAAATGTATTAAAACTGTGGAATAGCCCATACTCGAGATGCTAATTTCAGACCTAATTGGAGGGGGGGGGGCACTGCACCCCAAAAGTGAAGTGGGGCCGGATTATACGTAAAAAGTGTAAAACGACTGATATGGCATTGTAATAGATTTTTTAAGGGTTGCTGAAGTTAATGGAGGAATGTGCCCAAAACCAGATTCTTCCCCAAAAGTGGACCTCAGAGTCTCCTGGCTCTGCACTCATGGCGGCTCCTTAACTTCAAATTATGTTGGCCCAAAGAGTTACGTAAGTAACATAAGTAAAAGGACTTAACATGGAACAATTTACACTTATTCATGAAAGACACACATGAAAATTTTGACACAATTAAAAAAAAAGAAACAAGAAAACTAACTACTCCCGGACATATTCATGCATTCACACAGTGCAAACTTCTGATATCTTTCCTCTCCAAAATAATTACTAAGGTGAATTAAATTGTCTTTTCGTAATGTGACTTCAGTCAGCTTATGGAATAATAATGATTTCTCTTCACAGCTGAATAATAAGTTTGTTACTGAATCGCGGTTTTACATATATAAAATTAGATGGGTCTCACCAGAGGTGACAATTTATTTGTCCACGAATCCGAAATCGGCGAAGAGAACAATTCCTGTAGTGCCCCTCCCCTTCTCGACCTTGATGACCGTTTGCAGACCTTGGCTTATGAACACTCGGCGTTCGTAAGCTCGCGAACACGTCTACAGAAAACTCCAGCTTATCGCGGCCGCTTCATATTAGTAAATTTAAAACTGATGAGCGTCGTTGACTAGTCCCGTCGACATCTGGGTTCGCGCATGCGCGTTTGGTCAGGAATCGAGTGGCAATGAACGAAAAACTGCTTGATGTTGCCCCGATTCCGTCCGAATCCCGAATTGATTCCATATTCTTCTAACCTCGTACTAACATGTTTGCTTACTTCAGATATTGCAGTGAAATTGTGAATAATTGGACATATGTGTTAAATGAAGTAACAAGAACACGACATTTTTGGAAACCATATCAGTTAATTTTAAATTGCAATCCTTTATCGCAAAAGATTCATTTTCCAATAACAGTTTTCTTCATTTTTAACGGCATTTTTGAAAATCTATAAAAAGTTATGCCTATCTCAATTTTTTCTCATTTATTAGGCTTATCTGATCTATGTCGATTCTGTACTACAAGAAAGTACATTTTTACATTGTTTGATGTAGAATGTAATCACGAATTTTATGAACCTAATTGCTATCTTTTGCTCAAACTCTTGCAAAGAGTCTAGGCCAGAGAAGATGGAGATAGAAGAAAGAATACATAAATTCCTTTCATCAGAAAATGTGAAGATAAAATTGTTTCTATTCTTGTAAACCTACAGGTTTACCAATTAATTCCAATAGACTACCTAATCATGCCATTCACACTGACACTGTAAGCATCAACTGTCTCTATAATATAATTAATTAATGCCTTTTATTTTGAAAAAAAAGAGAGGTTTCTACTCATTTAAGTTTTGTAATTAATAAAAGAAAATTATGTTGATTACTGAAATGCATTTTGTGAGGTAAACGGTCACAAAATGCTTAATAAACAATTAATTACTTGGCGATCCTTCTAATTCGAAACTGACTGGACTCAACTCTCATCCTCAGCCCATCGCGATTCTTCTGATTCTTTGTTCTGACAGCGCTCAGCTCTCCTCCTCAGCGCAGTCATGCGAAGTCGACTAGTCATTGAATGGAATGCTCGCAATGATGACTGTACTCTAGTACAGTCAGCAGTCGGCGTAACTGGAAAGCCCCAGTTCTCTCGACGTCGATATCGAGTCGAAGCTCGACTCCGAATAAGCGACTCCGTCCCGACGTCGCATCATAGGAAACTTGAAGTCGAGATGACTCCGTTATACGACGTTGAGACGACTCAGTTTTACGACTTGAGACGACTTAATTATACGACTAGAGGTGACTTAGTCATCATAGTAATAATAATATTAATAACAGCGTATGGGTTTCAGTTCCTGTTAATTGTGGTCCATTGTTTTTGGTAGCAATCCTATGGACGGAACTAAATTCGCAATTTTGACGTTCCATCTTCCACTGCCACCTGGTAGTGGAAGCCGGAACTCTACTTGGGTACATTTTGTGTCGAGAATTAATTTTGCCGAGAACATCCCATCTTTTACTTTTTTATGTGTTTACAATGATTACTATTTTATGTGTTTACTATGCATGGTACCAGTAGTAAGACAGCGCAATACAAGAGGATAAAAAAGGGTAATACCGCCATGGTGCAGTATCCCAGTCGGATGCTTGAAGACGGAGGTTGAACAACAACGATGTGATATGAATGTGTGATATACGCCTCGACAACATGATTTCACTAGGTAAGACTTTGAGTAATATGCATAAAAGTTGTAATATATGATAATGCAACTTCGTCAAGAAAGTCGTGTATAGATGACTTCACAACGCCGAAAAGTTTTCTTGCGTGGTCGAATCGACATTACATGCGTACGGGCTGACAACGTTACCCGACGTTATTTTTTTTCCACGCTGAGATTTTTTTATGTGCCATCTGACGACGTTGTAAAGACGTCTTTCTCCTTCGTTGAATCGACGTAAAGATGCGTACGCGTGGGCAACGTCGACGGCTGAAAATTTCTACGTGGGGACTTACATTCCGCAAACTTACTATGAACTACAAAAATATCTTTTCTAATTTAGGTGCATACTTATAGTACTTGTATTGTAAATATCAAGAAGACTTTGTTTTGCATTTAATTATTAATTTTTAGAATTTGCATACGTATGTTTATTGATAAACATCTTTTTATCAAAAAGCATATTGTTGATTGTGATTATAATCGAATTCTAAACAAACGATTTCAAAACAAAATAAACTTAAAAAGGAACAACACCGTATGAAGAATAATGAAGAAATTTTTATATTTTATCTGCTAATCAGATCTTTTTAATTTACCTAAACAACCCGACTTTACAATGAAACGTAATATGGCAATGTTTCGTTCTGTCACGTAATTTGTATCCCGCGAGTCTGGTGAGTGTTGGTTGTGGCGTGAAATTTGCATCAAAATTTTCCAATAATCGTTTTCCTTTCCATGCCACCTACGACGCAGAGTACTCGGCGCGTTTTTTTATCGTGGTATCTCCTGAAGACATAATCCTAGACCTGTTTGGATCAAAGAAATGTTCGTTTTTGTTCATTTACATTAAAATATTTTAAGATTAATCAGTTCCAAATTCCATAGAAAAAAAATATCCTCTTTTTGCATTTTGTTTTGCGTTTTTAATACATTTTCGAACCATTAGCTGCAAAGAAATTATCTAAAAAGTAAGAATCATAAATGATATTTGTTCCAGCTTGTATATCTGTTTGCGTATCACTCTCGGAAGACGTTTCTCAATTTTACGAGCAGCACGTTTCTGCCTCATCATCTGAAGAAAGTGCTGTTTACACCATTGAAGACTATCCTCCCAATATACCATTTTCATACCCTTTCCTGTCCGGAACGTCTTCAGAGCTACTGGCGCACAGTCATCATTCTTGTAAAAGAGCTTCACAAGTAGAGTGCGACCCTTCATTGAGAGAGTCGTGCCGAGCTTCACACGGAATATGAGGAAAACGCATGCCATGTACCCCACGTTTTTATAAAGCATATTATGACGCTTAAAGCGCCATCTATTGCTAAAATTCGGAACTATTTTTTTCTTATGCCATACCATTTGCCTCTTCTTCAAGTACATTTAGTTCAAATTTCCGGTCATTCTGAGCAGTGGTTCTTTTTTTACAGCTTTTTGAAAGTTGAGCTTTAGTTATAATATTGCCATAGTTTATACAAATTGACATGTATCGCCGACAAGTCGTTCGAACATGTATACAAGTATAAACGTACCTTAAGTATGTAGCGGTGTATATGTTACGCACAAAACCCGAATTCGACCATTGGACGAAAAAAAGATTGGCAGATGCGCTTTTGCCAGAACTAGTTATGAGCGTTTTAAAAAAATCAATACTGTGGCGAAAGAGAATCGTCCAAAACTAGTTTTGTCCTCTCAAAAAAATTAACCTTTTTACTCGAAGCCAATTCTGTTTTTTTACTATTTAGTACGGATTAAATATTATTTTCGTATAAGAAGCACAATGAAACAGGGTAATCACACGCTTTTGAGCGTTTTTGTTTGGATTGGCAGAAAAGTTTTTATCCCGAGTATTACAAGCTTTTGTTTAAATAGCTCCGTTCGCACCTGTGTATATGTGTGTGTGTAGTTAGCATGACAAAATGGTCCCATTTTACGAAAATCGACATAAAAGAGTAAAATGGGAGTATGTAAGTATTTATGTTGTCCTTCCGTTTCGCAATTCTTAATTGATTTTTCGTCCACTTCCAAGTTTCCCATTGAGCTGTAATTTTACAGATGTGTAGTTTGCATAACAATAGATGATTTTACACGAAAATCCATTTGCCGTAATCAGTACCATTCTACGAAAATTTACCCCTTAGCAGGCGTATGGAAATAAGCTGGTCTCAATCTTAATTTCATATCTTTTCCCAAGAATACACCAATTCTCATAAAAATCGAAATAAACATTTTTAAATGTCAAAGCCTTGCAAATAGATCAAAGTATGTTTCTTTTCATGTATTTTTACAAGCAATGTAATGATTTTGAAGCATTTTTAGTGAAATTAATTATTGACGATTTATTCTTATCCGATTTCGCCTGGAATCAACCAAGTAGCGTTTAGTAGAGAAAAAAATGTTCGTCCTCCCACCGTTGTAACACAACTCGGACATCGGTCGTGCACTGTGTGCGGCACTAGAATATTTCTCTTAATTATTGCCAATGCACAACTATTTTACTGAATATCGTAGTAAAGAAAATTAAATAAACTGTAAATGACATTTCCTTCAGCTCTATCTCAATTAGGAGAGATTCTAGTGCAATTCAAAAGTTAAGCGTAGAGCCGTGTTGGGTCATTTTCTTTAACCTTTGCATTGTTGTAAATTCCAAACGGGTTGAAATACTACAACAATACTTGGTATCTTTATTAGTCTATATGATGGCTACGTCGCTACAAAATTTTATCAAAATCTGAGACAGTCGTGTTAGAAATGTATTAAAACTGTGGAATAGCGCATACTCGAGATGCTAATTTCAGACTTAATTGGAGGGGGGGGGGCACTGCACCCCAAAAGTGAAGTGGGGCGGATTATACGTAAAAAGTGTAAAACGACTGATATGGCATTGTAATAGATTTTTTAAGGGTTGCTGAAGTTAATGGAGGAATGTGCCCAAAACCAGATTCTTCCCCAAAAGTGGACCTCAGAGTCTCCTGGCTCTGCACTCATGGCGGCTCCTTAACTTCAAATTATGTTGGCCCAAAGAGTTACGTAAGTAACATAAGTAAAAGGACTTAACATGGAACAATTTACACTTATTCATGAAAGACACACATGAAAATTTTGACACAATTAAAAAAAAAGAAACAAGAAAACTAACTACTCCCGGACATATTCATGCATTCACACAGTGCAAACTTCTGATATCTTTCCTCTCCAAAATAATTACTAAGTAAATTGTCTTTTCGTAATGTGATTTCAGTCAGCTTATGGAATAATAATGATTTCTCTTCACAGCTGAATAATAAGTTTGTTACTGAATCGCGGTTTTACATATATAAAATTAGATGGGTCTCACCAGAGGTGACAATTTATTTGTCCACGAATCCGAAATCGGCGAAGAGAACAATTCCTGTAGTGCCCCTCCCCTTCTCGACCTTGATGACCGTTTGCAGACCTTGGCTTATGAACACTCGGCGTTCGTAAGCTCGCGAACACGTCTACAGAAAACTCCAGCTTATCGCGGCCGCTTCATATTAGTAAATTTAAAACTGATGAGCGTCGTTGACTAGTCCCGTCACGGTGATTATGAACGTACACGTAACAGAACGTGTAAAACATTCGAGCTTTCCCGAACTGATTACTCCCACGCCAGACGCACGGGCAATGATGTAACGCTTGTTCTGCTTTAAACGATACAAGTTCGTACAATTGTGGCGTCGTCTCGGATACACGTACACGGGAATTTTTTCTGCGTATCTTTGCAAAATCAGCCCAGCCAGTTACTCGCGTACGGATTAATCTATGCAACTGCGCCAACATACTATGCTCCGGCCGCGAAGCTGACGGCAACACCAGTCGAGTCGGTGACTTGTGCACCAAGCACTGCCTGTGACTCGCGCTCGAATGAACCTCCCTCGTTTCTCTTGAGCTCGCCCTGTTGATTTTCGTAAGTGAATTTATCCAAGTGAGCCAAACGCATCGTGCTTCGGGCGTCAGTTAAGTTCTCACGCCCTCTAATTGGTCGCTATACTTTGTTCTAGAATTTTCTGTTCTAACGTTCTTCTTCCGCCGTTGCCCTACAAAGTTTTTTTACCGACTTTCTCTGTTGCCTTTTCCCACGGTATTTTGCCGCCGAAACCCAGCAACCGCTAACACGGCAGGAGGCGCTACCGGGTAAAAATTACCACAAACCTCCATAATCAATTCATAACTTTCTTTCCAGCTAATTTCGATGTCTGCCATTTTAAGTAGCTTCTTATTGTTGAATGTCTAACGCATCCACTCAGTTTCATACATTTCGCCGTGCAGGCCATACCATGGAAATGCAAAGTGAGTGCGGGCAATTTTTACCCGGTAGCGACCTCTTGTGTACCGAATATTGTAATTACTGAAGGTAAATTATTCTGGAGTATAGTTATGGGGAATACTGCGCTAAGTGATGGATACACAACAGCATAATTTATAAAAACGAAAATTAATTTTATACTTGGAGATGGTAAACTAAAAAGAGATAGACCAAGCAAGTGCTTCAGAATCGCATTCTAAAACAAGATCTTCTCGGAGTGAAGCGTGGTTCTGGAAAAATGATCGAAAGATCAAGGCGTCTGTAAGTTATGTTCTAAAATAATATGTTGCGAACATACCATACCTGTGGTGATGTTTCCAAAAGTTGAAGTACGAGTAATGCCGTGTTTTCTCAAGAATTCTTCATAATATCTTTCTAAAAGGGGGCACGCAGATAGAGAAATTGGACGATAATTCAAAAAAAGAAATTGTCTTAAAAACATATGTTTATCTTTCATTAGGTTGTAAGTTTATTATATATATTCTCAGATTTTATCTAAATTTTATATACCTTCTATGGAAAAGATATCTATTTTTGTTAATTTAAGAAGTAAATGAGATAAAATAAAATAATTTATATAGTTCATGTTTGCATTTTGCATAAAACAATTAACAAATGTTTTTGGAATTTTATGTAGTGTATGTTGTTTGCGAAGAAGTATTCTTTCATATTACAATACAGAATTGAATATGTATATGACACAGAACTATGTACTCAGTAATCAAAAGTGTGGTACTTTTTACCTGGTGGCGTCGTATTGTGTTTGCATGGTCACTACCGAGTTAATGACGCAACTGAACTTCTGTATTTTGTGCTGATTAGAATATTGTTAAATTTCGAGTTTGAATAATTTATTTATTTAACAGGATATTATTACTGGAACATTCTATAGCTCGGCGCTTGGGTTCATCAAAGAAAGCACACAGAAATTCTTCAACCTTGTGGAAGATTAAAGAATTACTTTTTTTCTGATTTAATACCTTTTTCTAATTTTGTTGAGTATCATATTACTAGGGGTCCAATTTCGGCACCTGTTTTCAAAATCGCCTTGAAAATAATTTTTTCAAGCATATTTGTCATTACATTTTCTAAAAATAACATGTGAATGGTGTATAGCATTATAAAGTAAATATTATATATTTTTGAAACATAATTTTTCAATATTTTCTACTTCTTTTTCAGCAAAAAGAAAATGAGATTCCATTCTTGGACACTTTCCTCTATTTACACTTCCGAAGTCAGAGTTCTGCCACAACTGGGAGAGGAGTAATCATCTTTTATGTTCACTTTTTTATGTTTATTAAACATCATTTTTGTTTACTAAATGTTCACTTGTCTTTAAACTATATCCATAAAAAATTATTTTTATTATTCATGAAACACTACACATATAGTCCAACACCATTGATGAAACATTATGTGATTAAGATTAAAAATACATTAAAATTCTATCAAGAATGGTCATAATTTTCAATAAAATAATATAACAACTATGGGGTGTCGGAGGCCTGTCGTGTTATTTCAAGCTGATGAGGTGTATAAGGAATGTATATTCATTGTAATATAATAAATATATTTAAAAATAAAAATGTTAGAAATAAATAAATTTGAAAATAATTCTATTCATTTAGAATATTACAGTTTTGCTAGTCCCTTCACTACACGTTTCACTCCTCTTTAGCTTAAATGCGTGAGGTGGGTCTATGAATCCCCATATGTGAAAGTGCAATATTCTGACTCGTGCATCGAGTCTACTATAGTTCAATAGTAATAAGGTAAATAATAATAAGGTTCATTTTATTTCATTTCAAATTTACAATGAATATATACATAAATTTATAGGAATAATTCTAGATCCCTTATCATGTAGTAGGAACTAGTAAATAATAATGTCTTTAAACTTGCAAGTCTGTCATTAATTTTGCTAATAAGATAATGTGCACAGCGACCTGCAGTGTGACATCTACAGCCGAACATTTTCCATTAATGAAAGAAACAAAAAAAACTTATCAAAAATTGAATTAACTTCTTTTTTCAACTAATTTTTTTACTTCAGATTATTTATTTAAATTACACTTACATAAATATATGAACAAAATAAGATCATATTACATACATCTATCTTAATTATATAGATCCATCCAGTATGCATATACAATAAAATTACTTTACCTATGTACATTAATCAAAATGACTTTATAATCATCTTGAAATAAACCCGAGACAAAAAGAAAAAAAAATTGAGAACCTCGAATAAAAGTACAGATAATTTTTCAAACAAGGATGCATTGTTTATAAATATATACATACAAGAACACCATTGTGGAAATATTAGACAAAACTATGATAAATTGTATACAATTTCTTAGTTACTAACTAACATATATAAATATAATTATATAGTTAAATCAAGAGACTTCAGAAATGAGTACACGAGGTCTAAATAAGTGCTCTGAGCAGATCCTCAATACTAGCTTGTTTTAATAACCATATTTTTATTTTTTTGTAAAGAGTTTTATAATTTTACAATTTTTTATATCAGGTGATAAACAGTTGTAGCATTTTGGCCCGAAGAATACAAAACTTGTTCAGAAAATGGTTTTATATACGTTAGGTCGTACTAGTTGCCCTTGAGTAGCTGCTCGGGTTCTGTTGTATTGTCTGTCCGTATGTCTATTTCCGCTCCTTAAATAAAACAGTTTAAGAACTTTGTAAGCAAACAAATGTTTCAATGGCAAAATATTAAGTTCAGTGTGAAGTGGAAAGGTTGATTCTCTTTTCGGTTTTCTTATTATTAAACGTATAAAATGGTTTTGTGTGACGGAGAGTGGTGTGAGTATGTTTTTATTCGCTGATCCCCATAATTCAGTACCATAAGCTAATCTTGAGTTTATCAAGGCCAAATACAAAACTCGAAAGAAATCAATATTTAAAAAATGTCTTAAGAAGTAAAATTTTCTAATGTTATTTCTTAGTTCTGTATGCAAAGCCGTTACATGGTTTTTCCAACTTATTTTGCCATGAATTTGGATACCTAGATATTTGATACTATTTACTGGTCAATTTTCGGACAGCTATAGTTTAAATCTCCATTACAATGGATTTTATGAAATGGTAAAGGGTTTTCAAAACAATGTCCTTTTATGTCAAAATTAATGTACTTAGTCTTACAAGCGTTTATACCATTTTTGCTGCACCAAATAGGCAACACCTTTACATTGTTTAACATTCCTAGCCAAATGGTATTCCAATCTTGGCTCGCGTAGCGAATCGTGACATCTGCGAACGCGCTCGTAACTCCCCTTAGGGGTTGGTACAGAAGATCATTAATAAATATTAAAAATAAAGTCGCTGATAAGACGGACCCTTGAGGCACCCACTTTCTAATGCCTAATTGTTTGCTGAGACAGTTTTGAATTTTTCTTGCTAAGTGCGTCTTTTGAGATAGCTTCTGAACCAGTTCAGTGATACTCCTTTAAAACCTATAGCTTCCATTTTCATAATTACAATATCATGATCTACTAAGTCAAAAGCTTTGCTAAAATCTATAAAAATACTAGATGTTTTTTATTATTAATGCTGTTGTAGATTTTTTCCATAAAAAAGGATATTGCTAGTTCAGTATTTTACCTTTTGTGAACCCAAATTGACTTTCATTGAAAATATTTTGACTTTAAAATATTTAAAAGTCTGATTTTCATTGCTTTCTCAATCACTTTAGAAAGCACAGAAAGTAAAGCAACCGGTCTATGGTTCTCCAACAGCTCCCTGATCTCCCTTTTGGAAACAGGTACTACTATACTGTTTTTAAACTTAGTGGGAAAAACACCAGTTTCAAAACTTAAGATAATTATTCGTGAGAACACTGGAGAAATAGCTTTACTAATATTCTTAATAATGTCAACAGACAGTTGCTCTATATCTGTTGATTTTTTGTTTTTTAAGTTCCGTATTATTGTCGTGAAGATATTGCTAAGTTGCTGGCCAAGATGTGTGGCTTGAGTAAACGAGTGAAGATATACGAGGGAATGTAAACCATTTGTATAAACTGGGTCAGGGAGACACAGAGAGTGCTGAGCTGTGTCGGGAGGCGGCGACGTCACGGTCAATGGTCATATTTAAGAGAGGGATCTCAAGACTCGAGGTGACACACACGCTACCAAGAGACGTCAGAAGGCATCGACTTACGAGAGTCACGTCGAGCACCGAAGGAAGGACGCCGACCTGAGGCAGCTGAACGCTCTTCGAAGCCTGACCGAACCTGGATGACTGACCGCCGCCGCTCCACCGCCGGACCATGTTCGCTCGACCGGCTCAGCTCTCTCGCTCTCTGACCCGCCACGCCACCTTCAACAGTGTGAGTGAAACAGCATAAACCCAAACTGCATTTTGATTGACTCACGGCTAGGACTCCCGACCACCCTCTTATCCTCTCCCCTCTAGTGTGATGATCCCCGCGCTGGCTTCGATACACGGCCAGCCTTATCTAGCCGTGCGGAGGCTCACCACATTATACTGTAAATTTCGTGACTTGTAACTGGAAATACAAAAACTGTTTTTGTACATTGTGAATAACAGGAGAGGTCGGGGTGAGCGTCAAAAGTAGTAGTAGATAACAGTCTCATAGGTTAATCAGTAAAATATTCGTTAAATATTTCAGCAATAGAAGTAGGGTCATCTATAAGTAACTCATTGAATTTTACACTAGTCACTTGTTTCTAATCTGTTATCAGTTAGCTTATTTATAATCATACATTGCTCAGTTAAATTCCCTTCATGGCTATCAGTAAGGTTATATAATTCAATGAGTTTATTTCAGTATTCAGTGTAGTAACGTAATTGCTGAAAAAGATTTTGTATCGGGTGTCGTAAGGTCTGCTTTTAGCAATATAATCCGTGAATAAAAGAAACGTAAAAGTATTTGTTTTAAAAAGATTTTTTTCTACAACTGACAGCAGCCAAATTATTTTAGAAATATGTACCCGAAAATTTTGTTTCAGTAGATGTTTCTCTACACCATGAAAAATAATTGCTTTATGCGACTCACATCCTTACAGATTTCTTTTCAAACTTATTTTAAAGCAATAAACTCAAACGGGTTACTTTCTATTTAATTTCAGAGGCAATGGGACATTTTCTAATAACTACCGTTTTTCGCTTCTTCATTCTCGACATGGAAAACCGAACGGAACAAATCGATTTTCCACGCTTTTCTAAAGCCACGTGAAGTACTGTGTCTTTCATCAGATTATTTATATAAATAATAATTGTTCAAATCGAATTCAAGAAAATAAAAAATATGATTTGTAAGCTAGCACGTCTGCATCGAGGAGATAGCTAGGACGAAACTCCGCTTCTCTGACATTGTTTTATAACAACGTTTTGCTTTGTCTTTTATGTAACCCTCGTATTCATTAAAGTCAAATTGCGTTCATGAAATGATTTGTAGCAATAAAATGCGTCATTTCATTAGCTGCAATATTCTCACTAAGCAACCTATCTGAAAAAAAATTAAAAATCTGAAGTGTAACCCATTTAAGTATTATGTACCTCAACAATAGGTCAAAATATTTTCCCAAACATTGTTACAAATTAAAATGCATTTGCCACTTTTCCTTGTCCAGAGGAAGAATACTGAAGATGACCGCTATGCGGTCGAAAGTCGACTCTATGAATAAACAAATTGTTGGAAATGTGAACTTCTCTGTCCGGGACAAACCGCGTCTTAGTAGATTCAACTGCCAACGTTTCGGCCATCATGCTGTGGCCTTCTTCAGGGCAATGTCAGAGTCATACAGACCTAGGTCTGTTTCATAAATATTATCAGACAAATTTCATAAATATTATCCTATCTCCTAGGGGTGTAGGGGGGCTGGTTGTGGATTTAAGCAGCTTCGAGGGTGTCACTATTTATTTACGTCACAAATATTATCTTCTAAATAAAATACATCAACACATATAATTAATTAATCAACAATTAAGAATATTAAATCGAAACTGAATTTATTAATTGTTTAAACGCAAAATATACCTGCATCTATTAAGAGTTACGGTCCAATGGTGGGGGATATAGTCCTCCTAGCCCCCCACCCACAGATCCGCCATTGATTACAACAATGAGGTTTCTCGAATATGAAACATGTATACTGTATGTACGGTTAAAATGTTCATTTTCATATAATAAATAAATATGATGAATTAAAAATAATGCAAACATAAAATTTTTAACAATTCAATTATTACAAACAATTAATTGTCGATGTTTACAAGAGGATCCCAGTTCGGGTAGTTGCAAAATTTAAAAAAATATGAGTCATTTAGAATTAGTATTCTGCGACAACGTACATTTTGGCTGACTTATCAGTTCTTATCTTATATTATCAGATCTATCTTATCTTTTCCTCTCTTATCAGTTCCGCAAGACACGGCAGAAGGGACGACGGCGAAACTTGCTACATAAATCCCTGCTACATAAACTTTTCCGGCTGCAGGTGCGAAACATGTAACATTGCTATATAGCAAAAATTTTAGCTACATGTAGCATTTTGCTACGTATAGCAGTTCTTTAGAGGAAATGCTACATAAAGCAAATGTTACATGTTATAAAGTGCTACATGTAGCAAACTCATGAATTTGTGTAGCAAAGTGTTATATAACGTCTTCTGAGTAGCAGATTGTTACATAGTGTAAACGCGCCTTCAGTGACACCGAAGACAAAGAATTTATCTTCAGTGACACCGAAGACAAAGAATTTGTTTTAGGTATGTACTTTTCGATAATTGTAACATATTATCCCATCTCCTAGGGGTGTAGGGGGGCTGGTTGTGGATTTAAACAGCTTCGAGGGTGTCACTATTTATTTACGTGAGTCGGAAAACTATGGTATCAACACGAAGATATGTCGTTTGCAATGAGTTTTACATGCTTCTTCCATAGGAGCGCGAGGTGTGTATGGTGGTTGATCATGCTCTTAATCAACATTGAGTGTGACATCATTTGTTTCATAGCCTCTTATACGAAATTAACATTTTATCCTTACTAAATCCTAAAAAAAAGTGGCTTCGACTATTAAAAAAGTTCATTCTTATTGAGAGGACAAAACTTGATGTGGACTAGTAATTCTGTTTTGCCAGTACTAGCATTGATCATTTTGAAAACGCTCAAAACTAGTTCTGGCAATAGCTGAACGTCTAAAACTAGTATGGGACGTTTTAAAAACGATCAAAACTAGTTATCGCAAAAACGCATCTGTCAAAACCAGTTTTTGTCGTTTTCTTCGTCCAGTGGCCAAATTCGGGTTTAGTGCGTATCACACTCACACATATATAGTGGCGGATGTATGGGGGGGGGGGGCTAAGGGGGCTATAGCCTCCCATGCCATTGGACCTGAACTCTCAACAGATATTAGGCATTCTTTGTAAAAGTGTTACCAGATATTTCGCACTAAATTTACACGTTAGTGGCAAACTTAATACAAATTTGTAATATAATTTTTGCGTATTATATACACCGGTTGAAGCGACAACTCTGGGTGTGTTCCATGTTGGCTGAACTTTGCAATACTTCTATAAGCAATAAAGCGGAACCGCATTGCAAAAGCACAACTCACGGCTAGTCTCCAACATTAACGCGTTGTGAGGTGGCAATAGGCGACATTTTTCTTTATGTGACATTTACCTGCTTCACAGAGGACGCGACATTCTAGAGACGTTCGAAATGTGTCTTTTCTATCTACCTCATGTCTTCTATAGACGGCATGCGGATCTCTATTCACTTGCGGAGTGCCGTTTTTCCTCCCATACCGTGTGGAGTGGAGTGGAGTGCTCAGCGTACTCGCCTTCTACCTCTGGTGACGCTGATTCAAGCTGATATATATTTCCCTTATATATATATAAGGGAAAAGGAGTAAGGAAAGCTTGTGTAGTATCTACGTACATTGTAAGCTGTTTGTTATCTCACTAGTAGATCGTATTGTATTGGTACTCTGATAAAGAAGTATGCCTCTTCAAGACAGTTATTTGAATAATATATCTTTAAAATTCTGATGTAGTCAAGAAATCCTTATCCCGTAATGTGTATTTCTCACTTTAAACAATTAATTAATTTGATTAAGGAGACAGATTTGATTGTAAAAATTACAGTCCAATCTCATTGCTTAACACGGTGTACAAAGTTTTTGCGATCGTGCTGAACAAGAAACTAACTGAAATAGTTGATAAACAGTTAAGTGACCACCAATCTGGTTTCAGGCAAAACAGGTCAACAGTGGATAATATCTTCTTAGCCCGGCAATTATATGAGAAATGCTACGAATATGGAATAGATTTATATAATATCTTCATCGACTTTGAGCGGGCCTTCGATTCTGTGCTAAGACACAAGATAATAGAAAACTTGAGTAAATACAACCTACCAAGAAAATTAGTGGATTTGATTGGTATAACATTCACAAATACTAGAGCTAGAGTTCGAGCTGGTAACCAGCTGAGTGATGAATTTGAAGTGAAATATGGGGTTAAACAAGGAGACCCACTATCTGCGACATTATTCTGTATAACAATAGATGTAATTTTGGCACAGATCGATGTCAAGGGCAATATAACCACTCGGTTGAAACAATGCCTAGCCTATGCGGATGACATTCTATTGATATCCAGAACCAAAAAAGACCTAGAAAAGCTATTCCATGAACTTAAACAAATGGCGGAGCCTTATGGTCTTAAGATCAACAAAGAGAAGACCAAATTTACGAGGTGTAGGAATGGTGCATATAAAATGGATGACCTAGTAATTGATGGAATAAAATATCAAGAAGTAAATAGCTTTAACTATCTTGGCTCCAGAATAAATGGAACGAACATAATGAAGGATGAAATTATAGAAAGAATAATTGCGGGAAATAAAGCCTATTTTGCAAATATAGATCTATTTAGAAGCAGGTATTTGTCCAAAAATGCTAAAGTAAGACTGTATGACACACTCATCAGGCCAATTGTAACGTATGCATCTGAAACGTGGACATTGAAGGGAAGTGACATACAGAAACTGATGATCTTGGAAAGGAGAATTATGAGAAGAATACATGGGCCAATTAAAAATAGTGATGGCGCATGGAGGATAAGGTATAATGAAGAAATATATAACCTGATTAAGTTTAAAACCATCGTGAACCACATCAAAGCTATGAGGCTGAGCTGGCTCGGACATCTATGCCGAATGGATGAACAAAGGACAGTAAAGATTTTTAGTTGGTGCCCATTATCAGCTCGAAAAAAAGGTAGACCCAAACTCAGATGGAAGGACGATGTGCTAAAGGATTGAAGAAGATGGGAATTAAAAACTGGCCAGTCCAAGTTGAAGATCGGAAGAAATGGAAGGCAATTGTTGAGAAGGCCAAAACGTTCAGAGGAATGTTTATAAAGAAGAAAGAAGAACGGTTGTGAAAGTACATTTACGGTGTGGGATTCTTTTACGAGTCAGTGCACCGATACATTACGTAACCATAAAAGGGTATGTTTGTGTGTAGATATCAATGACTATGGTACTCGGGATATTTTCTCAGATGATATTAGGAGAAGGCTCTTATCTCTTAATTTAAATCATTCTGTTTTCCTTTTGGGAGGCTAATGCAAGTGTATACTGTATAAAATTTAATCCTAGGAGTTCTAGTCATTCAACCTTTGGTTCTATTGATTATTGTACTCACTATCCTGATCTAAGCTACATACAAGATTGTCTGCCCGTATGTAAGGGTTATAGAAAAAACTGTATCAAATGTTAATTTTCGGAACGAGGGAGAAACTATATACTCCTAGTCCGTTAAACTTGTGGAATATTAATATTTATTGTCTTCTTTCATTTGTTTGCCTTATGAATGAAATGGATATTTTTGGACATGCTACTAATGATAATTACGTGACGTGTGGTTCTAAAAATAATCCTTTGTGTATTTTTAATAAAAATGTAATCAAGGCACCTCAAAATTTCAAGTTGGCGGTAGTTAGTAGTTTTATTGAAAATGAATGTACATATAATGTTAATAAGTTGGTGCCGGCTGTATGTTGGAGATAGCATTCCAATGTATTACTTACATCTATTAGACACGGTATTGTTGAATCCTTGGAGTTAGTTTATGTTCAGGGAAAGGATCTTCTGTTGTATATCGAGTATAGAAGATTAAATAGATTCTTACCTAATCTAGAACTACGTATAGGGACGGTGGATCAAGCACAGATTATTACATTGTTGGATTTAGATCGAGAGAATCGGCAAGGCCCGTCGTTGGAGAGAGACAAAGATATCGCTGCGTTTTCTACATACGAGGGGGTATGCAGACCGTTGCGTTTGTTGTCAAGTGTAAAGAACGCATAGTACGAGTACGTCAGGGATTCTCCTAAGATTTTGATACCTATCCCTAATTTATTGACAGTAAAGACTAAACAGAGATCTATGCTATGGAGTTCCGAGTTTAGTAATGCAGAGGATGAAATAAAACGCATCTTGTCGAAGCCGGTATTAAATGCGTCCTTCGTATCACAAAGCGATGCTTCGAGACAAGGTATTGGCGCGAGTATCTCGCATCGAGATGAGCAGGGTGTCGAGTACCCCGTATCGGATTTAAATCGCGAATGTGATGTCATCGAGAGCATCAAGTATGCAATACAGAAATTGAGATATCACCTTGATACTGGTCAACTATATTGGATACCAAATCTGCTATTTAGTTGAAAGTCTGTGCTTGCTAAGATCGCTGGGGACTTGCTTCAGGAATATCAGTTTAATGTGGAGCATCGAGCAGGGAAGAAGCATATTAATGCTGATTTTTTGAGTAGATTTTAGGTGTTCGTAGTTTGGGCATATAAATTGTTTATTCTTTTCTTGTAAATATTTGTTCGTACATCTCGCATTAGTAATTATAGGTTCACTCTACTAAGCGTCCTATCTTTTTATAACTGGTTTGTGAAGGATAATTAATTTTGTTATTTTGTACTCATTGAGTATTTTCTATTATCATATATGAATAATTTTGTGCTTTTATTAAGAAGTTAATTTAATATTTACGGTTATTTATCGAGAGTAACTTAGGTTATAAATATTTCTCTTCAGTTACTATTTGCAGTTAATTTTTTATTGAGAGCAGTTAATCTTGTAGTTAGATATAAAGGAAATCTTGAATCAACAACAACAAAAAAAGATATATTTTATCGGAACCAGGTTTTTGCAAAATAACTCGCTTTGCCTTATTTACTTCAAATTTGTATAGTATAATATGTAAATGTGAACCTCTATTTGTATTGACAACAGGACGGGTCCTCGCATGTGTACTTGTATGTTGCATCAAGATTTGTGAACGTGTTCTCTGCCACCTGACTTTTCTTCGAGCTCATCAAACCTAAACACTCAGAAAAAGATTTAGTGAGGAGGACCTGTAACATGAGAACCAAGACAGTCTATAGGTTTATGCGATGATATTTTTATGACCAATCCCTTTCACTTCTTGGAGACTGAGTGGGAGCGTCTTTGAGGAGTTTAGCCGAACGCCGCAGAGGAGGAAGTGTAGCGTGTGACCGGCGCTAACCTCTCCATATTATTGTTTGACCGTACCCTTTCACTTCTTGGAGGGTGAGTCGGAACACCATTGAAGAATGTCGGCAGAAGTGTGTGACCGGCGCTAGCCTCTCCCTTTGTCTTATACTATTTCTGTGAAAGTGAACTTGCTCGCCATGTGGACCGATGTGAGACCCATTGAGGAGTGTCGGTAGAACCCAGAAAGAAAGACTGTTAATATGTTTGTGAGTGGTGTATTTTCACCGCATGCAGAGACAATGACAGACTCAATAAAGGGCTCGTTTGGGTGCCTGGCTTGGACCGACGGCGGCGCGCCGCTCGCGGTGAGGTCACTGCGTTCCCAGGACGGCTGTTGGAAGAACAAAGGGATGGAGTTCTCGTTGTGGCAGCGACAAGGCGTGGTTGCCTGCTGGTCACGTGACTTCCTCTTCCGTATATATTGGAAGGATTGAGGATCTTCAAAGACTTATACGTGTGGGTTGAGTCCGCAGTTTACTTGAGATGTGACCTGACTAGTATGGGTCGTCAAACCAGTAAGAGATTGCTGCGGTAATATAGATACACTTGCTACTAGTTGCGAGTGATGTAACTTGTAACAGTTCGTTATTCGAGAAAGCAACTAGTAATTTTGGAGTTTCGGATAACCTAGGTGGGATTTCGGAATTAATTGTCAGCAACTGAATTTATGTGTGTGTAATTAATGCTTTCTGATGGCATTGACTGTGTAATGACAACTTTATACTTGTATTTATGATTTTGAGAGTTTGTCCTAGTTTGTAAATACTCAGATTTCAATTTAATTTGTATTAAATTATTACTTATTGTTATTACACGTGTGTTTAATCGTCCGGGAAACTGGACTGGTGGCAGCGGTAAAACTATCATAGGAACTGTGGTGTTTATGTGGGGATCGGCAGTCGTCTCATCTCTACTGCTCCTCTCCACTGTGAATCCCGCTTCTACCAAAACTCGCACCACATCTGTGCTTGTGTGGTGTGGTTACACGTACCCTCCCCCAGTCCCCTCGATGGCAACCTGCACTGCTAAATGTCTGCATAAACGTGTTTTCACAATTATTGTTCGCTTTATAGAACAGGATTACATGCGCTGCTGTAACCTAAAGGAGATAGCATATTAAAGTATGTTCCCGTTCTTGTGTTTCAGGTACCCATGAGAATGGTACAAACTTTAATAGCCAACAAGGGTGTTACTTTTACCAACGCTGTACGTGAGTTGCTAGATTACCTATAATTTTTTGTTAATGCATCTTAATATTTTACTGACTTATTGAGATGAACAATTAGTACCTTCAGTTGAATGTGAAATAAATATTACGCTCAATTGAATATGAGTAGCGCGCGGCGAGGCTCAGGTGTTTCGCGTCGCGTCCAGAAACAGCTGTCAGTAGCAAGCATTTCGTCTGTTTTGCCCGTGACGCGAGGCTTCCAGTCAAAGGGAAGCAATCCCTCCCACGCTCGTAATCGTTCGGCACGCAGCACTTTGCAGACGCACTCGGGAGGACCCTCTCGCTCACCAACCATCGTTTCGTCAACAAGTCGCTCCAGTTTTCAGGGACAGTACGCGCACTTTAAAGCTGTTAAAACAAGTGTGCAGTCGTAGCACGGAATGTGAGGCGTTGTTTGAATCCTAGTGTTTTTAGGACTTTCATGTATCAGTTTGATAGAATTCATGAGTAAGCAGTTGACTTCTAATCTAAATTTTAGCAAGCGACGCAAATCGTGGGAATAACGAATTCAAATTTCGCCTAATTTCTACTTACCCACCAGGAGTGAAGAAAGAAGACGTCGTTGAGGTATACAAACTGCGTGTATGACTTTTTGTCTTTGATCTACGAGTCGCGGGGAACATTTGCCTGTGAGAGACATAGTATCGTGACTTGGAACTTTTGTGAACAATTGTGTTAGACTTTTGAGTCGTATAATCACAACTTACTAAATTTGGTAATTTGTGAAAGGTGTTTTCATGTGACAAATATAAGTTTCTAATCAATGCTCTAATATAATTAATTTTGGGTTCTTTCATCAATCAGTCCTGTTGATTGATTATTTTCTTTGAATAAATGTGTTGTTAACCAGATATTATTTTGCATTGCTCAATCAACCACCTTTCCTTTATTCAAATTATTTTATTCATGAGTGTTATTTCAGTTGTTAGTTGTTGAGGAATATTTTTTTTAAAGAGTTATTTAAGTTACCAACACCATCGACTTATGAATTTGTTAAAAATAATTTTGTTTCATTGTAATTAAATTTCGGTGTGTCTGAATATTAGTAAGAGTGACAGGGCGGACGGAAAATTATTTTGTATAACTTGTAGCTTCAATACATTTACTGTATTACTTCACACTAACAAATTTGTAAAGCATTTTCACTCCTTGAAGACATACTTGCTATGAACTTATCCTAAAAATATGAGTTTTTACCCATTTTTTCATATATTGTGATATTTCCTTAGATTTTTGGAAGTTATGTGTAACTTTTTACTGATATTATGATAAATGTTGTTCAA
Source organism: Laupala kohalensis (assembly GCA_002313205.1). Classification (NCBI taxonomy): domain Eukaryota; kingdom Metazoa; phylum Arthropoda; class Insecta; order Orthoptera; family Trigonidiidae; genus Laupala; species Laupala kohalensis. The sequence goes on from NNCF01126442.1 coordinate 469,141, forward strand.
TTTTGGAAACCTTGATAGTCTCCTTTATTTCTCAATTATATGCTAGTCTCTTATTACCCTACTTTTGTATTTTACAGGGTAATTTGGACAGGTGGGTTTCTTATGGAGTATAGACATAAATATATAAATAAATAAATGACTTTAGTAGCGGCGAGACTCAGACCGAGGTCTGCTCTTCCGCCTAACCACTTTAAAAATATTTACAATATCATTACAAAATTAGTTTCAATGGGAGGGTATTTATTATATCTACTACTGGGAAGACAAGCTAAGGACCATCCCGGTATTGAACCTTAAGCAATTAAGGGAAACCCAGCGAAAACCTCAATCAGGATGGCGGCTTGAGGCCAAACATAACAAATAATTTATAAGACAATATAAGATAAAATTGATTTATAAACTAATGTAGTACCTGTTAGAAAAGGATCTCATTGGAAAGGAAAAAAGTTTTGCAGAAAAAATGAATATAACATTACATAACGACTATACCAAAATTAAGTGAAACATTACGAAAATATATAAAAATACAAATATAAATACAATTAGGATATATTTCATTTTACACTGAATAAAATTACTCTTAGATATAACAGTATACTATGGTTTACATCTTAACTTACATAAAAAATTAATTACAAATTACAGGACATAACATAAAACAATATCTTACATTTGGGAAGTTACAACAACGTTGAATGGAGGGGTAGAAGTAGAAGGGGAGAGGAAGTAATAGAAGTAATACAGGGAGAAGTTACTTTTAAGAATAAAGAGATAGAAGAAAGGGTAGTTGAAAATAGATGGGCGTTTGCAAGAGAAGGAAAATATGATAATTGTATAAATTAATAATAATAATAAAAAGTAAGGAAAAGTGCCTAGGTATTTATTTCATATTATCGAGGATGTTGGCGCAACCGAGAGGTTAATTTTCTTCTGAATATATGGACACCATTCGAATGCCCCACGTCAGGTGATAATTTATTCCATTCGCGGATTGTACTTACTGTAAATGACTTGTTGAATATGGCCGTTTTGTGTCGTGGTACCACGAGAAGTTCATCACTTCTAGTTCCTTTTTGTTTTAAATATTGAAAGTTAAGAGAAAGTTGAGTTAAATGTTTATTATTTGGAATCTTGAACAGCATGATGAGGCTATGGAGATTACGTCGTAATTTAATAGGGAATATTTCGGCTTTTAAATAATATTCTGATATGTGGTCATACTTACGTAGATCAAATATGAAAAGGAGACATGCATTTTGTGTAACTTGTAATTTGTATTGTAGCTTTGAATTTAAATCTGAAAAGATGAAGTCAAAGTGTGGCATTATTAGTGAATTTACCAGAAATTTTCTCGTGGAAGTGGGTAATAAATTACGAAGACACATTAGGGTTTGCATAGAGGAAAAAACTTTTTGACAAGTTTTGTCAACTTGCGTACTTAAATTACTATCCACATAAATAACCAAATTACGCGCTGATTTGCACAATGGAAGTGATACACTATTTATATTTATATCCGGTGGATCGCATTCTGAGAACCTATTAAGTAAATTTCGTGAACCAATCATCAAGCACTGAGATATTGATGGGTTCAGCAATAAACCGCTAGGAAAGGATTTTACGAAAATCCATTGCAACTCTGAAGAGCTTTGATTAATTTCAACCAAACATGGTACCCAGATTACTATCTTACAACAAGGACTGTGGGGATAAGACATTCTTGGCACGATTAGGGAGGGGGTGGGAAGAGGGTGGCATGTGAAAATAAGTAAAGAATCCTGTATTAGATTCGGAAACATACTTTTCGCTGTCGTTGAGATGGATAAGGGCGTCTCTCATGCTTTGTAAGTTCGCAATTAGTCCATATTGTAGACAATATACCCCTAGCATCAATGGGGTAGAGGTGGGAATAGTGAACAGGTAAAAATAATATTAAAAACATGCGATATTGGTGTTGAATACATCATTCTTAAGACTCAGAAGAGTAGAGTCACACTCAAAACCGCTTGAATCCACCTATATCCCCTATAAGGGAATATACTCATTTTGGGATTAAGTTGAAAAGAAAAATACAGGAAGATGACTCATATTAGTATTGAGATCACAAATTTCGGGGCCGCTGAAATCAGTAGTGACATTCCCGATGACGCTGATGTCCAAAATCAGCCCATATAAATCCCAGCGCCCCTATGGAAGGGGATGTGAAAAAAGTATGGAACATGATAGGTTCCAGTGACAAGTCCACATTTTCGGCGTCGCTGAATTGGTAGTGAAGTCTCTACCATTAGCACCCCTTGGGGACGAGGGTTCGATAAATGTGATTATGTTTATAGATAAAAATAATTGAAAACTAATTTTGAAATTAAAAAAAATGAATGTTGCATCATATTCATAGTTTAAGGGTTGATGAGATGTTTAAACTACCAATGCCATTAAGTTCAAGTTGAGATCACATAGGGACATGAGATCACGATATCCTTAATAACGTAAGGAGACCGATATTGGGGTCGAGGCAATTCTGAGAAAGAAGCCTTCCAAGTTTTCATCTCAGTTCACGTATTAGAAACTTGTTCGAGACAATCAACGACAGTGCAGCGTAAGCGGTTCCGTGCTTCCCAATGGCGTGGACATCTGGTGATCGGTTTGGGTGATTAAAAAAATATTATTTGATAAAGAAAATAAATAAAAAAATATTATTTCCGAATATTATAAATGCAAACATTACTATTATGTTAAAAAATAAGTGCTTATTAATCAGAAATGTTAATGATACTTTAAAATTATGTTTAATTTGTTAATAGTTACAAAAAAATTAATTCAAAAAATCAATAATGATGTTGTTCATGAAGTCATTTATACTAATGTATAATTACACACGATGATAATGAAAGTAGAATCATTCAAAACAAAGAAAAGTATTTTGGAATCTCGCACAATTAATAAAAGAAGATTGTTTACTAGAACAATTGTTAATTTTAATTTTTTTTAAATAAGACTATTCTCTACTAATAACAAAGATCCCAAAGATAGAATAGAACCCCTAATGTCTAGCCGGTAAGCTTACGCTGTTGGGCCGTCGACAGTTGTGATCAAATTTCCAATACATGAGATGGAAAATTTGAGAGCTCCTTTCTCCGAAATGTCTAGTTCGTGCGCTTTGTTATTTTGACGATCGATGGCCCTGCAATCCTACGTAGTTCCATGCTAAAGTCAATTTCCCTAGTCGTGACCTCCTCTCAGAGCATATTTCAAACTATAAACCAGGTGGCACTTGTTCGCGACGTAATGCCGCCTAGTAACGCCTATTTGTGCCGAGGCCCAAAATGGAAAATAGTTATGGAAATAAGAAAATTGCTTTATAATACGAGGACCGCTGTAGCTTCAATTCTTACGACGAAAAAAATTAGAGTATTCTCAAACTTTCTAACCTTCCGTACACCCAGTGCCGGCCCGTGAAGATTTGTTAGAAAATGTTCTGCCTCCTCTGATTAGTGCACCATACTTACAAATTTTTATTACTTTGGGTAGTGCAGTGAAATATTAAATGATTTCACGTTATAAGTGATGTGTAAAGAGTCAAAAACGATGATATATTTTTGTAAATACCTAAAAAAATTATTTGGTCAAAGTAATATTAAGTTAAAAGTATGTAAAGGAAATGTGAAAACATTTATATTTTGCATAAAAACGATGTTATCACACTAACCAAGTTTATTATATCCTAAGACCTTTTCGGCCGCGTGGTGACCATCATCAATGCTGTTACAAAACAAATGAATTTTAATAGTAAACAATTATTCGTTTAAAAATTGAATACATGTATTAAATTTTTCGTTTAGAAATATGAATGGAAGGTTTTTCTGGGTAATACCCGAATTGAAAATAACGAATATAAAAAAAAACTAAGAAATCTATGTGAAATATATCATTATTATTTTTATTTAAACGATATTTGCGTGAGTTATTGAAATCACGTTCGTTCAATGATATTTTAATTCACGATTAAAAGTATTATTCACTATGAAGTGAACCGTTGGAAAAAATGAGAGTTTTTGAAAACAATAAATATGAAGGACAAATTGCGGTTATTGTCGCCCTCACGGCTGATGTGCAAATAAAATTTAAGTGTAACGTTTGTATTTTTTGTGACTTAGTTGTATTTAAAGTGTTTAGTGGGTTTTTCTAAGATTTTCCGAGGTTTCATAAATTAACTCTTTTTTTTATGTAAGTTAATTTTAAATATCTTTTGAAGCAATCAGTTATTTTTTCCAGTAAGTTTTTGTATGATCAATATCATTAATTATTTTAAAAGTTTCCTTTCTCAAGTATAGTAATCATAAAATTTTAATGTATTTGGGATATCATATAACAACGTCGTCAAACGCAGTGAGAAAATCGAGGTTTCCTTTTATATGGCATGAAACGCTTGGTGAATATTTTTTGTTCTGTTTATTTTATAAACTGATATTTTTGTCAATAGTTTTTGGCGTGTGTTTAATTGATATTGAGACCTCATGTTTGTACTTGATGTAATTGATTGCTAATATGTGTAAGTTGTAAGTGAAAGAAATTTTAGCTTCATTTTAACGAGGTACGTTTTCTTTGATAGTTTACAACGACTCCTATTTGCTGTCCCAGTCGAGCGTCACTACTGACCGGAAAATACCTTCACAACCATTATACCGTAAACAATTCAATCAGCGGTGGTTGCAGCGATTTTAAATGGCAGCAGAGTGACGAGAAAAAAAGTTTTGCAGTCAGTTTACACAATGCAGGATATAAAACATTCTATGCCGGCAAGTATCTTAATCAAGTAAGTATGAAATATTTCATTTTATATTTTCTTGTGATACGATTGGGACTATTAGATACGTCAGAAGGATTCGGATTGGAAAACCTAAAAACGTGTCACTTAATAATTCAAAACGTTCTCCTAACTGTGTCGATTTTATACCGTTGGTGAACAATTATTTGAATTATTTTATTTTGACAAAGTGTGCTCTTCAATGCAGACGCTTTTGTGGGCTCCAGCATTTTGAATATTCAGGGGCAACCAGTCAATGTAGTTGGAGGCTACTCAAATATCTCAAATTATAAAAAAATACCAGTTACCCAGATTTTCCAATATTTTTCGGGGTATCAGAATAACATTTTAACCATAAATGCAATAACTGATTTTACGGTGTCGACTGCCATTTGCTCAGTCATGTAACCCATAATAATCGGAAACGTAGCCCAGTGTACCTGAATACTATCTACATAGCGTGCAGAGAATCAATCAACTCTAGATTTACGACGAGGAACTAATTTTTCAACTTCACGCTAGGTTTACCATTTATTAAGTGACCGCTTCATGTGGTCCTCTTATCCATTCATTCAATTGATTCTATTTATGTTAATATTCCAAAGCTTCGTATTGTTGATCTAGTGTCTGTACTAGTGTCAGATGGGAATAATAGTCATTTAAGCGTTGTCTAAGAATAATAAAATTTTTGTATTGGCATGTTTCAGTATGGTAAAGAAGAAAGTGGAGGACCCCAACATGTTCCGATAGGGTGGGATTGGTGGTTAGGCCTTGTGGGCAATAGCCGTTATTATAATTACTCCCTCTCTATCAACGGCACCAGAAAACATTTCACCACAGACTACTTAACTGATGTTATCGTAAGTAATTTTCCTTTGCTATGAAATGAGTAATTGAGTTTATAAAGTGTGTAACACGTTCTGTTCTTCTTTCCAGAAAGAAAACGCGTTGAACTTCCTGCGACACATTTCTGACAATGATAGTTTTCTCATGGTACTCGGTCCTCCAGCTCCTCATGCACCATTCACACCTGCTCCTATATATAAAGACAAATTTAAAAATATTTCTGCGTTAAGGACACCCAATTTTAATCTTCCTGTTAAAAAGGTTCTAAAGTAATTGTCGTATGCGATGTAATTTTTGTGTTAAGTAAGTGCTGTAACAATTGCTTCTTATACTTTTAGGATAAGCATTGGTTGTTGCGGATGAAACCATCTCCGTTACCCTCTCATTTCCTGCCCACTTTAGATCAAATTTATCGTCGACGCTGGGAAACCTTACTTTCTGTTGATGACATGGTGGAATCTTTAATACAACAATTGAAAACATACGCTATGTTGAAGGACACTTTTATTATTTATACTTCCGATCATGGATATCACATTGGTATTGTTCTGTTTATTCAATGTTTTTTTGTTCACACTTCGTGCGATTGAGCGATTCATTTGCATGTTCTCTTTTTCTTTCGTAGGCCAGTTTGGTTTACCATGGGATAAACGCCAACCGTATGAATTTGATGTTAGAATTCCGTTACTTATTAGAGGTCCTGGAGTTCCCTACAAGAAATTAGCGACGCAACCAGTTTTAAATATTGATTTGGCGCCAACCATTCTATCAATGGTTGAATTGCCAGATGATAATCACATGGATGGGAAATCATTTCTTCATGTTTTAAAACGTCCTGACCGAGTCACAGGCAGATTGTTCCTAATTGAATATGAGGGAGAAGGGGAATCAAGAACTGTTGCCCGCGATTGCGTTTTGCCGTTCGATAATACTTTATCCGTGAGTATAATACTGTGTGGAGTAACCAAATATATTACTTTGTCAGAAAAATATCACATTGAGAGAATATTCCTGTATTCCTTGTTAATTTTTCATTTCATGCTATGTGATCGTCATTGTTCTTCGAAATTTATGAATAGGAATGTGACGTGGAATCGTGTTGTAAATGTCAAGATTCCCGGAACAATACTTACACATGCATTCGACAATTAGAAGGAGAGAGTAATTTTTTGTTTTGTGAATTTCGTGATAATGAGGTATTGGAGAACTTCATTCTTACTCTGCTTACAAATATTTCTATGGAAACCACGTTTTCACAGTTGATTGCATTTTTTCAGAATTTTATTGAAGCATATGATTTGAAGAAAGATCCACATCAGTTGTATAATTTGGCTTCTGTTTTGGATAAACAGATGGTTTCATTCTTTAAGAACACACTAAGGAGACATAGATATTGTCGTGGCAGTGAGTGCCCTTAGATCTTGTAAAACTTTGTGAAATAAAGTAATTTTACTCGAATTTTGTTGTTTATTTGAAAATTTATTTAAATTTCCACGTCTCCCGAAATAGATAACAGGTTGTGAAAAGAAATTGTAAACGTGAGTCCTTAATATTTAAGTGTAAGTGTCCAAAATGAAAGATAATATTTAACCATATGAAATAAGTGACAAATCAAATTCAGTTTTTGTTAAACTGAATAAAATGCTTGAAATTTTCCTCCTGTTTCTTTCTATTCTTAATATTAAAAGAAAATGTTAATTGGCTTATTTTCTCTGAACTATATGCTATTTTTAGTTTCAAAATACTGTTAATATAATTGCAAAAAAGGTAAATTTCATTTATTATTCTTTTCGTTTAAAGACGATTACTCAGTCACTTCAATACTGGTTATCTTTTATTATCTTATGTAATTGACGCCTATTGATCCTTTGCATGAAAATAATATTTATTACGAGTAAAATGTTCGTTTTGTGACGTTACTTGATATTGCAATGATACATACAACCACCTATTTAAGTGATGTCGCTATTTTATGTCCACCTACAAGGGTGTCCATTTTGTTTCAGTCTATAGGCCTTTCATCTAGGTGGTAAAGGTTAGTCATGCTTGGTCAAAAATTAGAATACCTTCCTTTCCTGGAGTTTGTATTATCAAACACTTTTTTGATAAACTGTTGGAATACCAATAAAATTGACCTCCATTATTTGAAGCCAGGGAATGTTTTTCGCTACTATTGGAGGTTCAATGACAGTTAGTTTGTTTCCTCCGACGAATCTTATATTATTTCTTGAATTATTTTGCCAATGTGTAATAGTTCTGGATTCTATGCAAAAATTTCACCACAAATTCGAACGCGTCATAATTCTAATAAAACGGAACTATAGAATAGGAGAGAAAGCTAATATTTGTGGAATATAATAGTCATAATCTTCCTTTCTGTTATTGAGAAAGAATTTCCAATATGTTTGGAAGGGTCAGGGAAACGGGTTTATTAAAATATTAAATTACTATTGCCACATTTATTATATTATTTTCAATGCAATTCTTTGTTCATTAGAGTACATCTCAGTAGTTCACTTGGAACATTCTTGAGGAACCTTTATCTTCATTGTCGTAGTGGTCTGCTTCTTGCTGAAATCAACATTTTCTCCCTTCTTCAACTTCTGTTCGAAGTATTCAGCTACCTTCGACTTAGCAATGCAATGGAATTCAACTTCGACTTGCTCTTCATTAGTATGACTGCAAGGACCTCCACATTGGCGAATGGCTTTCTTGCTAAAGCAGTATTGATCACCAGAGTCCTTCTTAATTAATTTCGTTTGCTTGGTAGAACATTCATTATTGTTTTGGTTATTTTTAGAACTGCCATAATTTCTCTTGTTATTATTATTTTGATTGTCATCTGAATCAGACGAGCTGGAGCTGGAATTTGAATCAGAATCTGAATTGGAGTTAGAATCAGAGTCAGAGCTGGAACTGGAACTGCAAGAACTGGAGCTGGAGTTCAAGTCGGAATTGGAGTTGGAGTCAGAATTCGAGTCAGAACTGGAGCTGGAGCTCGAGTCGGAGCAAGAGCTAGAGCTTGAGTTAGAACTAGAATCGGAGCTAGAGCTAGAATCGGATGAGTCGGAACTGGAATCGGAGCTAGAGCTAGAATCGGATGAGTCGGAACTGGAATCGGAGCTCGAATCAGAGCTGGAGCTTGAGTCGTAATCTTCATTGTTTCTCCCACCAAAACCGTACGAAGCAGATCCAGAAGGAAGGGCCTTCTGGGGTACAGGATTGTAAAGAATTATGTCCTTGGGGAAGCGGGGAGCGTTCTGTGCAGACCTGTACTTCTCTTTCTCACCACCAGAGCACTCGCTCGTGCTGTATACGTGGGAAGCAACGAAGTGACTAGGTTGACGCAATACCAAATCGTCTTGGTCGGAGAAGTCAGTCGCAGGGTTGCCAGTGAAGGTACCGCATAAGCCGTGGACGTCGTTGCGGTACTTGTTGGGAGCGAAGATGATCAAGTGTTTGCCATCAAAGGCGAGGCGAACATTCTGCTTCTTGAAATACAGGGTGTTGAAGCGACGACTGGAAGCGATAACGTTGATCACATTCTGCTGAGTCTTGATTACGGTCTGAGTGGCGTCTGAACCGCGCATAGTTTCTTCTTCGTAGTTTCCTCTCACCTTAATACCAATGGTGTTGCCAGCAAGACGCTCGTTGAAACGACTCTTATCAAGTTCGTTTCCAGGTGCTGCAATTTCGACTTCAATATTTTCTCCCACAATAACACGGAAACGCTGAAAAATGAATCAATTAGATTATGAATTTCTTATGGTATTAATTATCACGATAAAAAGTTTGGGTGACTTACTCTGGAACCCTTTCCATCGTCGCGGACAAGAATTGTTATATTATTTGGTTTTGGAGTGCTGTAAGCGTTACGGGTCATCAGTACATGCCAGCACTGTCCGAAAGCTGGTGATTGTACAGGATATGTTCTATTGTCGAATGTAGTAATAGTGGATGCGTCTAAATAACACTTAGCTAAGGAAGCACAAGAACAACTGTATTAATCTATTAAGTAGTACTGCATCCCAGTGGGATGAAAATGAACTTGCTTGATCATATAACATACAAAATATGAAGGAATACTCACGATTGTATTGACCCCTTAGTACGTAGCCAACGAGGCGGTTGTGGACGCGATGTGATGGGTGAGCTGTCAGAGCTTCGGCTACGACTCTGTTTAGCGTAACGTTGTTCCATGCAGCAGAAAATTCAGGAGTTCTCACTCGAACACTAACAGCACGCTTGTTGGGAGCAAATTGGACGGTGAGCTGAGCCATGTTAGATTTTCCGTTATATAGAATATTAGATTCAGAATATGGCCAGTACGCTTGTTGAATAGCATTGTACATTTTGTGCGATGCGTTCACGAGGCCTGGTGTAAGATGATCGTATGTAACCTCAAACTGATAGTTGTCGAGGTAACCAAAGCGGCGAGTAGCGTATATGCAAACGGGTTGCAATATCTGGTTACCCTCGTGCACCTGTCTCAGGCACTCCTTGACAGACGCACTCCGCTGGTGGTATTGCAAGCGTTGAGGAGATCTGCCTAATTTTCCCTATAAAATAATCACTGATGTAAGCCACAGGTTATTGAAAGAATCGCCTTATATGTATAATGTAAAAAATCCTACCTTGATTTCANACTTGCATCAGAATAATTGTATACTATTGTCAATTGATCATTGTTTCTGATTTGACTGCTTGTATAGTTGATGGCCACTTGATAAGCAGCATATCCCTGAGATGTGTCCATGAATGCTCCCACATCCAGAAGTTGAGAGGTTGAAGCTAAAAATATAAAGCAAACAACGTAAATTATCGCCTCCGCTTTTTACAGCTCAATTAGATGTATTTTCTTTACGTACCGCGTGATTGACGATTGTGTCCCTTGCTTTGTTGGTTATAGTTCAAGGGAGATTCTCTTCCCATTGCCACAGCCAACCTCACGTTTTGCATGCGGTGTGGGTTAAGTTTAACCTGCACGTAGTTGTACTGAATGTCATCATACGCCATGGGGAAGGCTAAATATGAAAGGACATCTCTGTCCTGAATGCTCTCGTATAAGGTGGCGTTGCCATTGAACTCGTTTTCGGTCTTTACTTGGTATTCAATAGCACCATTGGGCCCCACACGTTTCGACCACTAAAGTGTTTGAGGAATAAGAAGAGATAAAATGATATCGAAGGAAAAGGCTTCGAATCTTTTTTTGGGTTAAAAAATAACTTACTTGGCGTTGAGGACGAATGTGAATCATCTTCTTGTTCTTGCTGAGCGCTGGAGGATTGGGTGACAAAACCTGTTGGTATGTGGTGTAGGGCTCAGTGATGAGTTGAGCAACGTTGTCGTCTGAATTACCTTGAGGCTCCAAAGTGATATCAACTCCTCTGTAGTTGGCTTCATCATGCAAAGCATAATAAGTAACATTCGCGTCGCCAGCAAGATTTACACTGATTTGTTGATCAACAGCGGCCATGTATCGCATAAGTTTCTCATCAAAGTCGTTAATAAGACCAATCTGTCCTTGTTTCAGTACAGCGAGTCTAGATGAAAGTAAAGTTGCATTATATTAAAATGTTTCATATAATAATTTACCTCTTTGGTTCCAAAGACTTACTTCACTGTGATATTTGCGTTTATTTCAGCTCTGTTAAGTTGATTCAAAGCGTTGGCAATGTTAGGGAAGTTGTCACCGCTATTGCGGTTGTCAGCTCCTCCCGAGGATAAGTCTGGCTTGCTGTAACCTTCTATCTTGGCAGAAACATGAACCAGCTTGGGAGTTTTAAATGAGTAGTAGACAAGGTTACCCGTCGCATCAGGAACAGCGTGAGTCATACGAGAACCGAAATACATCTTGGTGTAATTTACTTTTTGACCCTGCTTCAGCTGCTGGGCATAATGTTGCAAATCTGGAAGAAAATCACTTTGCATTATTGGTACCAGACACATATCACGACAATTATTTTTAAAACTGCAAACAAACTTTTGGGAATGTCAGCGATGTCCTGCTTGTCGAATGCTACAAATTTTTGACCACCTGGAATACGGAATCGAAGCTGACCCTCCAATTTTTGATTGGCACGTGGACCCATGTTAACAGTGCTGTCCTGATTTTGCTTTGGTGATTTGGGTTGATTATGTTCACTATTGTCCCATCCATACCACAAGTTGATCAGTTTGTTCACGCTTGACACCATTGCAGAGTACTACAGAATTAAAAGTTTTGTTATCTGACGTTTTGAAATAAATTAACGTGTCAATCAGTAACGAGTCTACAGAATGAATTTTACCTCGAGAGTGGGCAATTCCATGTTAGAGAGATAGCGGTCCATCCGTAAGTATGCTGCCTTTGGTATGATATGATTATTGCTGCCAACTACGAGCCATTGTACCGAATAGCCAAGATTTCCAACCTCTTCCATGAAATTGTCCGTGACACCGTTCTTCGAGAAATGAGCGCTCATGGGCTTCGGGTGGAGGAGGCCGAGAGCTGATTGTGCGTTGCTTGCCCTGTAAAGAGAAATTCATTTAATGAGTGTAATAATGATGGTGCGTTATATTTCTCGCAAATATATCACTTACAATTCTTGCATGTCTGGATCGTCAATTTCTGCGGCATTTTTAATGGCACTGCGAGTGGCGGAAACGACCTGTGGGCTTGGGTCGAAATGTGTAGCTCGTGCCATGCGCTGGAGCATGTCAGCTGGTGGGTCGGTATTCATAATTACAAGAATGGCTGCTACACGCACTTCGTATGCTTCCGCACTGTTCTGATAAACATTGTAAGCCACGGCCTGAGCTTCCTCAGGGTTAGCTTCAGCCATCTTGTTCAGAGCCATCATAATTGCCATGCGCTGGAAGATGGTGGAGCGTCCGCTTGGAGCAGGTGAAACTCCCTTTAGGAGAGACTGGAACACCTTCAAAATGCTAGGGTCTGCTACGTTGCCCAGAGCGCGGATGTACAAGAGAATGTTTTTGGAGTTGCCCTTTTCGTAAGCGTTATGAAGACGGGCTGCTAACCAAGGAACATATGTGTTGCGAACTGCTTTCTCGCCCACAGTCAAGTTCTGATAGGCATGGACAGGATAACGACTTTCTGCGTAGTCTTCATCAATAATGGCGCGACGCAACAGGTTGGAGAATGCCAGTACAGAAGCAACTTTGAGGCTGTTATCCTTTTGTTGGTTGGGAGATACAATTTCGTTCTGTAAAAGAAATTGTTATGGAAATTTTATTTAAAATTGAAGACGCAAAATTTCTCGTCCTAAACATTGGAACAATCTAACCTTATTTAAGAATAAATGGAAAAAATTTCTGATACTCCTTTAGTGGGCGTGTTAAATATTTTTGTTCATAGTACTACTATGACAATAATATTTTTCTGGAGATAATAGTAATTCCCGGTGTGCATAAATTTAATGTATAAAAGGGGAATCCACTGATTTAAAGAGAATTTTCTCGCAGACATCAAACATTTGCTTTCACAATTTTTTCTTAAGGTATTGATTATTTTATATATTTCACTATATTTCATATTGTAGGAACAACACTTAGGTAAATGAAGTTCTGAATAATATTGGGCGGAAATTTGTGATATTTTAATTGCCTGAATCTAATATTTTAATTGCCCGAATAATTTTCTGCTTGAAACTGCTTTTGATATTTAGCCTGTGATAAGTTAAAAACATAAAGCCCTTATGTCGGAAATTACACTTAAGTTGATGTTTGCGAATGAAAATTTATCCCAAGATAAGCAGGAAGAATATTTCAGTCGAAAATACTTACGAAGAAATAACGAATATATTGTTGTGTAGGCAAACGAGCTGCTCTAGGAATTGCCCTGATGAGGTGAGAAGCCTCATTCGGAGAAACAAGACCTTTCTGGATACACTGGTTGATGGTTTGGAGGGCTGGGCCAGTTCCAGCTTCAGCTACAGCATCGCGGTATGCTTTCCTATAGAAAATAGAGAGGAACGTATAAATATGATATCGCACATGTTAGTGTTGAATCTTAACAATATGTGTCATATCCTAAATTGATTTCTGAGTGCATACCATGCCAAACGTTGAGAATTTGCGCTTCTTCCAGATTGAGGTTGAGTGTAGAGAGATTGTGTGAGCTCCTTCAGTTGCTCATAGGTGGCGTTTCTGACGAAACGATTCAAATGAGCGAACTTGCTCATGGTATATTCTTCAGCAAGGTTTTTGTTGCCTGCTACATCCTGACCGATGCTGCGAGCCAATTGCTTAATGTTGTCTGCTATCTGGCTTTTACCTTGACCACCAAATACAAGCAATGTTGGATTGATTGAGGGCTGGTTAAGGGAAGGAGGAAACAAGGGTGCTTCTTCCTCACTGCTGCTGCTACTGCTACTACTGCTGCTGCTACTGTCACTGCTGCTAGAGGAATCGCTGCTATCTGAACTATCATCGCTGTCACTACTACTGCTGTCTGCCCTCGGACTGTTTCTGTAATTTTTTTGGTTATTATTATCAGAGTACTTGTTATACTTGTTCGCATTTGTTCCAATAGAACGTTGATATCTCGAGTGACTTTCCTGATCCTCAGCATAAGTAGAATTGGGAGCTATCTGGTACTGGAGGGGTCGCCGTTGAGGATCTGATGGTGGATCCACATTACCTCCATTTTGGAGCTTGATGAGGGTAATATTCATTCTGCTGTTTACTTTCGACATTTGGTCATCATAAAGGTGAGGACTAGCTTCCACTTGGTTTACCGTCGTAGAGGACAGGAGTGTATAGTTCTTTGGAGAACCTTGGAGAAGAACACGAGTGACGGATGAACGCTAAAAAAACAAGACATATAAATGATTATTTTATCATTCAGTCTGTTAATAAAAATGACAAATATAAGAATTCATGAATATAAAAATAATTGCATGAAATCCTACCACGAGAGCATCCCCTACGTTGGCTTCACCATTGTCACTATTGTCCTTAGCACTAATTCCATTGTGATAAATGACATGATGATCACAGTTGCTGAAGTTGGTGGTTTTCACTACCTCCACGTACGAGGCACTGTTAGAGAGATTAGCTGCGGGTGCCAGATGTTTGTTGTACTGGAGATGATAAGCGGGGATCTTTGACCGGTCGTACAATGTCTGGCATTTTCCTAGCAATGACTCCTCCATGACTGAATACATGGCATTCGGTTTGTTACCAGACGGAGTCTGATAGTAGGGCTGTTTGACCTGGTGATTGGCATTAAGATTGAGGACGAGCTGCGACGCGATGGAGCGATAGTAGTTGGCCTCGTTGATGTTCGTCTTCTTGTTGACGATAAAGTTGGTCACCTGCGCCAAGGAATAAGCAAATATAGGACGAGAACTCGCATTGATCGCAAAGCAACGTGAAGGAAACACGAGTAAGGAGTAAAATGGCAACATACAGATAGTCAAGTTACTCACCACGCTCTCGTCCAACACTACAGCGAAGTTTGGATGCTGTAGCTTCAGTTGTTGCCAGTCAGGCTTGTTATCACCGGTAAGAGGCTGCTTCCAACCTTCGGTGAGCCAAGAATGAACTTGAGCAAAACGGGCATCTTTTATGTGCACGTTTAGTTGCTGTGGGTTCCTCTTGTCGAGCGCCATCTCGGCTTCAGCTTGAGAGACGACACCGACGTATTGGTTACCCACTTCATTGTTAGAGGCGAGAGATCTAGTGCGGACGATGTATTCGTATTTTTGGCCAGGGTTCCATCCTTAACAGAGAATCTTGTGAGAAGAGTCCGTGATTTGTATAATTAAATATGTTGAGCACACTTACCAGCGTCTGATCCGTCTTGAGATGATCCAGCGGCGCAAGCGCCTGAAACATAAAATGTCTCTTAAGCAGCTGAGCACCTCCTGGCAGTTGAAATTTCGCGGTCTCTCTGGATATTCATTTTAATTTTCGTGAGGTAAAGATAATTTTCAAATAGTTTTTATAAGAATTTTTTAGGACATTTTTTATCTAATTCTTGTTTATAAAGTTGTAATATGATTGGAAAGGAAAGTCTTCTTTGAAGAGAGATCTGTCTAGTTGCATACTTGGTTCTACTGGAGTTGCTTATCTCAAACACTATTATTTCATCTGAAAACTTACATAATCAAGTACTTAATGTACTTGTAGTCTACGATTTTTTTGAACTGTCTCATGTGAGATGGCTCATTAATTACTCGTCTCAATATTTTCATGTTTCTTAATAAGCTTTGTTAAAAAAATGAATTGTTAATAAACTTAGATAAGTCTATAACAATGATTACTCCAACATTATTTACATTCCAAAAATAAGAGGTTTGTTCTTAATAAGGTTTTAGTAAACTCAACTTCGCTGAGTTTTTGTCCGTCATTCATTTTACTCCAGTATCTTGAGTAAACATTTAGCACATTTCATCGTAACTTCCATAAAATACGAACGAATAGTAAAAACTTGAGTAAAATATGTATGTTTTGAGACAAATATGTATGACCGTATTTTGAGTCAAAGAAAAGGGGAATAGACGCAATGAATAACGTATAACTCGTTTGATGCGATGGGGTATACCAAATTTTTATCCCGTATGGGCCCTCGCCGTGGCAGACACTGAAAAGTATAAGCGGAAAGTACCAATGCCACCTAGACAATCCAATGCCTTTGTCATAGATTGATATATGAAATACGCCTAGCGATGTGTTGAGGGTTGTCCGTAATAGCATGAGGGAGAAGATATTGTTGGGTATCAACTTTTCAGTCGAACATCCGCTTTGAGGGGGTTTGGTTGAGCGCAACAGTCAGAAAGAGGAATCGAGTTTCCCCACGCCAGTGGATGTGCGAGAGAGATAAATCCCTAATATCGTATTCCCCTTCGGACAACCGGTACATAAGATCGCTGGGTTTATTTCGTATATAAGTCTATGGCCTTTGCATTGCAAAAAACAAGTGAGGCTCGTTTGTCAACAGTATTCATTATAATTTTGCATGTCCTAGTGCTGTGACCAGCTGTACAGAAAATTTGTGCTTTGGTGCAGTTCTGAATTTTTCGCGTCTTTTTCGGGAGAGGCTATAAAATACGTTCCGTTTTCCTTTGTACAGATTAGTGACCATGTAGTAGGTGATTTTTTTATACTAAAACACCGGCCATGTAAATGTATTACTGGCAGTAGAAATAACTACCCGTCAGGTTCATTCCAAAATCGGAGAAGAGCTATTCCTCGCAAGAATTTAACCACCAATAAAAGCACGAATTTATGGAATTGGTTATTTTGTTTGATAATAGAATAATGATTCGACAAAAACTAGTGCGAATAACTCTGACTTGTTTATTAAATATTTCTTCATTGATACCGCTCTACTATAGTTCATAAGCTTACCCTTCTCGGCTATTGTGCAAAGTTTTAGTTCACTTTTAGTGGCTCATAAAGTAATTTTTAATGAGACTGAATGACATAATGAGCTAAAAAAATGTTGACATTGTAGTATATGAACCCGGTGTTCAGTTGGTTTCGTTATTAAAGCAAATATTTTGTGAAAAGCAATACAACGTATATGATTAAATGGTTATTTGTAGAAGATAAATTGGGTTTCCTAGTAACAATTTAATTTCTTAATGTGTTAAAATTATTAAAGCTAAACAAGTGAGTAATCATGAGCAATATTATTTTAACTGTTTTCAGTCTTGGTCTTTCTCAAGACATGAGTTAAAATTCTCAATCCTTTCGACTTAGGAAAAAACAGAATATTATATTACGAAAAAAATTGTGCAATGTATGGAGGTTGATATTTATGATAATATGTTATCACATGTTTAAATTAAAATGCTCATTTAAATTATTAAATCACGTTTCGGGGGGAAAATCTTTTTATGTTAGGTCACTTTTACTGTTATATCATTACACCACGAATTTTTCTCTTAAAAAAAAACAATAGTTAGAAATCATGTAAGTCATTAATACCTCTACCTAAAATGATTTGGATCCTATTTTTCGATAGTGAATTTTCGAAACTCAGAAGTACTGGCATTTGCTCGCAATATTATACCGAGTGATTGTGTGGGAGGACTACGTTAGCATAACTATACTCAAAGTCATTTAACTTTTCTAAAGAAAAATGTAACCGAATAAAAAACATTAACGGCGTACTGTGCTTATTAGTTTATTGTAAAGTAGTTGCAGTGAATTGCTCTTAACGTTATCGTAGGCAGTTTGTAACCGCTCTTTTGACTATAAATTATTTCTTTATTTATTTATCGCCAGTCTGACTGGTTAGATGTTCGTACACAACTCGTACACAATGCAGCCAACGCTTTAACTTCGCCATCATCCATAAGGATCATGATAAATGTACCTCACGTTATGTTAGCAGTATTTATTGATTTCTTTAAATTTAAATCTATCGCCAACTTTGGACTTCAATTCAATTCACTTGTTCCTGTGGCGCTAATCTGCTTGTTCTACATCGAGTGAATGAAACGAATACTACTTTGTGTCTTAGTTTGCTGTGTTATTAACATTGTATTTTTTGTTTTAACTTGAATTTTTTACGGCAAGTAGTTGCTTTTGTGAGTACTATTGATATTTGTTTGGACATTACTTAATGTTGTAGAAGTTGCCTATTTGTTTTAGGCAGCCATACCGTATTATTTTCAGTAAAGACAAATGACTTTGAGTATACTATAGGCACGGGTAAGAATGAGTGCACAGGTCAGTTCCGGTAGCGTTCACGAAGTACTCACCGATGATAGCGAGGAATACGACAGCCCACATGATGCCTGAGACCGGCGGCTGCTGGTGCCTGTCACTGGACCGCTGGGGATTTTATGGTGGTTGGCGTGGAGGCGCCGTTGGTGGTGACGTTCTTGTAGAAGCAGGAGAACGGAGAGGCTGCGTCAGAGGTCACCACGCGCCGGGGGTCATCGCCGCGCGAAACGCTGACGAGAAACAGTGTCAGCGATGCAAATGTGTTTTCTCAGTTGGCACGGAAAGTTTGAGGGATTTTTCTTACTGAAGCGGTGAAAAGATTTTCACTATATCAGGCTTCACTTTCAGTACCCAGTTGTTTTCATTTGGCTTGACTTGCATAAATTTATATTGCAATAGTAGGAAGTTATTTTAGGTTTTCAGAATTTAATATTGGAACATTTTTAAAAAATATATATAATTTATTTATTAATGGAATCTTAATAAAGACTTGTACCAGGACTTCTCTCAAAAAAATTGTCATTTATTGGAAAAGACCACCATCTGACAAATACATTCGAAATAGAATCAAATTATTTTTCCTCCGAATATGACGTTTCTCTCATTCTTGTCTTTCGCAACCTCGAAGCTTGTCCTTAAATTCGTTTCATGAACTTTTGAGATCTTTTTCGATAATTTGTTTATGGGATTTGTTTATGGGATATTACAGATAATAGCTAAAAACTGCTTGTGATAATTTTCGACTAAAGCATTAATAAACTAACGTTGTTCGTGAATTTTCTAATACTGTTCAGTATTATTGATATTTATTAAAAATACTTGTATAATGTGAGTAATCCTGATAATTATTGTTGCCAAGATTAAAACTATGTTAATTTAACAATATAACCCCATCATTTTCGTAGTAAACACCCATATTCATTTTGCTGCAGTCATTGAAGAGTTTTTAAACAATATCTTTGACAATAGTGTAATTCTGAAACAATAAAAAATGGAGACTAAGCAAAATATTCATTCACCTGAATATTCACACTAACTTATTGAAACCAATCTATGTTTATTTCCAAACTCTGCCATTTGCATTAGGTCTATACATAGTGTGGTAAGGGACGGGAACTACAAAGTTTTTGTAGGTGAAAAAAATCATTCTCATTTCTTTGAAACAAGAAAAGTATTTGATGTAATCAGAGTTGAGGAAAAAAAGTGAACATACTCGAGTTTCTTCCGCTATTTTTTCTAAGTTTGATTTCCAAAAGATTCTTTCATTGCGGGTCTTCGCCTCAGGAGGCGATGTAAAAGCTCACGAGTAATAGAAGTAAAATAAGAAAGCTATGAAATAACTACACAAGGCGTCAGTATTGATACTGACTCCTACGAACTGAAAAACTACGAAACTAACTGAAAAACTACTGACTCGTACGAAAATGAAAACTGACTCCTACGAACATGATTACACAAATAATTAAAAATTTGGAGAGACATTAGCTAGCGAAAGCATATTGTAAAGATTAAGAAGAAATGAGAAATTTCGAAGAATGTTTTTTGTCACCATAAAAGATATACTAACCAGTTCGTAACAAATATAAGAACGGTCTCTTGGTCGTCTTTCTTTACTCCATTCAAACTATAAAACTCGAAGTGCACAGTTACACCTCGGTTTTCGTTGACTTCTGCTCTCGTCGATTTTTTCCGCGAAAGTTTATTCCGGTTTTCGTCGGTTTCCTTAGGTTTCGTCCGCGTGTCTACGTAACGACGCTGCTAATGTTGCGAAAACAAATGTTCGAAAATTTGTTGGATATTAACAACTTGCAACATTTTAGGTAAATCTGCAGGCGGCAAAAAGATACCTCTTTGTGTAGCTTACTTGAGTATACATGGGTCCTCTGACTCTGAAACCGGACCTATAGCCAAAAAGCAAAAAAGGGTAGTGACCAAATCTCGTGTTTTGATGCGTAATGTCCTTATGGGGGGGGGGGGTCATTGTCAACATTTATTGATTCCTTAGATTAGTTTTTTTGCACATTTTATATTAATTTCTTATTGGTTTTTGTGTAAACAATATATTGATTTCTA
Organism: Laupala kohalensis; assembly: GCA_002313205.1. Lineage (NCBI taxonomy): Eukaryota > Metazoa > Arthropoda > Insecta > Orthoptera > Trigonidiidae > Laupala > Laupala kohalensis. The sequence continues at coordinate 489,545 of NNCF01126442.1, forward strand.
CTCGAGAAAATATAGCCCTAGGGGTGGCCATTTTTACTAGAGATAGTATATAGTTTTTAGTCTTAACGTTAATGACGTAAAAATCATTTAAAATATATTTTTAACGAAAAAATGTAAGACAATCGTTTCTCAACTCAGACAACTTCATTCGGAACATAAAATGTTATGAAATCACAAAATCAAAGCCACACAGCCGTGAAGTATGGGAAATCTCTCATCCTTTTAGTTGTTTTTCTTCATATTTGAGGTGCTGTAACTTTTTTACTAACCAGTATACAACAATGTGTTTTAGTTTTCATAAACATCACACAAAAATCTGCATGATGTGTCATTTTCAGGACTTTATCGTCACCCCGGTCGGAGATATTTAAGCCCAAACTTGATAAAATTTGAAGGAAAAAAAACTTTTCAAAAATTCATAAAAAAGAAAAGAGTAGGAACGTTGATATTTATTTAGCTAATGCTACTAATATGTAGCTACATCCGCAGAACTATAAAGCTTTATATACCGTTCGTTTTTTCACTATAAATTCGGAAAAAGTGAAATTTGCTCAATTCTGATATACAAGTTTGTATACAAATAGACAAAATGTATACTAGACTAAGTTTATACAATGAAATGTGGTCTTGGCAGATATTTGGCTTTATAAGACCAATAGATCATGTGATATGAGCGTTAATGTAAATGCTAACAATCGCGAAAATACGCGTGCGCGAGTGGACAAAAATGGCCGCCACACGTAAACGACTCCAGGACAATTTTTTAAAAATCAGTCCTTAACTCAAATGATAAGGAAAGGAACAGGGAAATATTAATTATTTTTATGGTCGAGTGACCACTTCTAGACTTTTTCGTGCGGGTTGTCACAACAGTAATTTCAAGTGTTAAGGATGTCAAGAATTTTTTTATACTTATAAACACGGAGCATTGAAATATTGGAGCGGAGAAGGAACATCGCGAGCATTGTAAGTGGAAACGGTGTTCAATAATCAAAAGCGTATTTTTCACGCGTCTTTATTTGTGTGTGTGTCTGTGTGTGTAGAGAGAAGCAACAATTTCCAAGTAGTGCGAGAAGAACTAGAAAAGAAGTCGTTTCGTTTTCTCACGCGGTCACCTCCATTACTCTTCCGGATACGCGATGAGATTGGCGTCAGCGAGGACATGCGGACGTAGGAATTTGTCGATCGTTCGTCACAATCACTATTTCTTGCCGTCATTCGCTGACGCTATTCAGAAAACGGTCGATGAAAAAAATCGTTTATATAATTTCGTTTGAATTTCATTTAAGGGATTTTCCTCATAAAATGCGCCTGAGAGGAAGAACAAAAATAAGTACACATCCCGATGAAGTATCGTGTGACAATGTCAGACTAGTAACTACGAAATTAACTATACTTTCATCTGTAGTATTTGTAGATGGGAAATGTAGCGAGCTATTGAAGCTTATCTACATGGAGCGATATGAGGTAGGAGTTGAGTGGAAGGCTATTGTTAGTAGGAGGAACGGTTAGCTGGGTTTACCAACAACTTGGCTTACGTGGAAGGTTAGTAAATGTTGTTAGTAATAGAGTTATTGATACTAGCAGGAGGTGGATGGAGGAAGGAGGGTTCGCTATTCAGCAGCTATATGAACTGGGATATTCATGTGAAACAAATTTTTCTGGCCACACCGGAAACCCAGGATGACTTGGTGAAGAGCAAGAACGATGCCACCTGAGCCAAGTACACTTAGAAAAGCATGATTAAGAGATATAATATATCCGTGAGGACATGTTTATAAATAAGTCAAATACATAATGATAGTTTGTTACATCAGGGGTGCCCACAAAGGTTCGTGACGCAAACTGCATTATTGGAAATTTGGTTCGAAAAATTGAGGTGTTTTGGTAGTTTAGAATATTTACGAGTTAGAAATTAGAAATACTTTTAACACCAGCGTATATTAAAATACAAATCATAAAAATGTTTTAATTTTCAAACTTTACGGACAATTAAACATGATAAATAATTTGGATTCATATACGAATCTTGAATACATCTTATAAAGTTATGCTATGATATATCGAAACCGTTGAACAAGCAGGCGCGAGCGTGAGATAAGGTCTCGAAGGTGTGTATTAAATTACCGGAAGGCTCATCGCATTCACGTGAACCAAGAAGTGACAACAGATAACTGCTTCTCTGTTTTGCAATGGTAAGATAACACCACAGACGGCCGATCTAGAAAACTGTTTCATTGTTTTTTGCATCGAAGATCATTTGCTTTGCCTGCAGTGTTTTAGATTATTGTGCATGATCAAGGCCGGATCTCAATTTTGTATCTTTTTTTTTCTTATGTTTTGCCGTCCTAGAGTTTGCGTGTTTTGTTATAGTGCTTTAACCGATTTGTTTTGAATTAATCAATTTTTACTGTGTTGACAATAGCTTTCACGTAAGAAACAAACTGTACAAGCAGGCCAATATTGGAATGATTGTTCAATATAACTGTTAAATATAACGAGTGGATAGAACATTGCCAAAAAATTAAAAGTGTAATAATTAGAACAACAAAAGCTAAGAGCAACGGTTGTGGATCTTGTGAGCCGTTGTCTGAGAAAGCATCAAGCGCAATTGCGTGCGGTTTAAGGTAAGAACAGAGGTGAAATAAAAACTGACGTTTCTCGAATTGTACGTTATAATTGTCTTCTTTAATATAAATTTAGTTCACAAACATTTGCGGTCTCGCACACACTCGTTACAAATTACGCAACAATTTTTTTAAGGACTTTCCTGGTCCGCGCTTCTTAAAATCGAATGACAAATATGCTAATTGCCTCATCCTCTTTCTCTTTATATTTTACATGTGAAGTAGGGGACAAGTATCTGAGGTGCTAATCCACTGAAATAATCCGATAGAACGTAAGAAACCTCGAAATCTGAGTTTAGCGCACATGAATCTGAGATATACACACAATGATTTTAAAAATAGTGTAGTGGTTAAACATTGCCTACACTATTAGAAATAAAGGAATAAAATGACAGAAGGTTCACTCATTTACTAAACTTCACTTACTGCCGTACTAATTATATCGAGCCTCACGTTGGAGCGTCAATTGTAACCATTTTAAAATTCACCAATGGTGTGATGGTAACCATCAATTACCAGACCCACTAAGCACTTACTCGAAGTCCCAATAGGCTGATTTAACAAAGGGCGGGGTTCTGTCAATTTAATAACTTAAAACACTCACAGATTTGATAAAATTAGCTACTTACATTGCTTATAGCTAAAGTACTATGCTGCTCATGCACACAATTCCCCTTAGCACTCCCTCATACGTTTTACCAATTCACTGTCTTTATTAACAAAGTACTGTTGGTATTTTATGAGTCCCAACATCTTGGTTTTCTTCTTAAGATACTTTACACATTATTTATTTGCAAAACAAAGCTAAATTGTCTTTTCTTTCTAACAGTAAATGACATTACTATCTATCTTCAGTCAAAAGTTCTAGGTAATGGAGCACTCGCATAATCAAGTTCTAGTAAGCACTGATCGTCTCTGCCTAGTATTGGTCGCAGCCAGTCATGCCCATTTACATTACTTATTAATAACAATTAAAGATGAGCTGCCATTCTCCAAACCTCGTAGGCGTGCCAGGTTCTTCCAGAATCAATGACCCGGAAAGGTCTCACCACCTTCCGCTCCCCCGTCCTACAGCTGGCTGGTAGACGCCGAAGGTCCGTAGACGCAGCTCCTCGAGAACCACTCACAGTCGACACCAGTCACAACGATGTTGTTTAGCGGCCTAATTATAGGTCTTTGCTATTTAGTCTGATTAAGCAACTCCCAAATTCTTCAAAGACCAAACCCACTTACCGACTCAATGATCTGTTGATAATTTGATATATTACCGAGTTCCTCGTCCTACTTATTAATGAGATAACTGGTTAATGACTCATCATGAGGAAGTTCGAGCGAATTCGGAGCAATAACTGTAAACATTATTTAGATGTAGTAGTCAGAGTAATCTGATCTACTCATCAACTCAAAATAACGATCTCTGATGACTTGAAACGGTGAGATATTATGTGATCTCAAAATACTAACGACGTGATCTGATAAGTGAGCGATCTAAAACCGTCTAAGTAATCTGCTACTGATCTGTCAAAAATCCGTGAGTACTCAAAAAAATCTATGGGTCATCAAAAATCTGTAAGTGATGTGATCTTAAGCGCTTCCGTGCGTCTTGTTAAATAATAATAATCCCCTCCATTTCCCAAAATTTGGAAGAAGAAGCCATGCCGATCCTTGTGTCACGTGGTCTCTGAAGGCAATCATAATGTTTCACACACTCCACGTGGAGTAATTTCAATTGGTTGCATCCTCGTGACGTACTGACGTCCTCGGCGAATCACGAGGTCCCATTTTCAACAACATTTCGTACATTTTCAGCGTCGCCACGACGCGATCACGTGGTCCCCGCCCTGTTTGAGATCTTTGTACCTTAAGACCGCGAACCTGGTCTCCCATTGTCCTAATCATTTACGTCATTTCTTTTCCCTCATCAAATGACACTTGGACGCCTTCTAAAGAAATCCGGGCCTTTCTTGTTGGCGCGAGTTCACTTGTGCCCTGGTGATCACTCCGTTCTGTCAATCATTTCTTTTGTTCATTATCTTCGTCCGCAGAAACAACTCGCTCACTGTCCTGTGCCTTGTCAACCCGCGCTGATCCTAATAAGTTCCTCAGTCTGCTTAACTTTCCCTTATTTTATGGTTTTCTTGTGGTTCCGGGTTTCGCCTAGAAATAACCCAAAACCGTTCCCTCGAATTTCCGACGCGTCCTCGCCCTTGTTAAATTCTTTTCTAAACTACCCCTGGTTAATTATTTTCCTTTTTTCCATTGTATTTTCCCCTTCTTTATCTTTCAATTCCGCGCGAACTAGTGCGCAGAACCTTCTCCCTTGATAGACATTTTT
>NNCF01126442.1:494730-505890 GCA_002313205.1 Laupala kohalensis
TGGAATCTTGAGTATGGTTCTGTCATGAAGACACCTAGCAACCACAAGAATGAGGTCGCATGGCCAGAGGATGTAGGTTAGTGGGTAATGACATATGGAGTAAAATTCCTATATAGTTGGGGAACGAATTAGGCCCGAAGCAGAAGGATTCAGTTGCTTAGTGGGTGTTGCCTTTGTGTGACACCCTAGCGACCCCCTTCTGTCCTCCGACCACCCGTGAGCGGACGGAACCGGTTTCTGCGTGGGAGTTGCCCTAGAGTGAACCCAGTGACCTGAGTCTATGCTCAACGACCGCACTGAGGCTGGAAGCTGTGTGGACCAGCGTATGTTCCGCCCTCGTATCACTCCTAGTCAGATTACGTCATGACTATCACCTGATTCTCTCTGGCAGCCGCCTTGCACAACCTCGACACGTTGTATGTATAATTAAATGTCTCAATCTAGCACTGAGTTTCACCGAATCGTATTACTCCTTTCTATAACCTATCTTGTTATTTCCTCCTTCACGTCGTGTCCAACCTTATGTGGTCCGGCTCGGCCAACCAATTACGAACCGCAACGGGAGAAGCGCGACAGTTCTTTGAAATTTTTAAAATTCCAACTCTTTTCTTCTGCGTTCCTAATTTAGCAACTGAAATATATTTTCACGCCTAATTATGTATTTTAATCTCAATTAAATTAATCCTTTATCAGTAAATGGATATAGATGATGAACTTTCTTTACGTTCTCATGCATGTGTTATTCCGAAAGAAAAAAATCGTGAGATGTTGACTGAAATATTCATCCCTGATACCGAAAGACATTTTAATCCGATCTGGCTATTGATTCTGGCAAAACGGTTGAGTCAATTTCATTCATATTTCGTATTTAACGTTACATATGTTTGTTGTTGAAGCATATGCTCCGAAATGTTTTTATCTTTGGCCTGCATATGAGGTACCCTTTGTATTAAAGTTAATATGGAAAATATTATCAAAAGTGATTTTTTTTCAAGTTTGGCATAGTTTTTTAAGTAAGAAAATTATATCCTCCAGCCGAATCATTACCTCATTTATTTTTCGTATGGATCTCATTTATTCTCTATATTAAGACAGTTCGAAAATAGTAGTGCCCAAGGAGATATTTGATATATCTTTGATATACTTAATCGTGAAATCCTCCTCAGTAAACTACAAAATTATAGAATTCGAGGAATAGGTTACAACTGGCTAAAGTCATATTTATCTGAAAGACAACAAATAGTACAAATATCCTACCAACATGAAAATCAAATGAAACATCACCAGTCTCATCCCATGCATGTCTCTCACGGAATTTCATAGGGCTTCACTTTGGGACCCGTACTATTTCTTCTATATATTAATTACATCCCATCCATCATGTTCAATAACCACAAAGTTGTACTTTTTACTAATGACACAAACATATTATTCCGTGCAATAACTGACAAAAACTTATTTAACACTACCAAATCCACTATCACCACCCTCATTCAATGGTTCCAACAAAATAAACTTATAATAATCTTTGAGAAAACTCGCATAGTTTCATTCCATAATCTTCATTCAACTAAGCAGCACACACGTACCTTTTTGTTTTTGTTTTTTTTTTTTGGTTGGGGCTTTAGGGCTCGTCAACATCGAAGGTCATTAGAGCCCATACACGTAACGTCGAATTTAATGGTAACCACCTCATCTTAAAAAAACAACAGTTTCTGGGATTAACTAGAACGCGATTGACAGTCTTGTATTCTGAGAACTAAATAAGTCATCAGCGAACTACTAATTAGACCATTTCAACTCGCGGATCGTTCGCAAAATGTCTGCAAAATACTCGCGGAATGACTGTAAATTGCTCGCGCAGAGATCGCAAAAAACAATAGAATGTTCACTGAACGAATCATGAATAAATTAAGAATGATCGACGACGAAGAATGATCTTTGAAGAATGAAGTTAGAACGAATGTTCGTCGAGGACTGAACCTCGAACGAACTCTGAACAAATGATTGATTGTTCGTCGAAGACTGAACGACGAGTGATCGAATGAATCTCCTATCCTCTCAGCGTGAGTTTTTATAACTTTCTTTCCCTTTGTCGTTGCTAAGTGCCTTGTTTTGAACAAATCTAATCATAGTTCTAGAAGCTACAGTTGCATTTCTACCTATGCTCTGATTGGTTCGTGGCTTAAACTGACCCTTTCAACTGTCATTCCCTAATTCCGTTTTTCTTTCGTTTTTCCACTAGTCACCGTGAATAAATGCAACAAAACGAATTTTATCCGTCTCACTGAATCCTTCTAGAAGCTTCTACTAGTGATTTTTCGTTACTGGTGTTTTTTGATTGAGAGTTTAAAACTCGCAGGTGTTCTCGTTTGCTTCCAACCGTCTTTAACATCTTAAATTTTGTAATAACTGAATTTTACGTGAACGATTGATTATTAAATGGTTCATTGTGCTCCTAATTACTTACAGTTAATTGGAAGTCACAATAATGGTAAAGATACTTATATGTAATTACACCAAAATGTGAACTGTACCAAACGCTCGTTCTTCAGAAAAAGTAAAATTGCCTAGATTTTGATATGTATATTTTGATAAACTTTCCTCATAGAAGTAGAAGTAATAGATAAAATATTCACGTAAAAATTTATACAGTAAAAAATTATATTTACTATCGTATTTGTTTGAGCGTTTTAAGGTAAATAGTTCATGAGATATAAACGTTGACATAAATGCCATCAAAAACGAAAATACATGCGCGCGGGAGGGCAAATATGCCCACCACAGGAAAGTGGTTGGCATATATAAATATAAACTAGACTGAGCACTCTTGCGTACTGGTTGTCCGTAGGGGAAAACGAAGTTAGGTGTCTCTAGGGTTGCTCCTGCAGCAATCTGGGACATTTCCAAACGTTTCCGAATCGGAGTGTGTCTAGAAAATGTGGCCGATCTACCCCCACCATCGAGATCCGCCATTTTTCAGACAAAGTGGCGTGCGACTCAAATACACAAACGTAAGTATAAAATGATTGTTTCACGTGACGCACCACAAGGTAGCGCTACAGTCAAATGTTTACCTGGTCCTCCCGAGGCAACACACGACGGGGGCAGCGGCAGCGGCCGCGACTGCTTGTAAAACTAAAACGCTTGTAAAATCTAAACTATTCGTGCAAATTTTACGATTTAGAGACATTTTTCATCTTTCTTAAATGCACAATACACAGAATGCATTTAATTGGATTAGGATGTATTTTTATCTACTTGAATTACTCTTTTAAGTTGAAGTATTTTAACACGTCCATTTTTGAAACCTGTTTTTCAGTACTTTTGATTAACGCTTGTAGGTACACATGTTGTAACGGAATTTTTTGTAGAAATCTTTGAGACAAACAATATTGCGATTTATTGTTACCACCTATCTCTGGCCGTTTAGGTAGCGTTAGCGAATATATGTCTCCTATTACTGATTTTTCCTCTGACTTTATTGTCTATTATCGTTATTGCCTATTACTTGTGATACCTAAGATATCACGAGTAATACGCAAACGTTGCCAGAGGACATATCTATGAATTAAAAAAAAGAATCACGAAAATCGGATTAGTGGTTCTCGAGTTTTAGGAGGTGTAGAAGGTTTGCTGTCCGGCATACATGAAAGTGACATGAATTGAATGAATTCAATTCCAGTGTATCTTGGAATTTTAAATTCGCTCCTCATTGACTGAAAAATGGCGCAGTCAATAAAAAAACGTAACGCGCATCGGCCTCGCTCTCTCTCGACGCACTCTGTTCCGAACTGTCCTGCCCATGCACAGAAGCTAAATCCCAGTTCTGCGCTGAACCAGCAGCGACAATTTGGAATTTTTTGCCCAATTCGCTGTTCCAGGAGGCGCTAGCGAGGAATTCCGAACAGTTCCGAGCCATTCTAAGAGTTCTAGAATTCTGTAGGGATTTTAAATTCCGAGTCGGTTACACGCGTGGTTCGTAGACGGTGGTGGAAATAGGCAGAATGGAAACGAATACCACTTAACTGTTTGGCGACAGTGTGCTTATATGTATTAAAATAGATTAATTTTCTCAACAGTACTTAATAAAAATGAGATATGTTACAGAGAGATGTAGAATTCCAAAGAAAATTTATTCACTAGTCCATTGAATTAGAATTATCATTCACATTACTAATTGTTTTAAAAGTTTTAATTAGAGGATGATGATAGTTTATTTGGTCAATTAGATCAGAGAGAGGTGTGATTCTGACCGTGATTCTGTATTAATACATTTTCTCATTAACCAAATGTAGGCCAAACTAATTCTTTTGACGAAAACTGTCGTATCGGGTAGGAGAGTGCTTAAATAATAATAAATACATTTATTGCAAAAAAAACAGTTACAAGCTGCGTATAACCAAGTAGAACAATGAACTAGTCTACTTGGTTGAATGCTAAAAAGACAATTACAATACTAGTTGTTTCATTTAAGCAATTTGTAATTTATGCATAAATTATGTAAACGTTTTCGTGTAAGTGATGTGAAAGAGGACAAGAAAGAAATTTGTTTCAAAACATTAAATAGAGCACGAACAACAGGGTCCAATAATTGAAGTTGGTTAAATAACATATGAATGCGCTGAGGACGTAGTAATTTGTGCTGTGAGCGTTGTGCTCGACGTGCTCTGTGCTATCAGGCTCAAGTTATTAGTCAAATGGTATGCACGACGTTCTATTGTTTCGTTATCAATTTATCCTCGCGAGATGGCATTGCTGTCATTCAAAGTTCCTGCGACATCTAACGTTCGTATTTTAAATTATGGTTCGCTAAATGCGTTCCAATAGCGAACAATCTCGAACGGTCCGGAACTGTCCTGAATTCCGCGCATGCGCCTTGGGAAAATTCCGGGACAGTTCCGAACAGTTCGGAATTTACTGCTGGAAAAGCGTATCGACTTGGGTGGGGGAACTCGATTCACCTTCTAACTTCTGACTGCTTGTCATTGTGCACCTTTCTTCCTTTCCTCCTCCAAACAGGTGAGAGAGAGAGAGAGAGAGAGAGAGAGGGGAACTCCTCACTGTCTTCTGTCTTATGTTGCCACGGATAACCTACAGCAGAGACAGCTGAGTCTATTTTGTATTTAAGTCTATGTTGGTTTGAGATCTTTTTAAAGCGGTTTTGAATGTTTTAAAAAAAACAAGGAAAAAAACAGGGAAAATTATATTTTTTAGTGGACGAGCGACCACTTCTGGGTCGTTTTGTGGAGATTGGTCTTGTAATGACCATGTAAATGGGGCCCTGAAGTCTTCGCCAGATTGTTTGGGTCCAGAGGGTGACTAAGGGTATAACCCCGTACAGGCTGATTGGTGTGCTCGGTAGGGTAGAGGGACCGGCAGAGTTCGGGGAAGTGTCTTAAGCAACCAGACGCCGCTTTCGTTTGCAACTAGTATAACACGAAACTCCGTTTGATCTCTCAAAAATTGTAAACTAAAACAGCTTTCACTGACACGAAACTGTGATTGTTTCGTTGAGCTAACTTCACGAATACATACGTAGATAGTTGAAAACTAGATAATTAAAAATAAATAGGCGGTGAGCAAGTGAATGACGAAGAATGAAGGATAGGGGACAGGAGACTAAGGACATAGATCAGTTCTTGCAATAAAACTTGACAAACCTCATTTTAAAGTGCCTATTTTCCCCTGTCAGTAAAGAGTAAATTTATAATGCATCACGTTCGCCTGGACTGGACATCGCAACAGTTAGCGGGGGCTGGACTGCGGCCAGCAGGCGGCCAGTAATGAGTGGGCGGAAGGGAGGAGTTAGAATGCTAGGAAGAGAGGGCGGAAGAATAATTAATCACCGTAAACCGGAGACTTTTAATTATAAACATTTGAGAATTGACGCACCTGAGTCAATTCGTTGGCATGCATGCATACAAAACAAAGATTTATCTAGGATTCGTGTGTTTATAGTTGTCAAAATTTATAGTTGACTTGAGAACCGTGTGTTTCTTGTCACTTGCACGTACACCAGATTCATATCGTTTTTGTACGTCATGCCTTTATGTGTATTTTTGTGTTGTGTCAAGATGTATTCATCTATTAATAAATAGAATTTCAAACTATACTCCAAGAAATAATACAAGGATATTGTATGCATAATTTTTGGAAGCTGTGTTACGCGTCGTTGAAAGAATCTTTGCTGTATGATGTGATAATAGACGTCTCTATTTGTCGCGAAGATTTTTCCGGAAATGGCGTTTGGACAGAGGTATACAGTTTTTATATGAAAAATAAAAAAATATCTCCTAATTCTATGTAAACTTAATTCGTTCTACGTCATTATTCTTTATGGATAGTATGTGGCATCAATTAGACGTGTCTGTCAATTGAGTTTGATATAAAGGTTATGTTAGACAACAAATTTCATGCTTTTGCCATACCTAAATATTAATTTTAATTTTGAGTCTTCATCATTGAGTCTTATCATTTTCTCTAATAAATATAGTTGTTGGCAGTTCATTCAAGTGTACTAAGTCTATCCATATTATGTGTTTTTGAATTGGTGCTGAACTTATTTACTTTACCATAAATGGACCATTTCTTTATTTATTTTTGTATGTATAATATATGCTTGATGCATAATGCCTGTAGGCTTGAAATGTCATCTGAAAAGTTACGGCAACAATCAGAAGGCCAGCTGTACAAATACACAAATGTAATGAAAGGATGGCAATACCGTTGGTTTATCCTAGATCCTGAGACTGGATATTTAGAATATTATCTTGTGAGTGTTTCTATTTTGAAGGAATTCTAATTTAACATACATTGGTTAATTATGAAATAGATTATAGTGCATGTGAAATAAATAGTGTACACAGTTAGTTTTCATCTTATTTCCTGCAACTAAAACCTAGATTTAAAATTATTTTTTGTCAATAAGTATAGTGCTATTTTGTAAAATAATTACTTCTACCTTAAATTTAATTGTAGAATGAAAGTGAACGGAAACAGAAGCCACGTGGCTCTGTCCATTTGGCTGCAGCAGTTATTTCTCCAAGTGATGAAGATTCAAATACATTTACTGTGAATTCAGCTAATGGAGAGATGTTTAAATTACGTGCAGCTGATGCTCGTGCAAGGCAAGAATGGGTCAACAGAATTCGTGCTGTGGCTGAAATGCATACAATGGCAATTGCTCAGGTATGAATATTGAATAATTGTTCTCTAAACTGACTGTGAGTGTTGATCAAAGAAAATTGCATGGCCTTATTGTTCTGATCATTCTTTAACTGGAGTAATGTGTGTTCTGATTAAAATTTTTAATTACTTCAATGACTGACTCAAAAGTGAGGACAATAAATTATTGAATAATAATAATAATAAAAGAAAAATTATAGTTATAAGCCTGTAAGGCCATAGACTAAGTCAGTACATGAGTTCATATGTATTTGTACTGATTCAGTGTATGGTGTTCTGACTTAGTCTATGGCCTTATTGGCTTAATGACAATAAAAATTTATTTTATTTATTTGGTTGCTTATCTTTTTCAAGACCTTCATTATTTTTGATAAAACCTTTGTTTTACCAGCATATATTGGGATTTATGTGTTTTAGGTGTGTAGTGATGTTAAGGCTCTTTCAAAAAAATGAATTAATATTGTATTTTATTTTGAAGACCAGCATGAAAGATAGCTATCTTTTTATGTGGGAAGATGACAGAGTTTTTATATGTGTAATATAATTTGGAAGATAATTAGTTTAATAAGATAATTAGTTGTTTGCTCTCAATATTTCATTGACTACATACTTCAGTTTCTATTATATTTTGAGTATTTATTTATTTGAAGTCCAGAACAAGTTACAAATACTATGTAGTTAAACACAGAATATAAAAATAACATTATTTGAAACCAAACACTGGTGATGTAATATTTTTACGAATGAGTCACATAAACTGAAGTGTACCCCTAATTTTCGTAAAAACTAATTAAATTTTTGTAAAAACTAATTAATTTCAACATTTTATAAAAAGATTAACATACAGATAACATGCCACAGTTTTAAAACTTTTTCTAAAATTATTTTTCATGTTAATTTTAATTTTTGAGAGGAAAATTATTGTACATTGTACAGAACCTATTGTTTGAATTTTATTTTCTTGTTTTCTCCCTTAGTGTTTTTAATTCATTTGGTAGTTCATTAAATAATCTATAAAATAAACAGCTATGACTAGACTTCTCTTACTATTACTTCTCTTTTTCATTGTTGGTGTTAGTAGACTTATACTGTGACTGTGGATTTGTAGACTAAGTACTATTAAAAAAAATCTTTTGAGAGGATAAGACTTCTAAATTTGAACTAATTTTTGACCCATTTTAGAGTAATCCTCCTCTGCCTCCACGGGAGCATGCTGTAACCTTACCTCTGCCTCATTCTTCAGCATCTGCTCCTGGTGCTAGTCAAGGCCCTCGTGTACATTGTTCCCTTGCTGTATTAGATGCTTTTAGTACTGTAAGAGATCATTTACACCGAGTGGAGCAGTACAGTTTCCTTCTGAATCGATCAATAGAAGAACTCCCTTCCTCAGGTAAACTGTTTCAATTCTTTTTTAAGTCATGAGCAGGGCTTGGATTTTGCTTGTTGCATATTGTTTCCCTGACTTTCTACAGCTTTGAGGAATTGATTGCTAACATTTTTAACCTTATAGGACCATTTAAATTTAATTTAATAGCGCATTTAAGTGCATATTTTGAAGATTTTTGTTGGAATTTTGTAATTTGTAGGTTAAATTACTGTAAACAATCAAAATTTACCTGTTTTATTATTGAAATATGGCTCATACTATATGAACCAAGTCAATGGTATTATTCAACTAACCAATTTTACACTTGCACTTTATTAGTAATAAGTAGATATGTTAATAGCATATTTTTAGTGCATATTTTTTACTGTTTTAGGGCATATTTTAAGTACGTATTTTAAGTGCATATCTTCTGATTTTTTGTGCATATTGATCTGAGCCCTGGTCATGAGATGCATTATAAACAGTGTGTTCATTTGATATGTCTGGAGATTAAAGTGGATTCACTTCTGGTGTTGTGTAGGGAAATAATTCATGAAAAATTTTAGTAGTTAATGAGATTATTAGCTAGGTTTTATCCTTGAAAGATGCAATTTTATACCATGGCATATTGATCAGTTTAAATTTCTTTGTTTTATTCAGTTTGTGAGAAGTGTTTATTTGAATGTTCAATCAAAAATATTGTTATGTTGTGTAGAGCTCTAATGAACGCAGTGATACTTCCCTCCCCCTCAAGAAAGGCAACAACAATTTTGATGAAACACACAGAAGAGAGGTATTTTTGGATGAGAAAAAACTCTAAGTTGGTTGCAATTCAGAGTAGGATCATTTTAGTACTTTTTTAATGTTAGAAAATACATATAATATGGATCCAAATAATAGGTAATTTGATTGTTTACTATGCATGAATGAGTCAAAAACTCCCGCAGCAAAATGGAAGATACGTATTAAGTTTCTTCTATTTATTGTTTGTGTCTGCTACTGTTGAAACTTGAGGAAACAAACTGATAACTCCTCGAATTATCTCGAAGCATTTGCTAGTATCCTTTTGGTCATTTAGAGTTGAATCTGCATTTAATGTTAAAGAAAATTGCTAAATGATGAATATGTAATTATTATTTTAGCCATGTTTCATTGTTGTTTTAGGTCCTTGTGTTAAAAATATAGATGAAGGAATGTTACTTTTAAAGGCAACTACCCAAGCAACATTGGTATGTTTGGGACATTGCCTGTCTATTTTACAGCAACAACAAATTGCTCCATCTATTACAACACATTCTCTTCTTGCTCTTCCTCAACCTACTTTCCAAAAAGTAATTCAGGGATCTAACCTTGTTGCATCGAAGAAATGCCCACCACCATCTACTGCTCCTGCTCACATGGAGGAGATAAAGAAAAGGTAATTTATTTATTTTATAACAGTTTTGAGTTGTGCCTTTTAACTTAAAAATAGTGTTGCATGGTCCTAATGTTTGACCGAGTTTTGAGTGTTTTTCTTTATGTAACACCTTATCACTGGTGGGAATATTACTTACTAAATATTCACGTTAAGATGATAACATATGCTATGCATTGATTTTTATGAGACATGGTTCATTCTATTTGTCATTAAAAAGAACACAGTCTAAAATTTGACCCCCCCCACATCCCGGCCGAGCCACTCTACTGCAAAAGTTTTTAAAATATAATATTTTCAAAAATTTGGTCCCATTTTGCACCAAATTGGGGTTTGGAATATTTAAATTTTGATTCCTACACCTTTGGTCAAAATTATTAGTTGAGACATTTGATTTTTTGATGTGATTTTAAATATTGAATTTGTTTTTCATTTCTGTCATATGTCACTAGCAACATTCATGTATTATTATTCTAGGATTACTGAAACTGACTTTAGGTCTCACAGTCCTCCTGTTTTGTTGAAAACCCCTTTAGTTATTGAAAGGTGAGGGGAAGGAAACACTCGGCATACTAGTTTTTCAGTCAGTTGACCTTGAGATTAGTGATTTGTTTAACATGAAGTGAAATATTCATTCTAAAATACTTACTACAAGCTACTCAAGCAAGCTAATTGCTGTCTTGATGGTACTGGAACATTCTTATTGTATTCACATCTTGGTTTTGTGATTAAAATCATTTGAATTATTTTCTATAATTGTAATAAATCTCATTAATGTATTAGTTTATTATCCCCCACATGGTCATATGCAGTTTGCAACTGCTTTCTTTACTACGAAGTTTGTTATTATTTATTATTAACTTATTTTACATTTTCTTTTAGAACTTTTGTTATTTTTTTCCAATTTCATTGTTGGCATTTTTATGCATGATAGATTAAAAGTCGTTTTCATGTTGCTCATTTCTTTATTGGTATTAGAAAGCTTTTTCGGCTGCATAGCAACCATCATCAGTAACGTACACTGAAAATTATAAATGTTCATAAAATGACAATAATAAAAATAAAAATAAAATAAAAAATAAAAATAGATACATAATATGAAAGTATATAATAATTGGGTGAAACAGTATCGAAAGAAGTGTATTTTTGGTTGTTGTTGAAATAAAGAAAGGAAAGAACAATGAAAAAAGAA
>NNCF01126442.1:508320-616944 GCA_002313205.1 Laupala kohalensis
TCAGTGTATGTTACTGATGATGGTTGGTATGCAGCCGAAAAAGCTTTCTAATACCAATAAAGAAATGAGCAACATGAAAACGACTTTTAATCTATCATGCTTTGATAATGTTGCTAAAGCTCCACAATTACCAAGTGGCATTTATTATGTTCATTACGTTGGATTATCCCTGAATATTTAGAAATTAAATTTTAGAATTACTGAATGTGATCACTCTGTTCCTGAGAAGTGTTGTATAAGTCTTCAATATTTTTGTAAACAAAAAAATAAATGGAGCCAATTCATCAACTGTAAATCCATCATTTCGTACTATGCATATCAGCAGAAGTAAGGAGCTCAATTTTGTTAAGAGGCCAGTTAATCTCATTCCTACTATGATATTTGTGGATCTAAAAGTAGAATCAAGTTGATTGCAGTCCCTGGGGAAGCATGTTTATTGTCTTTTACTGAGCAACAAATGTTAATTCCTCACACAAATGTTTACCACCTCTGCGTTCTTTTGTGCTGTGATAAGACAACTTTAACCCTTTTTACTATAAAAGTATTAATTCTATGAAAAATCCAATAACAATTCCAATAAAATTAATTGAGTGATTTCGGCCACATATTCCACTTAAATTATTCACCCAGGACTAGTTTAAAGAGCTCTTGCTCGCATTGCCAACTCTGCTGACTTATCTTCTGGTGCTCCTCTAGTGGTGAGTGGATGTATAAAGTTTAAAATCAAAACATTCTGAAACAAAACCTCACAGTACAACAATCTATTCTCAATAAAGTGAGTAAACGCTCACTCCCAAGCCATCAGTTCAAAATGACCAGTAACATTTTTCAATAAAATCACCTCATTGTTAATACCTTATTTTTCATTACAAAAATTCCCAGCCTTTGCCTATTGGATGGGAACTAGAACTCTTGAAACTAGTCCTGGGGGTATATGTAAGAGGAGCGTGTGGCTGACATTACTGTAATAATATAAGTTGTGACTTCACAGTACATTCTGGAAGTATTTTACTTTACAGTAATATTTATTTGACTGAATACTACAAAGAACATTTCACTTTTTGAACTTTTTCTCTATGTTGAATATTACCCGAGATACATCCAAAAGAGTATAAGTTGCATCCTCTTGTCTTGGCAACTCATGGGCTCACCAAGGATGAATAACTTAAGAATGAATAATTTATTTGAGAAAGTGACCATTCATTCATATGTTGCAATCTTCACGTTCTACACATATAAATACTGCCTACAATTTTTAAAAAAATTTGAAAACAATGGCAGATTTTTTTAACAAAAGTTTGTATTTTGTCCAACTGGAAGTTTTTTATTTTCATTTATACTGCCTGGAAGAGCTTCAATAGTACTTCAACAAAAATAAATCAATAAAACTCTGTCACTGATTACGGAAATACAAAAAAATTGTTCCAAAATTTTATATCATTGCAAAAATTCACATTTCTACCCAAAATTCTTGATTATTTTGTTCTGAGGTGAAGGAATTGATGTTTAAATTGTTTCAAACCCCAAGTTGCTAGTCCAAAATGAGGTCAAGATTATGTTTTATTGATAAAAAAACAAAATTGTACCAAAGTGACACTTGGGAGTGATCATCTGAGCCTTAAGAAATTTTAGCGGGTCATGTTATTTTTGATGAAGAATCGAATGAGTCATATCTCAGAAATTGGTATGAGAAAAAAATACATTTTATCATCTTATTATGTTTGATCCTTCATTGTTTTGAGTGTATTATACTTATGGACACTTTGTTTTCTTGTTTTGTTCTTTCCAAATCCTTGTTACTTCACAGCTCATGTCTGATCAAAATGGCAATAACCTTTTGACGTTGTACTGTGTACCTAGATTTTAAATTTTTATTTAGCTGATCTTCTTTCCCCCATTAAGACTACAAAAAGGTAAAGTAAAAATATATTGTGGTTTGAGCAGTGTAGAAAATTTGTGCTAGAAACTCTTTTATTCAGTGGAAACTTCCCTGTTCACATGTCTTTTTCAATTGTGGTCATAGGCATAGGCATAGCTTGTGAATTCTGAGTTAATTTTGCTACATTTTAATTTTTGTACATGTACTTCTTCATAAGAATACATATTTGTTTCATGATTTTGGCAAGAATGGCAAAATACATGTCTGTTTTGATACTTGTATAAACAAATTTAACTATTAAATTTGAATAAAACATTGTAGTAGCTCCAATGTAAGTTTCTGAAGTATTTTTACAATGTATTAAATTCTGGCCTAATGCTCAAATTTTTATGAGGCTTCACCTTTTAGCTGCCTATGATCTTGGTCGATCCACAAATTTTGGTGTAACCAATTCGTTAATTGTAGTTACACTAATGTATATTTTTCTTTTTTCTTTTAAGTATTAAATATATATGGAATAGGTTGATTGTTGGCATAATTAAAAATTAAATTAAGTTGTGTTGTCTCGCCAACCATATGTTTATTGATAGAGTCAACTTTTGATCGCATAGCGGTCATCCTCAGTATTCTAAAATTGAAATGAATATATTCAAATAGAGGTAAATTACACAGAAATAAACAGAAAATAAACAATAACATTAAAGTGACACAAATCTTTTAAAGGGACCTTGAAAGTCGACTATAAATAAACATATGGTTGGCGAGACAACACAACTTAATTTAATTTTAAGTATTATGTAAAAATTTTTATGTACTATAAAGCTCCTTGTGCAGTATACTCCTACAGTAGTCCATATTGGGAAGGTTCTTATTTTTTTCCCACTGTTATTCCTCAATGGTTCAGTGTGTCTTCCAGTTATTAGTGTAGGTCCTTTTGTGGATCTTGTGGAAAAGTGTAGGCATCATACTTGTGAGGTAACAAGTTGCTCCTGAAAGAGTAATTCATTTTTCATGCATCAGTTCAGTTTTTAGAATTGTATGTTTTATTGAGGTTTTGAAAGAGACACAGGAAAGAAAAGTTTAGGTTATCTCCTTTAATTAGTGTTTAGGAACTTCTATTGGCTGTGCATGAATGGGAAAGAAAACAAATATTTATCTAATGATTGTTATAAACTTTGTGTTGATTTGTGTACTTGAAAGAAAATATGTAATATAATATGTTGGAGATGTATTCTCTTACAAAGTATGGATGATATTCACATTGCTGTTCAGAATTTGTTTTTGGTTTCAAGTACGTTTTTGAATTAATTTTGAAAAAAGATGTGTGACCGCAGAGGAATTATAATTTTGTTAATATATTTCTTTTATATCTGCAATCTTGTTTTCGAAATGAGAATTAGGATGAGGTTTTTGCAGTTAGGTCAAAAAGAAAACAATTGTTTATTTGCCAAAGTTTCACTACATTTCAAATCATCTTCATTAAAGAAAAAAATAATTAGAGGTTCACCCACGCCAAGTGCTTTCATGAACAATTTAAACTCCCTTATTTTCATTTTTAAGTTCGATGAACTTTGTATTTGTTTTTACTGTGTACTAGGTATTAAAAGAATTTCTCTAAATATTTAGTATTCATTGTGGAAGAATTTTTAATGTCACTGGACCTGTTATCTAAAACGAAAAACCAATTCTCGCCAGGTAGACTAATGAAACAACTAATTTCAATATTAGCATCTACAGACTTCAAATTGGTATATTATGTTTCCTTTACTTTGTGAAAGTGAATGGAAAATGGTTTACTCTGAAAAACTGCTTTTGTATGTACCAATTTCAATAGTAGTATGCGTGTTGAAGTAACTGAATTTAAAAAAAGCACATCCTTGGAGACCCAAGAAATATTGTCCTGTTAATATATTGCATGAAATTCTTAACATTGATTTAGAGGGAAGTTATTGAGGGAGAAAAATAAGTTTTTTATATTAGTTTTAAGTAACTAAGTTGTAAATTGTCTTGATTTTATTAGTGCCTCTTAGTTAGTCACTACAAATATCTGCTTTCATGCCATTGATACTTCATGTGACTTTCAGCATAACTTGTCAGGATACTATCAAGCAATTTTAATACAATCTTTACCAACAACTTACTGGAATTAATTTTTTTTAATTTTCAGAAATGATACACTTTGTCCCTCATCTCGATATCGGTTGCTTTTAAGTGAAGGAAATTCATTGCATTTTTTATAGTTCTACTTAGTATATTCTATTGTACACACTTTGATAAATCCATTTAACTTTTTCCTATTGTTCACATACATATTTCAAATCTTTTAGATGTATCAGGACTTTGTATTACTTAAACTTTATATTGTTTCCTCATGCAATACATCAAGGCAAGTACCTATTAACTTTTTTTAAAAGAAGTTCATTCGTATGTACATTAATTTGTTATGTTAACATACCTCAGAGGCTTATTTTAACTATAAATTTGAGTAATATGCATGTGAATAATTATCTAAGCATTAAGTTCAGTAGTGATTTATTATTTTACTACTACTAAGGTATTGTTGTTTTTTGTCTTAGTATTGAATATTTTTTATTGTTTTTTATTCATCATTGTTTTTGTATGACCTTTATTTTAAAACATTTCATTGTTTTGTTTATGATTGGAAGTAAAAGATTAAAAACAAACCAAAATACTAACAAGAACAGTACTAAGTGTAACTTTCTATTGTGTCTAAAACAAATCAGCTTTGTAGTTTGAAGATGTCTGTGCTTTTTGGGTGAAAAATTTGTATATTTGGTTCCCTGTATAAATCGGTTAATGTACTAAACATCCGTATATTGCATAAATAGATTTCATTTAGTGTATTGATTTACTCGGAACTGATTTTGGCAGGGAGAAATGTCTGTGGATTGGATCGAGTTCTTCAGATTCTGAATAAATTCCTTGGAATCTCTTTAGTTCCTCACCAAATACAAATAATGGTGTCAATTATTTGAGGTATGTTAGTGGCTATTTTGCATTCTTTTGCATTCCCCTGTTTTTGTTTGTTTGGTTTTATAATATTTCCTAAGTGTATTTCCTTTTGAATTGACTAGTACTTACCTCTGACAAATAAAACAAATCATTTTGTTTGAGTATTTCAGTGCTTTGTCCCTTTTCCAATTGTTGTGCTCAAACCTTGCTGTGTGTCATATATTTCCTTTATTTAGCATTTCAAAAGTAATACTTATCAGAATATAATATAATACCAAATGTCTTTGTTGTACTCTTCTAATATAATCCTGAAAATAACTTATTAAATTCACTTAAAAGAAATATAATATTACTAGTTCCTTAATGTGAACAATTCTTAAACATTTTTCTAGTCAATGATTATGAGACTTCTCCTTTGACTTGAGGTTACTGGGAGTTCAGGTTCATCTCAGTTTCAAGATTTTGTTTGCGAGTGATTAAAATAAGTTGTGTAGTACCCTGCTCCTACACAATGCACCCTCTGCTTTGTTTTTTTTTTTTAGATATATTTCAATAAGATATTTTAAACGATGAATGGAATTGAAATTATGTGACCAAAAATAGAAAAATTAGTAATCATCAATGTTGAATCTTAGGTCCTCCACACACAAAATGTTTGATGACCGGGAAAACCAGGAAAAGTCAGGGAATTTGCTTACAGCTCAGAGAAAACCTTTAAAAGAACATAGAATAAAAAAAGACATTTAATTCTATAAAAATTGTTTTTTTTTCTTCATTTAGATTTAAGGTGGCTTGCTCAACCCAATAACCCTCTTGTGAGTTCTTTCATTGAAAGGCAGAAGCGCTGCCTCACTAATAGGAAAAGTAACCAGTTATTTCTTCCAATGGTCTTGATAGGACGTGATTAAAAGTATGCCAGGCTTAGTTGCGGAGACGATGTAATGGAATCTGTCGCAACTGTCACACGGCTGAAATCCTTTGTTATAACGAGTGTCATTATTTGTATTTTAACGATATGATGAATTGCAACAAGTGTGAGTTTATTCTTTCCGTATACTGTTATAAACCAAAGTTGGACCCTATAATTTAGAGTTGTTTCAATGATGGCAGGGCTAAAGGTTACTTTCATCAGTCTTTGGTCAGTCTAATGCCAAGCTTTGTTTTATTTGTATTTCTGGTAAGAGTGTTTATTTTTAAAAAAATGACAATGCTTTACTTTTGAAGAATGATTTATGAATTATTAAAAATTTCTTTTTATGAAATTTCTTCTTTATTTGTTTGAGATTTTACCTGCTAGGATGTTTGTTTCTCAATTGTTAAATTAATTTTTGCATGTATGTTAATGTATGATAATAGTCACGGAAAATTAATCCATTTGTCAGGGAAAGTCGGGGAACTTTGAGATGGAGTATCACTAGGCACCCTGACTGCGCGACGTTAGCAGAAATCATCCCACAGGTGGCCGATATTTCTGTCACTGTCCTATCTAATTAGCCGCTTGGGAACCCATCAGTCTGAGAGTTGATATCTCGTTCAGTTTTTGTTTACAATTGCCTACCAGGAAGGTGCAAAACTTATTCGTTTTAGTTGAAGGTATGGTCAGAGTTATCAATTATTATGGCAAAAGAATTATCTATAATGTGATTTATCAGTATAAAGCCTATTCGACTGCGAGGCGGCCATCCTTGATGCAGAAATATAGGGAAAAGAGAACAAATAAAGCAGAAATACATAGATATCAGCCACTTACAATAGGCCAAAAGTACAGTTAGATTAATTTTTCATGTCAGTTAGAACCCACTCTTTTCCACTGTTCAAACAATCTGATGTTCAACCTCAACGAAATTTATATTTTTATGAGGTGCGCTGTGGGGAAAAAGTAGAAAGTAGATAAAGGAAAACACATAATTTAATGTTACCTATTTGGAAGGAGTGTTTCAGATAATCTTGCTTGTATGTTACCCCTAACTTTTAATTTCCCTGAACAAATCTATTTGCATCTGTCTTTGAAATTAATAATAGGTTAACAAAGGCTCTTTCATTTTAATAATGTTGGAAGGTTTCTTTGTGATAAGCAGTCGATTTTACTATAGAACTTTTCTTATTGTTTTATTCAATTCTAAAAATAAATATAAAATTTTCCAGTATGTGTGATAGTTTACTGTCTGTAAAAGAAAAAGATTAAACAATGCTTTCATTCTAAAAATGTGAAGAGAAAATTATTTCCATTCTTTTATCTTGAAAATCCAGTTATATTACCTAATCAAGCTATTTACTGTGACACTTGGGACCAACTTTCAATTGAATAAGATTAATTAATTCTATTTGAAAAATGAACATTTTTTCTCATTTAAGCCTTATAAATAATATATTAAAATTCTATTGATTTCTTAAAATGCTTTTCGCGAGGGAAACTGTCGCAAATGCTTTATACTGAATCACTTGAGGATTCTTCCAATTCACCTCTTTGCCCCAGCCTGACACAATTCTTCAGACTGCGCTCAACTCTCTTCCTTAGCCCAATCGAGCAAAATCGACTACATTCAAAACTTGGCGTGTATGGAAAGCTGCAGAATACTCCAAACTAAAGTCTGTTGGTTTCTTTTTAAGTATCGTACTCAGCTCCTATGCCGATTCTGCCATTGCTACTTTCATGAGGTAGCATTTCCTAATTGTATTTTAATTTTTTGAGAAAATAAAGTAAATATAAATGGCTCCTCGGATTGATGAAATCTCGGCTCTCAAGTCACTTTTCATCTTACATTCTGTGCAATTTGACTGATTATACCTTCATTATTGTCTTTACTTCCGTAAGATCGTGTAATACTTTTATAATTTTGTGTCCTTATTTTTAAAAAGTTATAT
Source organism: Laupala kohalensis (assembly GCA_002313205.1). NCBI lineage: Eukaryota > Metazoa > Arthropoda > Insecta > Orthoptera > Trigonidiidae > Laupala > Laupala kohalensis. The sequence goes on from NNCF01126442.1 coordinate 516,038, forward strand.
AATTAATTTAAATATTACTCTGTAATTGGGTGATTGAATTGTTGTTACTATTAGAAGAGCTAATTGTTCTTTTGTTAATATTATGTGGAATGGTAAAATAATTTATGTGAGACGCATTGTTTTCAGCAAAAATATTCACAATTTACAAAATATAAAGATATTGTAATATGTAAATGTATCGCATACATTATTTTGGTTCCAATAATTTAAGGAGAGAGTTCTGGATTGAAAGAGACACAAATTTCAATACATAAATAATGAAGGTTGTAAGTCTTGAATTATTTATTTAATTTGTTTGTATAATGGATTTGTTAATTCGTATAATTTGTTCGTTAATTGTAGTACAAATTTCAATGAGTATTATTTTCCTAGATTAACATTTTCTATCAATAGCGAAGCTTATGGAGTGCTCCATAACATTTTCTGCTGGTTTCTCGATTATAGTGATCGAAATGACAGACGAAAATTGTTCTTATTCATACATAGTGTTCAGAAATAATAAAGATAAATACCTTGAACCACAATTTTGTGGAAAAATGAAGGAAAGAAAATCATCCATCTGGAATGGAGAAGAGTCGCTTGAAAGTACTGCAGTAGGATGTTTTTTTGTTTTGTTTTTCCCATTTGTATGGTTGCACAAAGTTCAGTAAAAGCAATGCAATTATTCAACATTTAGGAGGCTATCGCAAATGAAGAGTCTTTCATGAATAAATGATAAAGAATAATGACAATAAAGAATTTCTGATAGTGTAACAGTGCTATCTGCAGTATACATTCTTTCCAATACCGAGTAACTTGAGCTGAAGATTATAATTGGTTCTCATTTTTTGTAATTAATCAAATCTTAACATGATTAAGACCATAACTTGATATTTTGACATTACATTTCATGTGTTCTTTTAAGAAAAAAAATTTAGTTTTTTAAACCAAGTTTTTAGAGTGAAAAGAAATGACATTGTTGCTCAATAATTTTGTGTACAATAATTTTACTTAAATTAATAATAATAATGTGCATATTACAAACTCTGTGAAATTATATTATTATAAATAAGACACAAAATGCTCTGAATTTTGATAAATTCCTGAGATCTACTAATTTGTCAGTATGATGAAGGGTTTTAAGTGCAGTGTAATAAAGCTTATTATAAATCTTTATGAATTAGATAAGAAGCTATAAGTTCTTAACAATCCAAAACTTCTAATAAAGAAGAAATGAAGGTATTGGAGTACAATGGAATATACCCTCTCAATAAATCTCAAATTTAGGAAATAGCATGAATAACTTTTAATTTTATAATAGTAATAGTCATTGTCCATATCTTCCAAGTTATAATATTGTTTAGTTCTATTCTTGTAATTCATAAGTTTTAATATTGTATTGCCCTCGCTGAAACCAAACCATGAAGCTCAAATCTTATGTACGCACAAATGTTAATACATACTTCTAAAAGTAAAGTGATCTGTGTAACTAAGAAAGAAACAAATATACTAGTAGTTATTATATTTTCATCTATCATTTTACGTGAATATGCATTAGAACACTAAACGTATTAAAACACTAAAGTTTGTCTGTGGAAAGGATGTAAAGATATTAAAATTAATAAAATATTCTTATGGTAGAAATGTGTTAGTTGCTAAACTTAACCTAGATACGCTGTCGAAGTGGGGATACAGTGAAGTCTCTCAAGTATTCCTTTTCTTTTCATTTCCCTTATTTACTTAATTTTTCACCTTTATCGCCTTCTCTACCGGCCTTCTCTGTCTGCTGAACGCTCATCCATGTTTTTTCAGTGTCGGAGGAAATGGGTGTCCTTGTAAGTTGAGGCGTCCATGCGAACCTACGGCGATCCGTATATTCGTGACTGCCTATACACTTACTTTGGCCTCGACCTGTTCTAGATGAGTGATCGGGGGCTAACCCACCCTCGATCAATCGGCTCGGACTAGGTATCTAACTGAACTCCCGGATGAGGGGAAGGGGGCGCAGCAGTGACCTTCCCGCTTGTCGGCGGCGTTGGTGCAAACGTCTGCGTGTTCCTGTTATATCCCCGTGGCACCCTAGTGGGGAGTCCCCTTGTTGGACTCCGTGGTGGATGGGGAACACGGTGGGGGGTGAATGTATGTCATTTCATATGACACATTCAACCCACCCTTTACCTTCTTTCTCTAGGAAGAGGCGAGTACATAGAGAAACTGTCGATTTGAACAGGTTTTTTTGCGAGGATAGCGACCGGCCGACCAAGCCTCGCTTCCTTGTTATGAGTTGCATTGAAGGAGGTTAGTCATTCAAGTCAGTGAGTACATGTCGTCTTGCGAAATCAATCGACATGACTTTTAGGACAACGGAATGATGAATTTCTGCTGGAAGCACGTACAGACAAGCTGATCAATCTTGTTACGCCCCAGAAGGAAATTACCGGCTTGAAGATTAAAGTTATCACACACCCCAGCCTTAACTTGTGCAAAGGAGTGGTCAACCACGAAGATTTTGCACAAGAATTAGATGAAGACTTAAAAGAATTTTTTGAGCCTAAAGGCGTTGTGAATATAACACAGAAATAAGAGGAAGGCGCTGGGAAAGTTTGTCCCCACCTCCACACTGGTTCTTACATTTGTTTGTCTCTCTCTTCCGGAGAGCATATCCTGTGGGTTCTATACCGTGCGTGTTCGCCAATATGTGCCGAACCCTCTGAGCTGCTTTAAATGCCAGAGATTCGGTCACACATTGGATCGCTACAAATCCTCTTGCGACGTTTATGTCAATTGTGGTAAACCGGCGCATGAGCCGACTCAATGCTCGTCGCCTCCGTGCTGTCTGAATTGTAAGGAAAATCATCCTTCCAATTCAAACACCTGCCCTAAATTTGTTATGGAGAAGGACATCCAAACGATCCGGGTTACGGATAAGGTGTCATTCCCCGAGGCCAGGGGTCGGTACCTGATAAAAAATCCAGTCACAATAACAAAATCATTTGCAACAGCGGTCTGCGCACCGAAGCCTCCTGCAGCTTCCTTCGGCTGTCAGGTGGTTTTGGTGGAGATGCAGAGACCGCAGATGTGCGATTCCGGTGTGCAGGCGTGAATCGACGATCTCTCCACCTTCGAAGAAGAGACTGTGGGAAGTAAAGTGATTGTACCAACAAAGTACAAGTTTATTGCACCCAAAACAACATCTGTCTCCGCATCCAGAAACCGAAGTCTGTCGGGAAACGAATTCCCCGAAGTCCATCTCGGAGTCGTCCGCAGCAGAAATCTTCTCGTTGTGCAAGGTTTTGTAAAGCTGAACCATGTAAGTCAGATAGTGACCTCAAAAGTCGCCCGCATTTTCCTTCCTTTCTGGCTCAACTAGGAGCAGACGTACTGGACTCTCAATGCCCGAGACTGATCTTTCCAGCAGCGATTATGGCGACTCACCCGGGGAGGGGACTAACGCAAAATCTGACTTTATAGTCAGCAACAAAAGAACACAAAAAAGAACAGATAAACACCAAAACATGGCCGTTTTCTTTCGTGGAGTCAGAATGGTGTTCACGTCCGTTCAGAAGACCTCAAGGTTTTTCTCTCACGCCTTTCTCCACAAATAGTTTGTCTCCAGAAGACCCATCTGTTGCCGAAATATTCTTTGGAGAAAGATGGCTATACCTGTTATAAGACGGACTTATAAGACGGCTTACGTGTACACGTGGCGTCGCTGTGCTCATAAACACTTTAACCCATGCCCAAGAAGTATCTGTAACCAGCGTCTTTCGGACTGTATGTATGAGGGTGAACCTTCCATCCCTCACTTTTGCGGTAAGTAATATTTATATCCCCCCGGGGCAGTCTTTCGCAATCTTTATCGGTGCTTGGAATAGCTATCTGCAGCTCGTCTCTTTCCTCAATCATACACTGGAAAATTCTCGACGATATCTATGGCTCGATTGACTACTACCCAATTCTTACACATATGAAGGTTTTTACCCCTTGGTTTCTATCCCCCCCCCNAAACAACGATCAACGCTGGGTCACCTTGTTGCGTTGTCATCCACCATCTCATCAGCGTTTGTATTGAGAGAACACCCTATTTGCCATACCCATAAATAGTATTGCGTCAGTGGTTCGAGAACCGGTCCATGCGTCTCTCTTCGTTGACGACTTTGCCGTCTACTGTTCGTCCAGCAGCATCTGTGTCATCGAGTGGGAACTCCAATTGATTTTAAACCGTTTACACGAGTGGAGAATGTCTACCGATTTAAGCTTTTCTAAATCTAAGTCATGCTGTATGCATTTCTGTAGGATATACCATCTCCACAATGATCCAGATCTTTTTCTTGGGGGCCAACGTCTTCCTTTCGTTGACTCCGCAAAATTCCTGGGTCTCACATTCGACCGCACACTAATTTGACGCAATCACATCCGAAAACTGCAATCCCGTTGTAATTCTTCCCTAAACCTCCTTCGCTGCCTAAGCGCATCTTCATGGGGCTATGCTTGGGCAAAATAAACCGATTTTGTTACGATTTTGAACCTTTTTTAGTTTACTTCAGAAATGTGGCCTTTGGAACAGTATCTGATCTTTATTTATATGTCATTACTAAAATCCATAAACGAACTGGAGCTTCTCCCACAAGTTCTCGGGAGGGTTTGGATTTAAATCTTTTTTCCCCCTTTTCTTTCAGTTTACATTTTTCTCTTTCTAAATTGACATCTTTCTTTGTTTTTGGATTTTATAATGTTTTAGGAAACTGCTGTCTCTTTTTTGTTGTTGTTGGTTTTTTATGTTTGGATATTTTGTATGTAAGGGAGTTTTTGGTGGGTATGGTTGACTCATTAGGCGAGTCCCACAAGTCAAAAGGTCGTAAGTTATTTATTTCTTACGTAAGTATATTTCACTATTACTGTTCATTGGCATTTGTGTATAGTAGGTTATTTCAATTATTTAAAAAATATGAAAATAGTCACCGTGGTGTTTACTGCACAATGAACAATAAATATTTCTTTAAACATTTTCATATCATATAGTTATGTGTTTTGCAATAAAAGGGTTGTGTAAATAGCGGGCAGTTGCAAGAATGCTTTGTATAAGACATGCGCGAAGAATGCCAGTTTTCGTCCTGAAGTAACCTTGTTCCTTCCACTCCTCCTCACGTTCCCCTACAACTGCTCGCTGACTCTTTGTAAGTATGTCTTTGCACAAACGGAGCGATTCTTGAACGAAGAAATCGCAAGTGTCTCTTAGCACTTACGCTTACCCATTAAACTTGACTCTGTCTGACTTAGAAAAATATTAGTTACAACAAATTGTATAAATGTATACCTCATTTTAATTAAATCTTATGTTCAATATAAAGCTGGTCATGAAAATTAGTTTCTACTCAGTTTATGTTGAAGAAATACATTTACGACAATAATTAATTGTTTTTCATTGTCCATCAAGACGAGAAACTTCAGATATTAGTTCATTTTTATATTTTATTTTATTTTAATTTTCCTTTCACATGGGGGCCCTCAGGTTCCCCCCCTCCTTGCTGCGGGCCCGCTATCACCGCCACTAACAGCTGTCTAACTTACGCGGACCATTTTCTATACTTTCGATCGATTGCACCGGCACCGGATGAGGTTTGGCAAAATTTTGTCAAACATTAATGTTGCCCAACGAATAAAACTAGTGGTTCATATTTATTTGTAAAGCGATATTTTAATTCTCACCTTTAAATTTATATTATTTTAAGTTGGAAAAATTATATACTATATTTCTATTCTTTAAATTTTTTTAATGATATTATTGTAATAAAATGTTTTCATATTAAGTATCATGGGGTAATTCCAAACACAATTTTCTCTTTTTCCTCCTCTGATATTCAAGAACAATGATCGTGCCCGCTTCCCTAATCTTTTAATACCTGCACCTACTGCCGTCTTGCTTGTCTCAGATGATGTACACCGTTCGCCGCATGACTCACGGGACGAGAACGCGTCAGAGCAGAGGAAATTTAGCTACCAAACGAGAACGAATACGGGTCCCCATTCACTTGCTTAGGAAGTAGAGGGGGTGGGGAGTTTTGAGCGCCAGTCCTGACGAAAGTCAAACGTCTCGTGTGTGGATGGTCTTAATCTTAAAGCTAGGATAGGGTAGAGCTAGCGAGTAAGCTGCGCTCTAGAATGAAGTGTGTTCCAACATTAAACCACGTGAGTTAGGTCTAAGAGTAACGCGGTGAATTTGAACTTCTATGCTAACGCGGGCTGTGACCAATGCTAGAGACGGTTTCTACACACTTGTGCTTTTTCTGCTAGTTCGAAGGGAAAGCAATGGTTAAAGGAGACTTTCCATGATAGTTTGAAAACCATTAATAATAACCTAGCCACGTTATAAGCATTCTAACACAAACGCTGAAGGTAAAATAGAAAAATATAATAATTTCACTGATACTCTTCTATTAATGTTCATTAATTCACAGCAGTAAGAAGTGGATCATTTATTAAGAATAAATAGTTAAAAACTTCACATGTAATCAAACTATTTCCCTATTATTGTAATGGAGTATATTTTTAATATTGGCTTATATGTTCTTTTAAATATACCAGAATAACTTCAAAAAATGTAAATAAACACAAGAAGACCTTAATCGCCGTTTGACAAAGCAAACCAAATAGTGGATCCTTATAGGGTACTGTGAGGAATTGGAATAGTGTTATTACCTTATTATTGTGAAAATTACTCTCCCAGACTCGCCTATCTTTTAACAAGAAGGATTAAAGTGGAATAACACAATGAATTACAATAGAATTAATTTCTAAAAAACTTATTATTCAGATAAGAATTTAAATATTCTTATCTGAAAATACATGTTGAATTGTACCGACAGAGTAACTTTAAATAAGCACTTAGGCCAGTTAATAAATTTATGAAAACAGGGTTAAAAACTGTGTAATAGTAACAGAGGACCAATTCATTTAATGGAAATTTAGTATAGAAGTGTAAATATAAAATTAGGGTAAACTGAATAAACAGTTTAACAGAAAGCATTTAAGGCTCCCCATCTCCAATAAAGTTCATTAGCAGATAATGCATAACTATCCTCAGAAGTAGGAACAATGGTATTAATATCAAATCAGATTTCATTAGTAAGTACAAAGATTTAGTGTTAGAGAGTACTAAACAATTATTTTCTTTGAATGTGGTCTCATTATTTACATGTTTATGAAAATAAATCAGTAACAACTCATTGGTAAAAATTAGTAGACCACCACATTTTTCAAATACAACATATTACTACATTTTTCAAATACAACATATTTCAAATTTAATAACAAGATATATCCACAAGTAGGGAGTTGTCCCATGGTAGTCCACTATACCTGATATTTTAAGAATTTGTAATGTAGGAGTTTGTAAGACTGTTAGGAGAAATTATATTTTCAACTTGAATTATGTGAAAGTTATGTGGATGGTATATTTTGCATTAATCTGTATAACTAAGTTGAAACAATGTAATCCGGATAACGAAGTTAATACAAAATTTAACACGCCTAAAATCAAATTCATGCCAAAAAAGAAAAAAAAATAGATAAAAAAATAATTATTAGACTTGGAAACAGACTAGTAATATATTATTATGGAAAAGAAATGTATTCAGGAAGGATATTGAATTATTTATCAGCTGACCCATTAGCACAAAAGAAAGCCACATGTATAATTTAACAGACAAAGCAATAGAACTTTCAAATGAGATTTTCAGAAACAATAATATTAAATTAGTAAAAATATAATTTTACTCTATCATGTTTATAAATAGGAACATTTAAAAGAGAAAATATTATTTAGAAAGTAAATTAGAAGTACAAGATACAGTTGAAAAAAAATTATGCACCATTTTCCTTCGATAAATATCTCTTTCCTAAACTACCTACAATATTAAAATCAAAAAATTAACTGTAAGCATGCACACACACATATAGTCTAGTTAACTAATACTTAAAGGAAAGGATATGAAGTATATGTTGTGTCAAATTAATGTAGTTTACAAAAATATTGTAAAACGTGTAAGGCGTGCTATGTAGGTCAAAAAGAGAGACTCGAACAACACTAAAGAAATTTAATAAATCCAGAAATAAATGTTATTACAACAAACTGCTCGGACAGTGATCATCTAAAGGACTGGGAAATCATTAGGATTTCAGATGAATGTTTTTATTTTAAACAATACATTTCATGAACACCACACCACACAGTTTCAATTTAGGATCAGACACAGAAAACTTATCAAGTGTATACAACTGCATATTATCATCATGTTTATTCATTTCTTGTTTATTGTGTAAATTACACACATTATGTTCCATCGGTACAGAAGGAGGTACTTCGGGAGCTCAAGTTGCTCCAACCAGAAATAATACACCTCTGAAGAAGTAAAGTATCAAAATTAGTGAAAATATTAGGTCTAGTGTTAAATTTTAAATACTTTGTCATAGGTGTTATATCATAACAATTCATAAAATATCATATATAACATTTATATCATGTATAAAATATCATAACAAATAGTATGCCAATATAATATACTGCTAAGCTTCAGCCCTATTTCTCAAGATTATTTGGAGATTAAAACCCCGTCCAAGATTTTTTTCTGCTTCTGCCACTTATTATGGACATGTACTTTTTCTTGAAGATGATGTCACTCTATGTTGTTCATCATTGTTAAACACATGATAACTCAAAACAGAGTTGAAACGTCCTGCTAATACGTTACCACAACTGTGTAATTGTATTATATGACACACAAACAATTGATCTGTAAATAATCAATGTGATCTTTCCTACTTTCTTATAACATTCCATGCAGTTATAAGCACAGCAGCTCATAACTGTGATGATTATCCAACGACTACTGCATCCAAGTTTTTAATTTTAAAAAGTCTCACTGGACTAGTATTTCACTGTTATTTCACACTCTCCCCAATCACTTCTCTCTCTCTCTCTCTCTCTCTCTTTTTTTTTTTTATGTTAAGCTATTTGAAACGAACTGTCCCTGTAAAAGTGTTCCAATCACACAGAATTCGCATGTATTCTTACAGAAGGAAAACATCTTCTTGGCCTAAGTCACGTGACCACCAGGCGCAGATACAAGGGAGATATCAAGGGGGTCATGACCCTTCCTAAAAAACCCATAGAGAATGAGTTTCTAGTCGCGCAAAAGCGTTTATGATTTTCAAGAAGGTTGACGCATTTGAACAATTTTTAACCAGTTATTAGTACTGCAGTTATTAGTATATGTTTACGTTGTGAGATTGGAATGATTTTTGGAACGTACTATGCCCTAGACTATATTCTTTTGTTATGACCCCCCGCCCTAAAACATTAGTCTGTATCTGTCCCTGGTGACCACGATATTCAATGTTGGAACACATGCACAGAGACCAAAACTTGCTCTACCCTTAGTGTTCAAAGTTAAGTGGGTGGGGAAAATAAGAAAGCAACCCAGCTTTTTGTTTCAGATGTTTCAAGTGATTTAAGAGTTTAATGGTTTCTCTACTAATACATTTTGCCTCTGATATAAATAAAAGTAAAGTCATGGATACATTTAATTCCTTTTCTTTATTTTATAAATGATATTTTTATCCAAATTTTTTGAACAGATTATTTTTTAAATTCCTTAAATGTACATATTTTTATGTTGTTTCTGTAGTCATATGAGTGAGAGATACTTAGTCAGTTCAAGAAGTTAGAATCTGCAGAAAGGTCTTCGAGAGGAAAGTATGGTAACAGTTACTTTTATGACTTAAAGTAAGTCTGTGATAAAAATATACAAGATATTTTTTTTCGCCTAACACATGTTAGTAAATAGTTGAGAGTTGTTAATATTGTTAATGTACAAAGAAATATCATTTTTCTTTAGATTGCTAGAAACTTCAATTTTATTCTTTGTTATATTGGAATCTCGGGCATGAGATCCGCTTAATCTTCCTGTTGGAGGTTGTGTTCTTTGCATGTAGGATATTATGTAGTTGATTTATTATTTTGGTATTGAAGCATTTTGACAGACTTTTCAATAGAGCATAAATGTTTTCTATAAGTTTTCATGTTAATTTTCAGATTATTTTAATATTATGATGGTGTCCCTGTTTTGGTTAAAGAGTTTTTGCATATCGTACAGCTTCTTGTTTTTCTATTAAGTTTTAGGTTATTAAATCTCCTTGTTGTATTAATGTTACAAGTATATCCAGACTTATTTTATTTACAAAGTTAGATATTTTATTATAATATTAAATTGTTTTATGGGGTAAATAAAACTTGTATTCATTTTATGAAACTTAATTTTTGGTGTATTGTTGATTATGAAGAATTAGTAATAAAACTTTTTAATACTTTACTTTCTGCTAGGTTGCTGATTTCTTTGTTTTATACAGTTTATCTGCTGTATGATCCAGTTTATTACATGCTTATTTTAAATTTCCAGTGTAATAAAACATTTGTGAATAGTTTAAGCATTTTTGAGATGTTCTGATATGCTCTAATTAAGTGATTCTAATGAACCTTACATAAGTCGTCCTTTTCTGTGATACTGCGTAATTCTCTTAAAACTATCTCCCTATTGCATTCATTTTGGTAAAGTTTTGTTGTGAGGAAAGCCCTTTGATGGGGCCTGTGAGCACAATTTTCCTTCATATGTGATTTTTGAAGTTCAAGTTTAGTGGCAAATTTTTACTTTTTTTTTTTTTTTTTTTGGGTGGGGCTTTAGGGCTCGTCAACATCGAAGGTCATTAGAGCCCATGCAAATTTTTACATATTACATTTTGTAAATCTTCATATGGGGGTACAATAGTTAAAATCTGAAAGAGAGAGGAGACCCTCTGTGCTCAGGAGCCAGTATAGTAAACACACATAAAACTTACTAACTAAAAACGTGTAATTATACATTTTTGATATCTTAGTTTTGCATATTGGGCATTAAATATCAACAATGATATTTCTTTTATAATTAGGTATGTAATATAAGCTAATGTTCCTCTTGTAATTTATCAATAGATTTTTGTTTTACATGGTGTGCCTTCTCATGTAAAATTGGAGGTTTGTTAAATAATTTAGAGACTGATTCAAAATTTTGCATATTGTCACTTTGATGACTATTTTACTTCTTTTTAATGGTTACCAGTTTTAAAAAATGTTTTTCTTTAAAACTTTCGCATATTAAGAGAAGATTCTAATGGAGTTTTCACGTGAGATTGATTGATTGATTGATTGATTGATTGATTGATTGATTGATTGATTGATTGATTGATTGATCGATCGATCGATCGATCGATTGATCGATCGATCGATCACATGGTGGATGGTTAGAAGAATCAACCAATGATTAGAATTGGTAAGGTTCCAAAGAAATTCCTGATTGTATTCTAGATTTCAGTCATATTTAAAATGTGGTGTGATGACCATACAGAAACAGGAAACTATTTACATGTAGGTATTGGAGTACAATGGAATATACCCTCTCAATAAATCTCAAATTTAGGAAATAGCATGAATAACTTTTAATTTTATAATAGTAATAGTCATTGTCCATATCTTCCAAGTTATAATATTGTTTAGTTCTATTCTTGTAATTCATAAGTTTTAATATTGTATTGCCCTCGCTGAAACCAAACCATGAAGCTCAAATCTTATGTACGCACAAATGTTAATACATACTTCTAAAAGTAAAGTGATCTGTGTAACTAAGAAAGAAACAAATATACTAGTAGTTATTATATTTTCATCTATCATTTTACGTGAATATGCATTAGAACACTAAACGTATTAAAACACTAAAGTTTGTCTGTGGAAAGGATGTAAAGATATTAAAATTAATAAAATATTCTTATGGTAGAAATGTGTTAGTTGCTAAACTTAACCTAGATACGCTGTCGAAGTGGGGATACAGTGAAGTCTCTCAAGTATTCCTTTTCTTTTCATTTCCCTTATTTACTTAATTTTTCACCTTTATCGCCTTCTCTACCGGCCTTCTCTGTCTGCTGAACGCTCATCCATGTTTTTTCAGTGTCGGAGGAAATGGGTGTCCTTGTAAGTTGAGGCGTCCATGCGAACCTACGGCGATCCGTATATTCGTGACTGCCTATACACTTACTTTGGCCTCGACCTGTTCTAGATGAGTGATCGGGGGCTAACCCACCCTCGATCAATCGGCTCGGACTAGGTATCTAACTGAACTCCCGGATGAGGGGAAGGGGGCGCAGCAGTGACCTTCCCGCTTGTCGGCGGCGTTGGTGCAAACGTCTGCGTGTTCCTGTTATATCCCCGTGGCACCCTAGTGGGGAGTCCCCTTGTTGGACTCCGTGGTGGATGGGGAACACGGTGGGGGGTGAATGTATGTCATTTCATATGACACATTCAACCCACCCTTTACCTTCTTTCTCTAGGAAGAGGCGAGTACATAGAGAAACTGTCGATTTGAACAGGTTTTTTTGCGAGGATAGCGACCGGCCGACCAAGCCTCGCTTCCTTGTTATGAGTTGCATTGAAGGAGGTTAGTCATTCAAGTCAGTGAGTACATGTCGTCTTGCGAAATCAATCGACATGACTTTTAGGACAACGGAATGATGAATTTCTGCTGGAAGCACGTACAGACAAGCTGATCAATCTTGTTACGCCCCAGAAGGAAATTACCGGCTTGAAGATTAAAGTTATCACACACCCCAGCCTTAACTTGTGCAAAGGAGTGGTCAACCACGAAGATTTTGCACAAGAATTAGATGAAGACTTAAAAGAATTTTTTGAGCCTAAAGGCGTTGTGAATATAACACAGAAATAAGAGGAAGGCGCTGGGAAAGTTTGTCCCCACCTCCACACTGGTTCTTACATTTGTTTGTCTCTCTCTTCCGGAGAGCATATCCTGTGGGTTCTATACCGTGCGTGTTCGCCAATATGTGCCGAACCCTCTGAGCTGCTTTAAATGCCAGAGATTCGGTCACACATTGGATCGCTACAAATCCTCTTGCGACGTTTATGTCAATTGTGGTAAACCGGCGCATGAGCCGACTCAATGCTCGTCGCCTCCGTGCTGTCTGAATTGTAAGGAAAATCATCCTTCCAATTCAAACACCTGCCCTAAATTTGTTATGGAGAAGGACATCCAAACGATCCGGGTTACGGATAAGGTGTCATTCCCCGAGGCCAGAGCCTCAGAGCTCTAAAACTGATAATTCTTTGGATGTATTCACACCATTTAACAAGAGAGGAGACAGTATTGAGAAGTTTGATTTATATGGGTTGCTTATGGAAAATTTAAGTAGTGTATTGAACCAAAAATTTATTTGTGACTGAGCAACACTTAATCAAATTGGTACTGAGCCGTTAAGGATAGCTATGAAGAAACTAAAATGGTGTTTTATATTCTGACTTGTAGCTATCCAAATATCTTGAGTGGGAGGTACCTGTCTTGTTTACCCAGCTACCTGAATAATGAAACAGAACCAATTTTTGAGGCAAAGAAAGTTTCACCAACCATGATGGAGGATAGTTGAATGTTTGTTGTGAGGAATAAAGCCATGGGCAGGGAAGAATTTCACAACTTTACTTTGAAGACTGCAACTTGTGTTCTCTGTCAATATGTCTGCAGTTAAAGTGTTCCCTAATCTTCAGAGGCAGTGGAGGATTCCATTGTCGTGGGGTTACTTAACTATAAACCACCTGCTCTATTAGAATTGAACACTGTTTCAAGAGTGTGTTCTCATAATTTTTACATTGTAAGAGGGAGCAGGAATTCAGAAAAGCATTCTTGGTAATGGTAACATAGGTACCTTAATGACATTCTTGTGGAAATAATAGCATCCATGCATCAAAGTAAGTTGTTGAAGAAAAGTAAGTTCCAATATAATTGGATGTTCTTGCACCTCTAGTTGTAATAACAAACTGAAGGTGACTTCTGACATTTCTGAAATAATCACTATTACTAAACAAAGCAGGATTGATGACTGACCCTACTCTACAAATAATGGCATAGATATATCTGTTATCATACCTTTAACATGCATTGTCTCATGAGAACTTAAACTTTTGAGTGTCTGTTTTTTTGTGGTCAGATACAGAAATAAGTTGCTAGGAGACAATTTCTGTTTCTCACCAGTTGTAAACCCCATCTGGTTGCTGCTGGCTGTGCCTACACAAATCATTCTCATCATTGGTATGGAATCAAGAAAAGTTTTAGCTCAAGCGTCCATTAGGATTACAATTGATATATCTGTGTATATGTACTTTGTGGTGGAAAAGCAATCTAACAAGGTCTCATTTCCAAGGAGGGTTGTTTAAGTACTTTTTAAAATATTACAAAAACAAGTTAATTACAAATAGAAAAGAGTAACTCACTTTGAAGTGTTTATATTGCCAATGCATGAATGTTTTGTCATGGTCTCTTGAAGCAAGAAATCTCATATTTGGTGTAATTAATGGGTGCTATCCATTCACATCTGTCTGGCATCTCACGTTTAAGTACACTCCCTGAATGAATAGCACCCAGTATTGAAATGATCTTCACATTTTACCTCAGAAGGACAGGATATTAACTCAACAACTTTATGGTGACTTTGCATGCTACATCTTGAACAAACCAATGAACAAATTCAGTTTTGCGCGCAAATCTGTTCCTTCTTTCAGAGTTGCTTCATTAACACCGACCCCTGCAAGCTTCACGAGGATCATAATGTGTGTTGTTATTCATGTGAATGGATAGCACCTGGGAACCAACATTGACAACTTTGCCACCAGTGTTTTGTGAATGGATAGCATCTGATGCTGCACCCACAAGATTGGTGAAGATACTTTTTAAAAACTTTTTTTAGTGTATGAAGTTACTTAAATAATTTTTTGGGTCCTAGTTTGCGCTGAAGCCATGCATTTTATGGCTCGTAAATAAATGGATCCTATACTGACTGAAAATAATCACTGGCAACCTGAATTACTGGAATTATCTGAAAGTGAAAGTAATTGTTGTGTTCCTTACTCTTCTGCTTCACTCTCTAATCTATTTTTTAGATGGCAACAATGACAATTTTTTGTAAGTGTGTCGAGAGACAGTAAAGCTTTTTTTAAAAACTCACAACATCCGAGTACCTACTCGTACTGAGTGGACAGCACGCTTGCGGCCAGAGCAGGAGGTGCCGGTTTTGAGTCCTGGTCCATCTCAATTTTCACCTGACTGAACGATGCAGATAGTAAAGCTGTTCCAACTAAACTAAGGAGAGGATAATGAAGATGTGCCAAAAAATAGTAATCCTCATAAGGAGGACATATCTCAATGCAGAGCTTCTGAAATGGCTCTGAGCAGTGTGAGGGAATGCGATACTTCCACAAAGTGGCCCGCCATTTTATGAGAGGAAAATAACTTAAACGTCAGTTGCAATGTTGAGTTGAATGAATTTTTCTCCTTATTGTCTATGTGAATAAGCAACCAAGGAAATATTTTTTTTTTGATATTATGCTTCACCTTTTTTGGTATTTAAATTAAAGTGGAGAGCAGTGCTTCCTGAACTGTTTACATTTAATGTAATTTCAAGCAAGTGATTTCTTCAACCAATTACTTAAAATACTTAATGGGATGTTACCCAGTAGATGAAGAGCTACTTCTTAATTCTTACTGGTGATGTTGTACGGATCATTTATTAAAAGTGTGTGTGGGAAGTGGCGTTATAAGGGGAGATTTAGCTAAATTGCAATTTATTTAATATGAATTTCAGAGCAACAGCATGAATTTTTTCAACATGTATTCAAGGATTTACTTATTGAAAAATTTCTATCCAAACTATTTTACTTGAACTTGTAGTGCACAATTTGCCATTCATGCTCTATTGTTGTGGATTCCCCTTAGGCTCTTTCATCTGAAATTATGATAATACAAATTGGTTTACTTACTTTTGAAACCATACTTAATTATATTGATGCAAATTTATTGAATATTCATGAACAATTTTTACAGATTGTGCTTTAGAATAAAATGTTTATTTCTTAGTACAATAATTTGTCTTAGTTTACTGGGTTTTTATTTTAATTGTAAGTTTGAATGTGCCTCATGTAAGAATAAGTATGATAATTTATCTTTTTATTGATAAATCTAGTCGAAAGTTTTAATTCTTGTGGAAATGTATTTCAGCTTTTTCTCCTATAGTGTATAAAAGTCTTTCAAGCTTTGTCCTTCATTTTGTAATTGGTCCTGGGAAAATAAAATTCGACTTCCTGACATTGTTACTTGAAACTTTATTATTTATCCTATTTGTTCTAGGAATTTTTAAAATCTTAATTTACTTGTTTAATGTATTTATAATCCCTTTACAAATATTTAGTTGCTTTAATGTGTAGAATGAACATGGAGAAGTCAAAATTTTCTCAGACAGAAAACTAGCAGTAACATAGTCATTGTTTTGGTGTTTACTTCTGCATGACTTATCACAGGCACAACAGTTCTGAACAACACAAATGTTTCAGTTCAGTTCACTCTCTTATTGCATATACTTCAAGTAATGCAATGTCATCAAACAAATCAAACAAGATTAAAATATTTCATTGAAATGATTCACAAGATTCCCTCCCTACAGTATAGTTCTCTCATAAAATTCCTTCATTATGTAAGGTCTTTCCACCTACCATTCATGAAGACTTCTTTTAAGTTTCTTCCTGCTATGTTACTTCAGATGTATTTGTGTATATATATAGCTATTTTTGCTTTCTCAAACATTTCAGTAGACAGTGTCATTACTGTTCCATTTGCATTAATTGTGAGTGTTGATCATTTGATCGTTCTGTATCACAGTTCAAACTGTGTGTAAACATCAAGTTCAGGTGCATATTGGGAAAATCTGCGTAAGAGAGACTATTGGTCCTGCAGCAAGTTTACTACTTATGAAATTTGAAGTTTACGGACTGGTTTTCCTGATTTAACAATGAGTAGGAGATTAATGTATGACCAGCAGCTGGACACCTACAGCATCCAGAACAATATAGATTGGTGCTCCAAATGATTCAATCTGATCAAAGAATGAAATAAGTATCTGTTATGGTTCCATTCATTCCATTTTGTCAGATGATAGATGAAATGTGTTATTGCAAAGTTTGTTTCAAGGCAGTTGACTACAAACCAGATTGGTTGTTGCATAAAGTTTGCTGGACTTTGCAAAACTTCATAGGACCTAACGTTTTTCAAAAAGTTCATCACTATTAATGAGTGTCTTGTGACTGTTTTCTTCTCTCAAAATGGGCCTCAAGGGGACATTTTGCAACCGAGGACATCAAATAAAAAGCAACAGCTCAACTGTGGAAGAATTAGAAAAAACCCTTCTACTGCTGCTTCCCACAGCAATGGGATAAATAGTGTGTGTGCATGTGTGTTAATGAGAGATAAATAATTAGAGCTATATGAATTTGGCAGATTGTTGGCTTGATGAACTGCCCTGAGAAAACTTATCTTCAATATTTTCTCGACTTTTTTGGAAATTGTCAGTCCTTGTAATTGATGGTTGTAACCTATTTAATTTTAATATTCCAGAAGAATGCACTCTTATCTTGTTTTAAAAACATAACTTTTTATATATTGCACAAATGACAATGTAAACCATGTTAAAAAAATGATTAAATTAAATAGTGTACTACACCCATCTTGGAAACCTACATAATTGCACTGTGTTATGAATAATGTTCGATCCCCAGTAGGATTCACAACTGGTGATGCTGGAAAGAAAGCAACATACTAGTGTACCCATGATGCACCTATCCCTTCACTGAAAGTCACTGTTGCTATAACTGCAGTTGTGAGGAAGCGCTTTGGTATTTGTGTGGTACAAGGAAGCTGTGTGACCAAGTAGATGTTCCAGCAGAAATCAGTGCACTTGCTATTAAATGTAATTGCATGAATACCAATTATCATCCTATTATGCATTGTGTCTTGTCTTGAAAAGAAGTGACTAAAAATAAAAGCTTTGTTTTGAGTGGTTATGGACAAAATATTAATAATGTCCAATTTGTCAAAATTATTGATCAGGTAAAAAAATGATTTTTTTCCTATAAGAAATTTATTATTCTTAAAATCTGAAAACATAATCTAAGATATTATTTTAAAAACTATATGATTCTCTATTAAAAAAGAAAGAAAATAAGAATTTTCTATAATTTTTTGAAGAACAAGTCTTTTTCTTTTTGAAAATGAAAGAAGAATGAAATGATATCTAAAGGAGTTACTACACAGAAATTCATAATGTCACAGATAGAATAAAATTCATTTAAATTAGTGTGAGAGAAAAAATTGGAGACCTGATTTGATATGAAATGAGGAGTTAACTCATGTCAGCTTAGGTCAGCGAAAAATAGCAACCATCTAGGATGTGATCCCAGGCCTTCTGCTCTGTATGCTAATACATAGAACTTCCTACTATGCATATGCCTTCCATATCCTACCTTCCTCTTAACCTTAGTCCTTTGTATTGTCAGTCATGATACAAATCTATAAAATTATACTTTGATTGCAGAATGTACAAATGAGAGCCATAATAGGGATTTGATTGTGCACATTTTTCATAAAAGAAGCCAAGTATGCCTGAAACCTTTTGGTCAATTACTTCCTTTGTTGGGAAATTTAAAAAAATTGCAGTTTCTCAGAACCTAAATTTCTAGGCACACCTCTAACTTTTTTTAGCTTTTGTGCTCAAAAATATCCATTTTTATCTACCCTTTAGAAAATTAATAACTACTTTGGGTATCAACGGATTTTAGATTGAAAATTCAATAAAATTAAGGTTCTAGGGAAAAAAAACTGGTGAGATTGTGATAGTGTGCAACATACTTTCTATTGGTTAATCAGTTCTCTGTGTCTTTAAGGTGTACTTCTGTGGGGGTTTCTGTCCCTCACTCCACTCCAATACATCACCATAATGTCAGTTCAGTACATTATGTTCCTTGGCAACCCAACATCTCTCCTCTCTAATTCCTTCATCTGACTCAGTTGGTCAGGTGGAAGTGCAGCGCTTCAAGACCTGAACCTTGCTGCATGTAAAAAAAGGTATGAAATCAATCGATCAATCAAACACTATGAAATCATTGGAAAAAAATGACATTGGAGCAATTTTATTTTCAATATCATAAATTAAGAGAAAAACTTGAAATGGACCTTAGACACTGCTGTGGAAATGAAGTCACTTCTACATTAAAATAACTGTGTTTATTTTCCTATCCAAAAGGAAATTCCTGATCCAAAATATGATTTGTACCTAATGATGATTTTTTATTTTTTTTATGATATATTAAATAATGATTGTTACAGTTTGATTTATGTTTTGTAGTAAATTAGAAGTGCAGAAGTTGCTCGTTATGTTGCTGCCTAATAAGGAATGATCCACCCTTCCTTTGTACAAGGAGGCTTATATAATGTTATAAGATAGTTATGGTGTGAAATCACTTTCAAATAAATACAACTTCCTTCTTTCTTCTCACACCTAAGGTAGTTTACTGTGACATTTTCAATTTATTTACTTCCAACCAAAGCAGGACAAATATCTCAATGTATTAGAATCGATAAATCAGTGTAAAATTTGTTGATACATTTTTAATTGAAAGTTTTTAGTTCTTGAGAATCAAAATAATGATGTAAAAGTACTTCAGGAACTTAAACTACAATAAAATATTAATTGAGTGATGTCAGTCTCACACTCCTCTTACATATCAATGACTTAATATTTTAATCAAAATAAACTGAATATTGTACAAATTTTTAGATGTCAAAACTGGTAAATGGTTCCAATTATGGTGACTGCTGTATCAAACTTATCTTTATCAGAATAAACTTAAACTTCTAAAAATTTTAATTAACTTTTCCATTACAATTCTTTCATAAGTTTAAATCTGTGAATTGAAAATCACCGTTTCATTTCAGCTTAATATTTTATATAATCATTTATTTACACACACACACACAGATATATATTTATATATTCTTAAATATATTGTTCATTATATGAGATTAATTTTTATAATTGTTTTGATTGAATTTTGTATTAATACAAGTTTACATTTTGCTGATATACATTGGCAAAGCAGTGCTTAATAAGTTCAGAAAACGTTTTCAATATTGGTGCTTATATTTGCCATATTATAAGTGTAAAGTGAAAAGAGTGTATTAATGAATTTATCTGATGATATTTGCCAACAGTGTCTCCCATGAATCAGCACCATCTCTTTCAAGTTTTCCTGAAGCATTGGAAGATCTGCAGGAAAAATCTGAAGATATAACACCTGGTAATGAAGTGAAAGTGACCTATATCTTGTCATGAAGTTGATGTTCTTCCGTTAATTGTGTTTTGTCTTATCAGTATCAGGAAACAGAATATGTTATGAAGATGAAGTATCAGATGATGAAAACCTTGTAGATGCCGTTGCAGTTCATGTGGATGAACATAAATCTGTTATCTTACACCTCTTGTCACAACTTAAATTGGGAATGGACCTTACCCGTGTAGTGTTACCAACTTTCATATTAGAGCGGAGATCTCTTCTCGAAATGTTTGCTGACTGTATGGGTCACCCTGATTTGTTTGTTAGGTCAGTGTTTTTGTAATAATGTTGCTTTGATTAGTATTAACAGTGACAGGATTTATAAATGTAATTAAGATACCAATTTTTGGTGTATGATTTAGAATAAATGATGAGCTATCTCCCAAAGAAAGGATGCTGGCTATGGTTGAGTGGTACCTGACCTCTTTCCACATGGGTCGTGATGGTTCTGTAGCAAAGAAGCCTTACAATCCTATCATAGGAGAAACATTTCATTGCTCATGGGCTATACCAGCTTCAGGAGTGACTTCAACTGTAATAACTAACAGTGAGAGAGATGATAAAGATTTACGCATATCATACACAGCTGAACAAGTATCGCATCATCCTCCTGGTATAAAATTCAAAGAATGTTGCCATTTGTATTGATGTTGCTGATGAATATATTTAATTTTCTTATTTGTATTTGTTTAGTGACTGCCTTTTATGTGGAATGTCCAGAAAAGAGGATGTGTGTGAATGCTTCTATTTGGACAAAGTCTAATTTTTCTGGTGTTTCTGTCGGTGTTAGCATGATTGGTGATATCAGCCTGTACTTGGGTAATCACGGTGAACGTTATGATTTTACTCTTCCATCAGCCTATGCTCGATCTATCATATCTGTTCCATGGGTTGAATTGGGTGGTAAAGTCACTATTAACTGTGTAAAGACTGGTTACTCTGCAAATATTATCTTTCATACGAAGGTAAATGTTGAATGATCTACATTTTTCTCACAAATTTTGCTAGATTTTTTAAATATTCCTTTGTTTTAGCCATTTTATGGTGGAAAAGTGCATCAAGTGACTGCAGAGGTTAAAAACGACTGTGGTTCCAACATCTGTAAAGTACAGGGAGAATGGAATAGCTATTTTGAGTTTATTTATCCCAATGTAGGTACATTTTTATGACATATGATATTTTGATTAAATTGAATGTACATATTTCTTCTGGGCATATACTCCATGACTTGTGTCAAATCAGATTTATGACAAGTATTGTATATCCAAACTTATGAAAGTCTGGTTTGTGCCCTTGTGGGCAGACCCCTTGTATCCAGCTAAAATGTTAGACTCCTACTGACTGATGTAATGTTTTTCCTGATATGTAGACTCTGACTATAACATTGATTTCATGTGCTCGATAATTTAATTGTCACAATTTTTTTATACTGCCTTTAGAATGACATTAAGCGGATAGAAGTTAACAGCCTTAGAGTCTTTCAAAAGAGAGTTCGTCGACTTTCAGAACAAGGAGAATTCGAATCCAGGAAACTTTGGTATAATGTTACCCAGGCTTTGCAATCTGGAAATATATCTGCAGCTACAGAGTACAAAAGAGAGGTATGTTTTAAGGTCTCTATTTCACTAACATGTTGAATGCAAGTGTGCAAAAATGAAATTGATAAATCTTTTTATTGTAGAAAACCTCATAGATATTGTAATGTGACTCTTTACTTCCTGTTTTATTTGTTGAGAATCATGTTGGGAAAGTGAAGAAATGAAATAAGTTTGATAAGTAACTTCTTTTTTATAAAGAATTTACTGTACATTCTTGCGTTTGTTTCTGTCTCTTGTTAACTTCTAAGTTAACAAAATGGAGAAGCAGCTTAAGTTTTCCCTCATTATATGTACTGCCGTTCTAATTACAAGAAGCTTTCATGACATGTAGTTCATTTATGGAATTGCAAATGCTTAGGAAGTGTTATTTTATCAAAGTATTTATATTTCTGTTATATTATTCAAATTTATTGTAAATTGATTTGATTTTTATTTATATACTGGAGGAGGTTATTAAAATACAGATACAACAATGTGACCAACTCATTGTTACTAAGTCATATTTATTTGAATGGCATTATAGTCCTTCCAGTTATTATGGTGACAATTCTTTTGGCATCTTTATAAATTGAAACTCACCAACTAGGGTGACACAAGAGAAGTGTAGGAGAATGTCTATCAATGAGACTTAAATGCCAATTCCTACATTTACAAAAATACACTAATTAAAATAATGAAACTTGGAATTTTATTGAATGAAATGAATAAATAATTTTATATAAAGTATTTTCTTTATATAATTGTGTATAATAATCCAAATTTTAAAATCAAATGATACATGTGCATATTTTTCAGCACTTGCAGTATTACATAAACAAAATAAATCAATTTGTTCTCAAAAAAAGCAGTTACAAATTGCATATGGCCAATTTAATTCTAACTTACTCTCCGGAAGCAAATAAGGGGTGATCCCATCAATTCTGATCCAAGGGCAGTGGCAGATTTCACTTTTATGTGCCCCAAGACTAAATCATTCCATGAACACCCCTCTCATGAACAAAATCACTTCGATTCTTGTTATAATATCTACAGAATCTTCTTCTTCATCTGCGCCTTATTATTCCCATGTTGGATTGAACGGGGTTGGCAAACTATCTACAGAATAATAAACAAATTTTATTTTCAATATATTATATACTACAGTTATATTAACAGATAGAGGACTATTACAAATTTATTATTCCAAAACTATTGCTAATTAATATTACCTATTAAAATTATTCAAATTTCAATATTAATAATAACAGTGTTAATGATACTAGCACCACTAGGCCTATAAATAAATCTGCCTCTGTCTGAAGGAAAGCCTGATAAAGATGCTGGCAAGGTCTACAGAGATAATGTACACTACCATGCTAAGGTTGGGTACAGATAAAAATAAACTATTATGAATTATTAAAAACAATAACTGCATGTATTAAAGTAATTTTGTAATCCTTCATTAATTTGATGCTCATTAAAATTCTTATCATCATCATCAACATCATAATCATCAATTCTAAAGCATCTGCTACATCTGCAGGAAGTCACATGAATGGGTCATCTGAGTGTTGGATAATAATTTGTCGAATGAAAATGATGGTATTCTAATAGACCACCTCAAGTCGTCCGAGTCCCCGGCCCTGTTCTTTTATATTGTGAATAAATAAGGACAGCTTTTCCCTGAGGTATATTATGATGAGATTGGTATGTTGGTTGCAAGTTCAAGATGTTTGCCTCAGTTATTACCTGTTGTTGAAAACTTCAAAAATATTATGGTTGGTTAATATTTAGTATTTAAATTTTAAATGGAGATTTTATCTTTATTTTTCAGTTAGAAGAACGCCAAAGGTTAGAAGAAAGAGTTCGCCATGAAGAAGGTTCCTTATTTCCTACTGCATATTTTCATAAGGAAGACGAAAACTGGATGTTTAATGATTTGTTAGTGCAGCTGTAGTGATATATTTCATTGAGAGGAAAGAAACTATTATCTTGTAACATGTGCGTGCAATCATCCGCTTTTTATGAAGTAAGTATGCATTTGAGATAGAGTGAAACAGCTATTTTAAAAAATGGCAAGGAAAGCTTTGGTATTGGCATATCCTAAAAAAACAGGTGACCATCTATATTGTCCACTAACTCAGGGATGGTAGTTTTAGAGATGATGTATAGCTTTGAATTATTTGCACTTGAGCACAAAATATTTTTCTCAGAAAAGTCTCTGAATTAACTGAGTCTAATTGTGTGTGAGATTCTTGAAAGCTGGTAATGATACACTGTTAATGAAAATGAGTTGTTTATGTTTTAAATTAATATTTGAATCTGTAAATAGAATGTTTTGCATACTCAGCTCCTGCTTTATATGTTAAAGCAGGCCCAATAGATTGGTATCCTTAAAATTTTCTTTATCAAGCATTATAATAAACTGTAGCCCATTAAGTACAGTCTGTTTGGTGGAACTTCCTGTCAGTGGTTATTCTTCTTCTAGCGAGACTGGATTTCCTTTTACACAAAGAGCATCTTATTCAGCTGTTGTTATGATTTCTGGCAATTCTGCATGATCTGCTTTAATTCCTTGTTTAATGCTTCCAGGCTATTAAATTAATTAAAAAAATTCACATGCTTGGAAAAAATTTCATTGTTAAATTTTTCTTATGATAAGAAAAACGTTTTGCTTCTTTAAGATAATTTATTTTTAAAATGTCATTCTCATAACTAAATAGTTTCAAAATTAATTTGGTTAACTATTTTCTGACTATTGAAATTAGTATTTAACAAAAATTGAGCGTTTTGCATTTTGATGGAGTTTTGTTGTATTTTGAAAAACAACTCTTTTTGTATCTCTGAATATGCATAATACTTTATAACTTATAATCATAAATGCAGTAAAATACTGTGTGTGTGGAGAACAATAAGCTTAAAATTGCATTCTCTTGCAAATATTGTGGAAAGGAAGATCACGATCTCTTATTCTATTGCATCATACTTTCTGTGATGAATATCAGAAACACCCAAATGAAGCTAATAATAGGATTATTAAAGACTGTTAAGACTTGAAAACCTTAACACAAAACTTGCAGAACCTGGGACTTGTTGCATTCAAAACTTAATTTTGATTTGGGAATTACCAATGAATGAAGAGAATGGATAGTGTAACCAACTTAAATTGGAACTTGCTTAAAGCCTTTTTAAAGCATGGAAAATCATACAATGGTCAAATTTGTGTTATCTTCACTAGAATGCTAGGCATTTATTTTCTTCGTTTCCTGGAACCTTTTATATTTTATATTATACTGGACTAAGTACAGGAAAACATCCATTATTTGGTATACATATACAATTAATCCTATTTTATTATATTTTCATTTAATTCTGTAGTAAATGTATGTATTTTATTGAATTTAACATTACCATTATCATTGAAATGAACTATTTTTATATTTTTTGTGGTGTTCTTGAAAAGGCATATCTGTAGACTTTGAACCAAATGAGAATTCTGTTAATGACTTTACAATGGTTTTCTTGGAAGGTTTTTTACGAGTTGTGGGTAGCAAGTTGATTGTGAATACAATAAAATGAAATAACCGGGTATAGTTTCCACTATCAGTATTTTATTTAACAGCTAAATATTTTTCAACAATGTTGTTAATATCATCAAGCTAAGAAAATGTATGTAAATGTTAAGTATGATAAAAAAGTCTACAAAAAGTAATAACAATAAAAAGAAACATGTTGCTGTTATCCATGGATGCCATACTTCTCTCCACATGAAGGCCATTTCTGGTACTGCTCCATAGAGAAGTGAGGTTTTTTTCTTTGGATTGTGCCTTTACAACACAAAATATATAATTGATTTTGAGTTTTAGTCTTAATAGAGGCAAAATAATTTGTGACATAATAGTACTGTAGGAATGAGTAAATAAAAATGTATATGGATATTCACATGAAATGTTGACTCTTCCATAACGAATGACAGATCTAATAACTGGAATATTGGAATAAATTAGGAGGATATCATGAAACTTATATGTTATTTCATTTTGCAAAATGGTATATCTATGATGAAATAGAGAAAATAATTCTGGAGAGTATATCGTGCGGTTTGCAAAATATGTACTCCAAAATAAATAAACGTATGTTCTATTTTCTACTATCTTTTGTATTTTTCCCATCCTGCTTCACTGCAGATTCTTCTTAAGGATTGTCTCTTCCTGAAATCAATAGATCACTTGCAGTTCTTGGGGAACATATTTAACAAACATTCAACTTCAATTATGGTTTTAATAGTTATGAAAAATGTTGTATTACAAAAATTCATTTATTCTCAAAATATTGTATTAATTTACAAACTATTTATGGATTTATCTTTTATGTGTACAAATTAACTAATTCAGTATATGATTTATGTTAGTAATAGCTGTTATTGTAATAAGTATTACAGGAAATATTTGTTTTTGTTTCTTTGAAGATAAATATTGATGATACAACAGCTTGTCACTGTTCTTCCTCCTTGAAGATCTTAGTGTCAGTTATGAGAAACTATCAGAACTCATTCATAACATTGTAGTGTAGGTCATTTATGCTACCTCAAAGTAATCTTTAATTCATATCTTGTGAGCCAGTTGTGATCTAAGCTCTTACTCTTGGGCCCCCAAGATTAATGAAAAACAGTTCATGATTTTAAATATTACTACATCTATGATTCTGTTTTTACCATTCCATTTATTTATGATTGATTAATAAAAATATGAATTTAGTTTTTTAAGGTTTTATGGTAAAAAAATACATTTATTGCTAGTCCTTTTTTTTAGTTGGAAAAATATATAATTTACAATTTAATCTTCTTATTCTTTTTGTTCCCCACTATCAGATGGCAGGAACATATCAATATCAATTCAGTAGATGGGAGGGGGCACATCCATCAAGCTGTGTCTCCTCCCCTGGATTTGTTTCAGAATTTAATACATAGATTCCTTACCTGATGCACCAGAATCACCACAATTTATGAAGAGATCCAAATCCTCCCGTGTTGAGGGTCTGCTTTAGTGTGATGTGTTGTGCAGTGTTCAATCATGCCTCAAGTTGAATGTACTGTTGAGCATATCAAATGTGCGAAACATGTTTCTAAACTGATTGCAAAACCCTTCTTGAAATTCTTCAGAGATACTAATTTTCTATTGTGTTTTCCTGCAGTGCTGTCTATAGCTGCCAAACTGGAAACATTCTTGTACTGTACATTCAAGAATGTTTTCCAGTTCATCATGTACAACATGCAAAAGCGAGGAAACACTGCTCGAACTATGTCTCATTTTATTTTTTCCATCACATATATGTCCAGTATTGCTGCCAACAAACTCACTCTTGTGATGGAAAAAAACATAGATCACTGATGAAGATTTGACATTGCTTGTGTCGGCAGTATAAATTTAATTTTTAAAATGTTTCTTTTTTCTCACCCTACCCCTACAAATGCAGTTCCCTTTCAAATATTTCAGTTTCATTTTTTCCTAGTATTCTTAAGTTGGAGTTTTTTCACTTTTCCTCCTCCTACAAGCATGAAAAGTTTTGTCCGTATTGTTTATGTACCTGTACTGTTGCTTTTTGGTCTCTTTTTATGAATTCTTTGTACGATTGCATTTTCTTTGGTATTCTATCATCAGATATTCTTAGCACATGTCCAACCCATCTCAGTCTTGGGAAGTAAATGCATCCAACAACACTGTGTCCTTTGAATTTGTCTTTTAGTTTGTGATTGTATCTTACACTCCTTTACTTCTCCTCATTGTATGGGTCTTAATACCCTTATTAATTTCTTTCTTTGAAATACCAGTTACTTTCGTTCTGAATTTTTTCCAAGACCCAGGTCATGCATCCGTGGGTTAGCTCTGGTCTGATAAATATTTTTTAAACCATTTCTTTGTTCATTGTTCTGAGCAATTTGTTTATTAATATAGGCTGCAGTGAGAAACATGCTTAGTTGGAGAGAAACACATTCGTCTTAGCTTTTTCATTACTTTTGTGTCCTTTTCACCTAAGTATTTGAACAACCAAGCAACCTCTAGACCTGTATTTTCAATTGCATATGCTTCAAATTTACTGCTGCTTTAGTCTGTACCAGTTTTTGTTTTATTTATATTTATTTCTAGTCCCATCCTTTTTACCATTACCTCCAGTTTTGTATATTGCTCTTCTACATCCTTTTTTTTTCTTTTTTGTAGTATGCATACCGCCAAAAACCTGTCAAATGACCTTTGGATGATGAGCAGACCAGTTATCTTGTTTGCCTAGTGTCAATAGAGTTCCCTTACCGTGTAATTTCCGGGATTGCTGTGATATGTATTTTGTAGTCATCAAGCTTGCCCATTAATTTTATTAAGTCCAAATACTATTTGCATTTCTCAAATTCCATGTTATGTCTGTAAGTCATTGTTTGATTCATTTCCTATTCAGACTTTCATTGTATGGTTTCTTCTGAAGTTCCTTAACCCTCCTGAGCAACGGAGGATCAGCCCATTTTTATGCTCCATAGGTAAGTTCACTCCTTTCAGCATGTGGACTTGCTGTTTTGTTTTCTCTTGGGGTTTTCCTTTCCTCAGCCTTTGGAGATCCTTCTCCAATTGATATGCAGGAGATACTAGAGGCGGTGTTAGGAATATATTAGAGGGTTGGGTAGGTCACGGTCAAACTGGACTCGGTAGGGGCAGGGTCACCACTCTCTAAAATGTGCTTATCTCTAGGTTCATAGGAGAGTGCATTCAACTACCACGAACAATTCAATGGTGTTTAATATTTTTCTTATTATACTCAACTTTTTTGAAAATAGTGACCTGGAAATATGCTCTTATGAGGTGTAAAAGGTTTTTCCCTTGCTTAAAATTGATGTAGAAAAAAAATTACTTCTAGGAGAAGTTACACTTCCTACAGGAGGAAATTAAAAATATTAAGGAACGATTATTTATTTATGTTTGTTTGTCTTTCATATTATTTCTGAATTAATTAATTAGATTTTTCCATCTATTTTATGAGGAAATCCATGTAAAAAGGATTTTTTCATCATGTTATGCTCCTTGAATAAGAATTCCAATACAGCCTTTACATGGAACAGTTATTCTAGGAGTAAGTTATTTCTCATTTTTACAGCCTTTTCTTTCAATGACTTGTGATACATATCTTTACTCTTAAATTATTGCAGATGTTTCTGTTGCCATTTTATTGTTACTACAATCAAGATTTGTATGTACTGTAATCTTGATTTTTCTGCTTTTCTTTTTGGGTAGAGTATGCAAGACTGAATTACGCTCCATACTATATTCTGATGTGGATTTCCTAGCAGTATGTACCAAGAACATTTTTGTTTTGTTTTTTGGTTGCCAAATTTCTTGGAAAATATTTCACATAGCATTGAACAATATAACTTTCTTATTTCACCTTGTATGCTATTTGAAAACAACCTTTGTTTTCTGGTATTAGAGCATCATTCACCCTGATTTTGGTGAAGTCCAGTGCTGAATTTAAGTAGGTAGCTGAACAAGCTTAGGGTTCCACTCACTTTTTTTTTTTTTTTTTTTTTGGGGGGGGNTTTTATTATGTGCAAATAAATGGCTTTAGATACCTTTTTAGCTGCATAAATTTCTTTCTCTGCCTTAGACTCACATCAAACCCAAATCAGGCCTTGGTTAACTTTTTTCAAAAAGGGTACATTCTGGCTAGTGTAAAAATACTAGTGTTACCCATGTCTGAAGCTGAAATAGTGTTTTATATACTTATCTTCTTTTTTTCGTTTAAAATATGTCAATTGTTGAGCAAAGAAATTGTGAGACTCAAATATTTTTGTTTTATTGGGGCTTTAGGGCTCACCAAAGTCAAAGTCATTAGAGCCCTTGACTCAAAGATACAGTATTATTTGGAGGTTGTTGAAGTATTTTTTTTTTCATCTGTACCTCAAATAACAATTTCTTGTGGTTTGTGTAGTGAAATGAAGAGGATATTTATTGTGTAAGATATTTGAATTCATTGGAGATTTTTGAGCAATAGGATGTAAAAATAAGATATATTTTTTGGAAGTAAGCTACTTGCAAATAAGTTGGTGCTAACAACAAATTTTATTTAAGTACTAAAAGAAATAGTCCATTTTAACATTCAAAACATTGGAGTGCTTCAGTGTGCTGTACGTTGTCTGTTGTAACCATGTAAATAACCTCTAGGGAAATTATTTTGATCTTGATATTGAACTTACTAGTTGCATGCTAGCTTGTATTTAGTTTCCCAATATGTAGTCGTTGTGTTTCAAGTAGCTTTCAGAACAAGTGGTACACATACTAATAGTATACCCTCATAGTTCAAAATGATTTACTATCAAACAAATTTTTGGAATTATTTAGTTATTATGGAGTATGAGTAGAGAGCAGTGAACCTTTTCTTGATGCAAATTGCTGGGATAATTTTGTTCGAGTTTATTTGTTTGTAAAAATGTCTTCTTACTAATACAAATATTTCACGTTGCTCTTACGTGTTAAACCATTGTATACCAAATGTATTTTTTTTTTCAACATGACATAGCAATAAATAATGCATGCAATGTTACTGGCTTTAAAATATGAATGACAACCATATTTTAGGTCAGACATTTATAGTTCTATGTAAAATATTTATTAATTCATTAATTAAAACTGCATATTATTCATAGTATTTTGGAATGTTAATGAAAATTATTTTCATAAATACAAAATACTGTTGAACTTTCTTATATTTAAGAAGATATATGATTTCCACCATGTGGATGGTATGAACATGTGTTAGAATTCATGAGAGCTTATTTCAATAACATGACTTACTCTTCTAACAATTTTTATGTCTTATCTTCATACTCGTATGAAGAACACATCATTTAAATACAGTGAGCAGTATTTAAATTATGAAAAATTTACCCAAAACACCAATATGCACGATATTTATAAAAGCTACTGTAGGTATGTGTTAATAACCTTGTCTAATCAATCCTGTGAACAGGTCTGCTTTGGAATCTTACGATAGATTTTTTGAGATATGTATCTGATGCTGGTCTCTGAAAGGAGAATATAATTAATTATATTCTGTTAAGTTTCATGATTTCAATGATCACTTCATTCTTGAAATGAAAAATATTGTTCAGACTGGAATTATAGGTATAGGAGAAACTATGATGAAATAATTTAAATTACTAACTCTCTCCTGAAGTATTGGACATGTGAGGCTGTAATATCCACAAGAGTGGAAAATAGAAAGCCTCATACTTTGGCTGGAAAATTTTACCAACTACCAGTATGGTGGTAATATTAAACTATAAATTGATTCGTAATGCAGTGTATAGCTTAACAAAGAAGTAATAGTTGTAATATAGTAACAACAAATCTTATGTTTATATTATCAAGTCATTTTATTACATTACAGTTATGAAAAATCACATACTTTC
The DNA here is from genome assembly GCA_002313205.1 of Laupala kohalensis. NCBI lineage: Eukaryota > Metazoa > Arthropoda > Insecta > Orthoptera > Trigonidiidae > Laupala > Laupala kohalensis. The sequence continues at coordinate 547,347 of NNCF01126442.1, forward strand.
AAAGGTAACTGAACTATTAAGGAAACGAGTGATACTTGAACAATGAATAGTAATGGTGAAGATTCAGTCCAGAGAAGGGTTACGCCAAAAATTATGTTTAGTGACATATGCTATTTCAATGAGCTCTTGAGAACTCGCAAATGTGTATGACCTAAGAGCCTAATAACTTTTTTTGTAATTGTTAAATACTATACCTCAACAAAAGAGGACGACAAAGAAGTTAAATACTATGACATGTTATGTAATTTTTTTTATGTATCTCTACTGATTCCAGAACTTGTCAGTGTACAAAAAATACATATGTATTTGTTGTTTTCCGCAATTGTTTTAAATCTTAACTCACAAAAGATATGTGCGAATTGTTTTTCAAATAATGCAAAGGTAGATCATTTTGTATCATAATGAAGAATCTTGATATCCTTAATGTCCATTTATAACTGCCTGGAAAAAATAATTGTGGAATCCAAGCAGTGTCATTTTGATATTCATATTGAAGCCCTTTTGTGCAATAAATACAGCTATACTACATGCAGTAGCGTACCTACAAATAATGAAGTCCGTAGCGGAAGTTGGAGACCCCTTAACCCATAGAGGTGGTTTTCCAGCCGAGTTTGAAATAAGAGTTATATTACATAAACTTGGCTATTAGTGATTTAAGTGTTGTAGCAAAATTAGATTATATTTTAGATCAAATTTAAATCTTCATTTTGAGGCCTCGGAGGATTGGACAACCCTCCACACACCTGCCTTGGTACACTACTGGCTATGTCTAATTGGTTTATCCTAATTTTGAAAAATCTCTGGAAAAAAGGTTTTATAGATTTGTGTTCAAGAGAAGAAATGATGAAAGAGACTTTCACTTACTTTGAACAAGTTAAGTTTTGTAATACCTATTGTATGATTAGGAGAAGCAAAATTAAAAGCTGTAATAACTGGCTATTGTAATTCTGAAGTTTTGTACTTTACTGCAATATTTAGAAGTAAATACCCAGACCAGAACTGGAACTAGTTGTACGGTTACTGATGGAAAAAAAAAAAGTATAACCTCTTTTGGTTCTTGTTCACGTGTAAAATTGATTTAATAATTACCCTTTGAATTATATTTAAAATCAGACAATGGAAATTAACAATGAATTCATTAATGTTATGTTATAAATCATTCAATGTTATCTCTTTTAATTGGTTACTTTTTGTCTAACCTTCAGACATGCAACCCTTCCAAACTTTTTTTTAAAACCAACAAAGGCATAATTTTATTTGGGACAATACTCAGTGAACAAGATTTATGTTATTTTTAAGTCATTGACATTTCATATAAGAAATAATGAGAAGTTCTAAATTAAAAGCAAGTTTGAGGGAATTTAAAAATTCATTTCATTGATAGTTCTGATCAATGAAATTTATTGGTTCCAAATCAGTTCTCTGTTCAAAAGTGATGGCACATTTATTGTTGCTCAGCAAGTATATTCCTTTAGTAAAGTCACAATTTCTTCCCTTGTTGGACAATTTATTCAGACATGGAGAGTTCAAATAAAATGTCTCAACACTTTTAGAACATTTGCAGTTTATTTCAAGATTTATGAAAGATGAACAAATGTGAAATTTTAAAAAAATTAATAATTTTCATAAATAACATATAAAACAAAACTAAGAAAACCGTAATGAACAGTTTCCACAGTCACATGAAGAGAAAAAAAAAACACCCATTTGGCAGAACTAAGGTGTAGTATATGTATTAAAAAAATGAATAATCACAGCCATTCTGGCAGTAACATAAGTTACAAAATAACGTAACTTACAACTAATTAAAACTAAGCAAGGTCAAACATACTAAATATGGTTGCTTATCTGCCAAATGAAAGAAACTTAATATATCAAAAAAGGACATTAATGCAAACAGCCGAAATCAATAAACAAATTTGGGCTGGTAATATTTTCATGTTTTTCACTCATTCATTTCATATCCACACCATCTAATCTAACTGTTGTAACAGAGCTTCACGTTCTTTCAGAGCTTTCCAACATACGTCTTGCTCAGTCTTAGTAAGAACTTTCTTCTTCTGTTTGGCAGCAACAACTGTTCGATAATGTTCCATAACTTCATTATCAATTTGTTGCAATTTTCTCTTCAGCTCCTGTCTTGAAATTTGCACTTCAGCTAAGTTGATTAAACGTTTTAGATGCATGTTGTTATAATCATTAATTGTCTGCAATTCAGTCTGACAACGTTTTATTTCCTGAAGAATTTCATCGTCACTTTCTTTGGACTGATCATTCTCAAAAATACCTTGCTCCTCCAACTCTTTACGTACTCTTCTTTCAAAACCAACAGGATTGTTTGCAACAAAATTTCGAAACAATCCTGATCGAGGGGTTATATTCTCTCCACCTGAAGACTTTGAATCTAATTTAGCTTCATTGTGGATCTTAGCATTTTCTTCCATAAGCGTAGAAACCAAACGCTGTGTTAATGGAGAAACAGTAGACACCTCGCATGCCTTCTCCCCTTTCTTCAAGAGAGTTTGACTATCAAGTTGACTATTTTTACTTTGGCCTTTGATGTCTCCACGTCCGTCTTCTTGCTCACTTTTTAAATCTTCATCAGCCCAGCGTAAACTATAATGACGGCCAAGAGGAGGAACTTTTTGATACTCTTCGCCATTCTCACATTCTTTGGACAGTTCCTCTAAAAATCTAATATCATCTCTCGTAATATCTGTACAATAGGAATCGACTGATGCCCAAAATTTATTTGGTAGATCATAACGTGAATGTAGTAAACGTGGGGAATCATGTTTCACAGTTTTCTGGGTTTCATAATCGGAAAGAGAAATATTGTTTGATGAACTAGTACTAGCAGGCATACTTTTCACTTTAGTAAATTTTATGGAAACTGGAGTTTTTCCCAAATCTTGTAACTTGCTATTCTTAATCTTTTTCGGTTTATCACGCATATTTCCCCTCTTAGATGAACCATGTAGAGATCTGTTACTAAGTTTTCCTTTTTTCTGCTTCTCCTCAGCATTGCTCAAAGTGTTAATTTCTTTAGATAAGACTCTGCTTCTAACAACAACTGCTGACAACAGTGCTTCTAGCTCTAATTGCAGTAAATCCAAATCGTCCATTCCAACACCTTCATCAGAAGACCGATGAAGTATCGCAGAATAGTGAGGGAGCATTTGATCTCTGTCAATAGTTTTCAACAATGGGAACGTCAAAACATTCTCTGCCTCCTTGGATGTACTGGAAACTTCACCAGATTTTACTTTAGAAGCATCAGTATTTTTTCGGCGGTAAGAATGTTTATTAAGTTCAAGATTCTTTTCAGCAACATTTTTCTGGGGATCTCTGGGCCTTCCGACACCTCTCTTAGTATTTACTTTCATCCTGGCAGGCATCATAATAAAAGAATTTTCAGTAGCATCCAAAAGTAAAATATTTCGTATTTACCAAAGAAGGCTTTTCCTCCTTACCATACTGCTCACTGCCTGGAAAAGAACAACAAATGTCTTAAAATTAATTTTCTCATTGCATGCCAACCTAACATAATATTCCTCAATAAAAATTGACAACTTGCTATACTATAATATGGATCCTAAATTCTACAAAACTGCAGAACCGTAACAAATGCAATATATTGTACAGACAACTTGAAATTAATAAACCTTTCATTCTCATCAAGTCTTTACTACATCATTCTAACCTATCTTTCTTCCTGCCTCTTACTACTGACTACACAAATAAGCTTGAGAGTATGTCACAAATTACCATTGAGCTGAAGATCCCAACAAATATATTGAAAAATCATTAAATGATAGATACTTTTGATGTACAGCTGCTTCAATGTAGACTGGCTTGATACGACGTAACGTTTATAAGTATTAAACCAAAAATACGACAAAACTGTTACAAATATTCTTCTTCTCGCAAGCTAGGGATGAAATTTAATCGAAGAGAACTTCGCCAACAAACAAACTAATGTTACATTAGTGTTTATTAGACGGCAAAACGAACCCCGTAACTGTCAAGACACTCCACACCCCGTACTATCCAAGCAGAATCACTTTCAAATCGCCTCTGACACCGGTTTTGTTGTGGTTGCCTGGTTGTAGCCAGGTCTGAGCCAGGTTGTGGCATAGCACCGGCGTAGTCGATAGCCAATAGAGGTATCATGGTAGCCAACTTAAAGATTATAACATATATAAACGTAAAAGAAGTTCTATATTTTGTTAAAATTACAGTGTCTTCAGATGACGATCCGAAATAAATTGTAATGTCGCATTTATTATACCAGGCTCTATTAATTCCATTATTTTAAATTCTGGATTACCAAGGGCTACCTGTGGCGTATTGAACAAATCTTTCCTGGCAATATTGAGCACTTGGGGCTAAAAGATGATTTTCATACATTCTAATTACAATTCTAATAATTCTTTGATGAGAAGGGTGAAAGGTCATGGAAAAACAAGCAGTCAGAAATGATTTCTTTCTCATGTTATTTACTACAATAACCTTATTTTTCTCCCTTATCAAGAAAAGGAAAATTCGACAAAAACTCCCACCTTCCTCTACGCAACAAACAATAAATTTTTGATTGGGTGAATACGTGGCCATTCCAATTACTGGAAGGAAATTTAATTTATTGGATCATAATATTTCTGATTAGGGACAAAATAACATGAAGTAAGTATTTTTCTGAATATCGATACTCGTACATGAGATAATGCTATAATTAAAAATCCATTTTTTTTCTCCCTTTGACATGTAATAAAATTCCAAGATTTACACTACAACAAGTTGTTAGTGAGAAGTAGTGTTTAGGTGAATGACTATTATCAACCAATGAAATATGTTTCTATTAATGTCCTCGTGTTCTTCTGGAATTTTTTGAATCAATCTTTTAATAACTGTATTTTAATTTTTAAGAGAAGTTTACTGAGACTAAGTCCCTGGATTGTGATGACAAGTACTGTTATATAATGGTTATGCCAGTGAAAAAACTTTTCACAACAACATCAATTCAATTGCTGTGGAATTACAATTACTGGCTCGTAGCAAAGAATTTAAAATAGTTGGACTTAAATATATATAGATCAAAAAGCATAATTTTTTCTTCTTAGTTCTTCTTTACTAGTGATATAATTGAACAATTTTATTGTTTGAGCCATTATTTCTTGTCATACCACAGGCATCCAGTACCAATTTAGCAATACTAACTACATTAATCTTTTCTCCAGACAATATTGAATATCAAATAAATTTGCTTACGATACACAACTAGACGGTTCACTGCAAAATTCCATCTCTGTTCTCAATTTTTATTAACTTGAATAGCAATTTTAATTATTGTCTGTTACTACTAATTTAAGATATGCTTTTTAAATGTTTCAATCTTAATATTGTCATTTTGGGAAATTTAATTTGTATCAAAGTTCATATTTCCTCTCTTGTGTTCTCTTCACTTTTTTCCTTCTACTGTTTTTCCATTTTTTTCAGGTATTTTGTACTATTTCTCTTAATATCTTCACTGTTATAATATTTTTTAAAAAATACTTGACAATTTAATTTTTTTAAATAAAAATGAGAGCAAAAAACCCATTTACTTAGTTTTGAGGAAGTATCTATTTCAAGGATACATACATTCGTATAATTATTATATTTTGAAACACAACTGAATAAACTCACTCTTTATTATTAGTACCAAGTCAATTAATCTTCCAAAGTCTTTCATTAAGAAAGAATTAACACTAACTAGGGAAAATAATAGGTTTTCATTTAACTGGATAGAGAGGAAACATATTTGGGATAAAGTTATTAAATTGTCAGTCGAGAAATACAGAGAGATAAATGTTAGAATTGTTAAAGAAATACTTCTGACCAGCAAGTATCATTTTGGATTTATTAATAAAATTATAAATAAGAGGATTTATAATATAAAAAAGAATACTGGAGAATCGAAACAAAATATCAGAATAAAAAAGTTAATGCAGTATTTCTGAAAAATGAACATGTTTCAGGCAAGCTTTGTGAATTATTTGTGTAGGAAAATATAGAAATAGTGACAAAATATAAGAAAATATTAGGTGGTATTATATTAAAGGTAAAAGATAAAAGGGAAAAATTAAATGAAAAAATGTGAGTTAAGATTAGAATTAATGAGCTTAACATGAATAATAAAAGTAGTGTAATAGTTGATCATTATATTAATGAAGATCAGAAAATGAAATGGGGGGATATTGAGATTGTGGATAAAGAAGAAAATTTGAAAAAAAAATGATAGACATCAGAGAGCTTTATAGTGTGACGTCATAAGAATAGTGTAAGGGGTGGTGTCCAGGTAAGCTGGGCAATTTAATTAATCTTGGCCCCACGTTGGGACGTAAAAAATTGTGACGTAAAAACGTGGTGTAAGGGGTAAACCTACCCTTAATTACTCAAATGATCTTAATTAATTATTTCGTGATGCTAAGTGGTTTGACCCCTAATTACCACCATAGTTATTTGATCAAGTACCGTGTTGGGCTTGTCAATTGTGACGTATTTAAATGATGAATAGGGTAGTGAGAAATACTACCAATCAATTAATAAGTGAAGGATTTTAATGACGGGCGGGCTTCGTGCCCATTTATTAAAATAAAACACACACAGTGGGTATCAAATACTCGCAGCTTCAAATAAAACTGGCTTTAATGGACTAACTGCTACATTTCTTATCACTAACATCGCTAATCTACAACATGCTCACAAAATCCCATGAACAATCCCCCAAAATTCACACGCTTTAATTTACAATCTGTTGTTCACAGTGATGTGGGTTTATTAATAAGTCCCAACACAACATCTTCATCCTATCATTAATTTATACATTTATCACTTGTCAAACAAAGCTAATTTGTCCTGATGAACAGATGAGCCATTACTGTCTTTCATGTAAAGTTCAATGTAATGACGCAAACGCTTACTCTCGTCTCATGACGCACTGCTCGTATCTACCTAGAACTAGACGCAGCCAGCTATGATGAGTTACCTGACTAAATGACATAAACTGAGTGGTTGACTGCCCTTTGCCAAACTGCGTGGTCGCGCCACGCTGTTGTTGAGTTTGATGACCTCTGAGCTGCCCTGCCGCCACCACGGCCTTCACCTTCCTAGCTGAATGGAAACATCCGCCTCATGTAACCCATTCACGGTTGCCACCAGTCATCTCTCAGAAGTCCCGTGGCCTAAGTTCATGGCCGTGCTTCCAATTCATCAACTTCCGGATCGCGAGCTGAACTCGACCCGAGATACTCTTCCAAGATCGGAACTAATTATCGACTTAATTACTCACTAGCCATCGGACGCGATGCTGTGTTGCTCGCTATTAACATATCGAAAAGATCACGTAGTCGAAAGTCTATCGATCTTGACAATTAAATTCAATCAATAAACAATAGATTGAAGAATTTCGCACTCGTAAGCACAAGTGCTACCTCACTTAGCCGTAAAATCTTGCTATGATCAATTTGCACTTACCTATCTCGCTCAGTAACTATGATAGCAAGAACGTAAATCTGAAACTCTACGTAAGGACATCTCTGAATCTCGGTATCTCTATCTAAGTACGTCTCTAGACATCGATCTCTAAGTAAGTCTCTATAAGTGACTCTGTATCTCAGTCGGTAAGTAAGTAAATTCTCAGCGCTTCCGCGCACCTCATTAAATAACAATCATCCCCTCTTTTCCCCAGAATTTTGAAGAGACAGTCACGCCCATCCCCAAGTCACGTGGTTTCTTCAGCCAATTGTCGCGTTTTGTGTACTCCACGTGGAGTCACTTCGATTGGCTGAGGGCGAGGACATATGTTACGTCCTCGACGAATTACGCTGCCTTATCTTTAACAACATTTGTAGCTTTCCATCGACGCCACGCCATGACCACGTGGTCCCCCGCCCCTTTAGGGGTCCTCGTGTCTCGAGAGTGCGTCCCGGGTCCTTCATTGTCCTTGTTATTTTCTCCGCGTCTTTACCTTATCAAGTGACAGTTGGTCGTCCGCTAAAGAACTCCCAGTTCTTCATGTTGGAACATGCACGCATGTCCCTAGCGACCATCCCGCTCCGTGGGTCCCATATTTTGTTAATCTTTTGCGTCGTCAGAAGCTTCTCGCTCCCTGGTTCTACGTCGTGCCGACTTGCTTTGATTTTAATGAATCTTCAGCCTCTTTAACTTTCGATTTTTATGATTTTGTTTTGCAGTTCTGAGATTCGCCTTGAGATGACAAAAAAAAGCGCTCCCTCTAATTTAAACGCTTCTTCACCCATACCCTTTGTTATATCTTTACAAAGCGACCCCTGGTTAATTTTGACTTGTTTCCTATTATATTTGTTATTTCTTTATCTTCCGGTTCCGCGCGGACTACTGCGCAGAACCGTCTTCCTCGAACGAGATTTTTATTACGTTATTCAGTCTTTTTTGAAAAGTGTTGGTCTTTCAATTTACCACGCCCTTTGTCGGCGCGCAGCGCTGGTCCCCAACGCTCAGCCCGTCTCGCTTACTCAACGGTCTGTTTTTAAAATGTCTCTCATGCTTCTCTTGCGTCATAATTTTAATTTAAATCAATGAAATTAATATTTCGTGACAATAGAAACTACTCAAAATTGTATAAATTTGCGAATGAATATGGAGACATTATAAAAAGCTTACTGCAATTTTTTGTTAATGTTTATTTCATATAGTTTATAATTTTTTTGTCATTTAACTATATTTTAAAGTAGTGAGTCTATAAGCCTGATGAAGGCTTAAATAGAAGTTGTTAGAAACTGACAAACTGATAAAACACAAGAACCATTCCATCCTTATTGGCAGAGATCTAAACATTGACTTTTTACAAACAAACAACAGAAACATTAAACATGAACGAGAAATGTTCATTCACCTAATGAAATCATTTAATTTGGAAACCATAATAAACCAACCCGCAAGAATAACAAATACCACTCGAACAATAATTGACCAAATGCTAATTGACAGGAGCAACATCTTCCCTCTACATATGATACGGGACTAAGTGACCATAACGCACAAATTCTCTCACTCGAAACTAACTCCCAAAAGTTCCCCATTATAACTAACAGAAGAATGTTTAACCCCACAAATTTAAATACATTTCTAACACTTCTAAATAATGAAACATAGACACAGGTTTATGAAACCATTAATGTAGAAAATAAGTACAACATATTCTTTAATCTGTTATCTAATTATTTTGACATACCCCATACATATAAGCAGCAAACACAAAATCTACAAAGTAAAAAACATTGGCTGACTATAGGAATCAGAACATCGTGTGAACAGAAGAGAAGACTCCATATGTCAACTAAACAACCATCATGTCCCATTCTACTCAAAACATACTACAAACAATACACAGTAGTGCTTAATAAAGTAATAATTAAAGCCAAACAGATTACAAATTTCAAATACATACCAAAAGCTACCAATAAAATAAAAGCTATATGGAATATTGTTAAGCAAACCACTAAGCAAGTCACCCAGAAACAACACATAGAATTGATACATGACAATAACAAAATGTTGACCCCATTGAAGTTGCTAATACACTCAACCAGCATTTCACAGGCATAGCCAACCAACTACAAAATAAGCAAAACACAACCACACTACAAGCTCTACAACTACCAAATGTTATTCAAGTAGCATTAACAATGTATATCAGCGAAACTAGTGAGGAAGAGGTCCCTCAGATAATTGGCAAAATGAAAAACAAACCTTCCTCCAGAATTGATGACATACCAGACACAGTCATTAAAACAATAGCAAAGTACATAATGAAACCACTCACTCACTTGTATAACAATTCCTTAACCCAAGGTATCTTCCCAAAAATTTTCAAAACTGCTATCATAAAACCTCTCCACAAAAAAGGAGACAAATGTAATGTAATAAACTATGGGCCAATATCACTTCTCACAGGTTACTCAAAAATGTTAGAAAAACTATTTATTAACAGATTAAAAAGCTTCTTAACATGTAACAAAATTATAACAGACTCCCAACTTGGATTTAGAGAAAAAAGATCTGCTGAAACTGCTCTATTTGCTTTACTCAATGAAATTTTGGTTGCACTAGAGCAGAAAGAAATTCCTGTTGGATTATTCTTAGATCTCACAAAAGCTTTTGATATAATTAATCATGAAATCCTCCTCAGTAACCTAGAAAATTACAGAATTTGGCTAAAGTCATATTTATCTGAAAGACAGCAAATAGTACAAGTATCCTACCAACATGAAAATCAAATAAAACATCACCAGTCTCAGCCCATGCATATCACTCATGGAATTCCACAAGGCTCCACCCTGGGACCCATACTATTTCTTCTATATATTAATGACATAACCATCCATCATCAAAAACCACAAAATTGTACTTTTTGTTGATGACACAAATATCTTATTCTGCGCAAAAACTGCTGAAAACTTACTTAACACTACTAAATCCACTACTGCCACCCTAATTCAATGGTTCCAACTAAACAAACTCATAATAAACATCGACAAAACTTGCATTGTTTCTTCCCATAATCCTCATTCATCTAAACAGCACATACCTAACATCAAATTTAATGGTAACCACCTCTTTTTTAAAAAAAACACACAGTTTCTGGGATTAACTATGCAAGATAACATGAAATGGAACTGTCACATAGAAAAACTAAGTATGAAACTCAGCACAATAAACTATGCCATCAGAGTTCTAACAGCAAATGATGCAACGGATACCCTTAGAACAATATATATTTTGGGGACAAGCACCAGAAACAAAACAAACTTTTAGGTTACAGAAGAGTATAATATGAACAATTACCAACTCTAATAAACTATCTTCATGCAAACCATAATTTGAAAAGTTGAAAATACTTCCCCTGCCATGCATGTACATTTTTGAAACTTTGAACTTTGTAAAAAAGGACCTTCGAGACATAAGACCACTCTACAGATTTAATTCAACTGTTCATGTCCACAACTCTAGACAGGCCAGAAATATCCATCTACCACAGATAACATCCACTCTTAGCCAAAAAAGCACTTTTAATGCAGGTATACAGTTATATAACTCTTTACCACTAAACCTAAAAAACATCAATACACAACCCATTCAAAACAAAACTCAAACAATTCTTACAACAGAAACTCTATTACAGTGTACAAGAATTTCTCAATGACAATAACTAATGTACGACATACAATCTGTTGCAGGTAACCATTAGAACAAAGGTGCAGAAGGTGACCCATGATGCAGGAAAAGAACTAACAACACAAAATTACACTGTTTTAGCATAAATAAAGACCTTGACATAAATTAAAAAAATAAAAGTAAAATTAAAGAACTCCTGCCGTAGATATCTTATAACACTAGCCTAAATAAATATTAGTATTCTGAAATAGTAGAAAATAATTGCATCTTTATGTTAACTTCTACTTAGAAGTTCAATTAATATTGTTAAATGTATTAAAATTATTATTATGTTGTTACTCTTATATGTACAGATTATTGTTAGTACAATGACTCCCCATACATCATTGTTATGATCTATGTGGTTCAATAAATTATTATTATGAATATTACTGTAAATAAAATGTCTATGTAAAAGGTCGTAATGTTGAATAATCTTCCAACGGAATAAGAAGCAAAACCAGACATTTACAGCTTTTTAAACAAGACATTTTAAAGCATTTATATGTAATAAATTTGATAGGGCTTATAATATATGTGTGGTGTCGAGTAGTATACAAAAGGTTTTTACTTCCAAGAGTCTATCTAAAATAACTCTTTTTTTCATACTCGATCACAATTGGATTCCTTTTCCCACTTTTATTCATATTCAAATTAAGACCACTCAAGTAAGTGTTTAATACTGTCTCACTTAGGCAGTCTTTCACCACTCTTCCACTATCTGCTGGGTACTTAGCGAGCGGATAACTATCTGATAGACTTTTTCGTAGGACTATTAGTCCAACAATTCGGCACACTTGTTTTCAATTACGTATCTGTACTTAGCTAGACAGATCTTGCGTCTTTCACCACGCTTATTCATCGGCCGAGGCAACTCTCGGTAGCAAACCCTATGGCGTTGCCAATTTTACCAGAATTAACAATGAATTGCTTACGAAAGATAAGATCTTAGGGGGCAGTGACACGATTTGTTTACAAAACCCAGATTCTGTCACGTAAAATATTACAACGCATACATGTGACCGCTGAAACAAACGCACGAAACTCAAAGCAAACAATAATTGAAAAACAACAAAGAAAAGAAAAATCCTCAAATCCGCAATATCAGAACATCAAAAACTTATCAATTATGAGTTTTTCATCTAAATTGTATACCTACTGTGACATAACCATAATAAAAAAAATCGTAAGCTTTAGCTATTTGTTTTTGTTTTTTTCAATCTCTGTATCTCTTACTTAATTTTAGAAATTTTTTAAATTTATTTTCGATGTATATAGTAACATCGTTTTCTTTTTCAAAGAAAGATTATTGACGAAACGCAGAAGAGAAATTTACGATCTCTAAGATTCTCAAAAATAAGGTTATTGGCCGTCCATAATTGAAGTATATCTTCCCGATATCGCTTATCCGCGCACCTATCAGCCGGTTAACATTAGCTCTCCGATAGCGGGGCTATCAAACGGTTAGAGCGTGGTGAAAGACAAAATACAATTACCGGACGGATAAGTTATCAGAGTAATGCTAACCGACCGATAAGAACGCTGGTGAAAGACGCACTTAGGCCCAATTTCACCAAATGTAGAATAATCGCGATTTCCTTAAACGTGATTAGGTAAATGGAATCGCGATTACATTTTATGCGTTTCACCAAGCAAAACTAATCGTCGATTAAGTTGCTCAATGTTTCTGAAGAATCTCTGGGTTGGTAGTAGTTTTACAGTGCATTATGGGTAATTTGAAGACAAATGACGGGAGGAAAACGCATCATGTTGCTCACTACCGCCACCTAAGGACACCATAGGCAGCAGCGGGCCTCCCTCGTGCCACTGAACATAACCTATAAACCGAGCTACGAGCAAACAAACAAAATGGACGCCATATTTCTCGCAGTTCTGAAGAAAATCGCGATTTGCGCTGGTAATCGAAGGGTCCCCGAACGTTTAAGCGTTAATCGCGATTTTCTCGTAAATCGAAGATGGTGGAACGCGCATTTTGATAATCACGATTTACTGCACAGAAAATCTCGTTTAAGACATTAAACGAACTTGGTGAAATTGGGCCTTACTCAAGTAAATGTTTTATTCTGCAGATTCAAAGTTTTTTTAAAAATTTTATATCATTGCAAGTATTATTTACAGCATCTACAAAAGTGAGGTTTCGACAAGAATAAACAGGATTATTCGAAGGATTTTGGTTAAGCTTCTGCCACAAACACAAGAGTAAAACTTGAGAATACAGCTCGCCACTGGAGAGAGATAGGGTCTAAGCAACAGAAAGAGGAGACATAATTGAACTTTGTACTCTGATAAGTTCATCGAACATTGTCGTAAAGACACCTAGCAGCTGCAGGAATGAGGTCGCATGGCCGGAGGAAGTAGGTTAGTGGGTAATGACTTAGGCCCAATTTCACCAAATGCAGAATAATAGCGATTTCCTAAAACGTGATTAGGTAAATGGAATCGCGATTATGCGTTTCACCAAGCAAATCTAATCGTCGATTAAGTTGATCAATGTTTCTGAAGAATTCTCTGGGTTGGTAGTAGTTTTACAGTGCATTATGGGTAATTTGAAGACAACTGACGAGAGGAAAACTCATCATGTTGCTCACTAGCTCCACCAACGGACACCGTAGGCAGCAGTGGGCCTCCCTCGTGCCACTGAACATAACCTATAAACCGAGCCCCGAGCAAACAAAGAAAATGGACGCCATATTTCTTGCAGTGCTGAAGAAAATCGCGATTTGTGCTGGTAATTGAATCTCGTAAATCGAAGTTGGTGGAACGCCCATTTTGATAATCACGATTTACTGCACTGAAAATCTCGTTTAAGACATTAAACAAACTTGGTGAAATTGGGCCTTAGAGTAATACCATATATAATCGGGTGGCGATTGGACCTCGAGGCAGAAGGAACCAGTTACTGCATAGGAGTTGCCTCTGAGTGACACCCCAGTAACCTCCCTCTGCCCACCGATTTGTCTAATATTAAGGCACAAATATGCTTTGAATATTTTCCAATTAGTGGTAAAAAAAATTAGTAATGGTTTGCTTCAGGTACAAAAGTCGGTTTCGTTATGATATAGCTGGTTCTCTGTGCTGTCAAAGACTTAGTAGACCCTGGGGAAAGACCCTGGAAACATCTGCCCCGGTTGCACTGAGCGGGCAGAAACAAATTTTCTAATCCTTGCGACACGCCTCACCTCGAACTTCCGAAAACAGTCACACGACGGATTTTCCTGAATGGAAATAAGAATATGCTGAAGTATCAGACACTTGGATTTCTGAAACTTGTGACAGCAGTTCCTTAGCCGGAATCATCCATATCGAGAACGAATTATAAAATTGTGCAAAGAAAAGGAATGAAATTAAAGAATGAAAACAAGCTGTACAAACAGCTGCTTGACGCGGCATGCTTTGAGGGCGGCATTTTGAACAAACTATCGTACATTTAATGTTCAAAATAACACGCGTAATTGTAAACGGTGAATCTGAAGTTTGCTTCATAACATTTATCGCATGAGACTAATTTCCATCATGAAAACAACTGGATAGTGTTATGAATAGCCACGACTCCTCACAAGAATGACAAACTAGCAGTTGCAACTAAATTATCGTATTACCATACGTACAGACATGAGATCGTCTGCAAGCGAAGATGCTTCTAAAGCTGAGTAGTCGTCAACCATGTCTCGGTGATGAATTGGAAATATTTCCAGTCGTCTCTTGCGAATCTTCAGAGTAAAATCATAGACAGCGATAGTTTATGTTTCCTGCTTTAACCAGAATCTATACTTCCAATAACTCATTTCTGATGTGTTTTTAATCACCAAATAAGTCTCCAGGCAAAGCAAAGATTAAATTTTAAATTCAAAAGTGATATGATATAGAGAAGGAAAAGGGCAAAAAAGGGAACTGTGTGACCTTATAGTGATTCACTTATAGTGATGCCCACCTCTGGAACTTTTTTTAGTTAAAAAAATATTGAAATTTTTGTCAAAATAGCAAGAAAAAGCGACATCTTTTTGTACAATGAACCAGAACACTGTTTTCATCAATGAATTTGAAACATTTTGTTGTCAAAACTACAATCTACCATCATGGAATAAAAATGTCTTAACTCCTGTAGGAATGTATTATTATTATAGGGGCCAAACTTTAGTAGTTGGTCCAACAAGGGTTCGAAAAAATAATTAATGTCATAATACTACAAATATTATTGCGGTTCCGAAAATACAAGCCGTATTCTTCGCTCTTCATATTTACGGTAGTTATAAAGAAATATTGTTCCGCACTATTTCCTTCTCTCCGCCACCGTTTATGTTAGTATGTTAGGGTATGTTAATTGTAATATGGCTCGCGGCAGCGAGCCATGAACAATTATAAACAATTGTTCGGTCACAGTCGGCGATGTTAGGTTTGTTACACCCGTCGATTTAGTTTTAAGAAAANAAATATGTTGTAAGTGTGAAGATGTAGGCGATGGTGGAGGTAGCAGCACTCGCGGAAGGATATACGAAGAATTAGGTTATTTTTTACGGCTTTGGACCGGAAGGTAGAGTTGGTCCATTATAGGTATTTTGTATATTGAAAAATGACTTTTTAAAATTTTTCTGAGACGGTCAACAGCACGCATAAAATCAAAATTGTCTGTATTTGGACGAAAGGTTTAGATCTTTCTTAAGTTTGAATTCATTTAAGTTGATAAGGATTTATATTTATATACTTAAATCACTCATGCGTCTATTTTTGTTATCTTTTAGAAATGCAAGGTGTGATAGACTTTTTCGTAGGACTATTAGTCCAACAATTCGGCATACTTGTTTTCAATTACGTATCTGTATTGATATAGCGCACGCGAATATACTATAATGACAATTGAGGACTGTCCGACTAATCGACATTCATCATCATAAGTTGGCTAATTGCCGAAAATATTTACAAACGATACAGCTGAACCTTCCTCGTGAACACTGAAACATATCTTCGGTAGACTATTCGGAGCGGCGGCTGTAAGATGGTTGTGAGAAGTTCGCGGGTTGGGGGCACGCAGCGGGGCTGACGGCTGGAGGGGGAACTTTCTGTCCAGGCAAACAAGAATGTTTACAAAACGGGAATTTTCGTCGGTATGTTACACAATTGGCGCATTTCTGACGATACTGCTTTATCTTTTGAGAATCCGATTGCAGATTTGTATGGATACGCAGTTTGGTTAGTAACCGAGTGAGATGCGTCCCAAAAAGCTCCTGAATTAGCAGTTATAGGAAAGCGGTTTATGAATGTGTGGCACTCATTAATTACGAAGAGAATAAAAATATATTCCTCCACTAATGAGTTGTAAAGGATTGGGATCGATTCGCCCCATTGCGGTGGAAATATATTTAATTTGAGAAAGGACAATATGGTTCCCTCATGTGAAATCAGGCCAGCGAGATTGAATCGTATGTAAGAAGAAACAAGGTAAGAAATGTATTCTATGGTGTTGAAGGAACGAATAACATTTGTTAAGAATGCTGCAACGGGCCTATAGCTATTAGAATAATAAGTGTGTATGTTTACGTTTGCATTGGACGCGGCCACCTGTAATAACGGCCGTGTTAATAAACAAAATCATGAGACTTAGAAATATTTTGTGAAGTGGACCCTACACAAAGCATAGTTGTAATTTAGATATAGAAAATTTTATTAGGTGCACGTGGTGAGAAAGTTAGTCCGAAGAAAATACAGAACATTTCTCAAGAGTGACGCAAAGAAAATATTTAAGGAAGGATGGGTCGGACGTAATTAGAGGGATGGAAAATTTAAATTTTCCAAGAACTATGGGTGACATTAAAAATATTTTGCTGCTTAACAAATGGAATGTTAAAATTTGCTAACGGATTTACAATGGACATTTTTCAAGATTGACTTTTGAAAAATTTTTACGACAAAAGAGAACTTAGAGATATTTTGAAGGACAGAAATTATAAATAATTCAGAGGTAGGACGTTTCAGACAGTTTCAAACCCACCGTAGTTGAGAGGATCCCATAACCGTACACGAGCAGAGATACGTGGACACTAGTGATAACAACGTGAAGGCAGGTGGAGGAGCACTTTCTTGAAGTAATACTGACCGAGATTAAAATGAAGGAGAAGTCGGTAGGTGTAATAACAAAGATAGATGTTGTTGATAACAGTATCTAAAGTTCTCCCCGCAATTCTCCGGAACCAAGCAGTGTGTCCAGTTGCGGGAAGGATTGGGGAATATCGGATCAACGGACTAGAAAAGGGAGTAAATAAAAAGGTTTACATTTGGGACGAGTAGAAGAAACGGAGAAGCAAAGTGTGGATTCGGGTAGTCTTCACAGAAACGTAGACAAGTTAAATTAAATTTTTGTGGGAGAAAAGCTCCGAAAGTTACACAGCAATATACAGACTAGTTTGGTAGGTAGTGTTGCTGAATTTTGGGGTACGGTGGTGAGATTAAAGATACTAAATGACGAATTACATG
Organism: Laupala kohalensis; assembly: GCA_002313205.1. Lineage (NCBI taxonomy): Eukaryota > Metazoa > Arthropoda > Insecta > Orthoptera > Trigonidiidae > Laupala > Laupala kohalensis. Next base: position 565,071 of record NNCF01126442.1, read on the forward strand.
AGAAAGAACTCTCCAGGCAAGGACATAAAGGATTTTCTGCAGCAATTTTCGAAAAGATGGTGGAACAGACCAGTGTGATACAGGAGAAGAATGAGGCGTTTGAAACAACGGTAAATGTATTAGATGAACGGATTATTATGTTTGGGGAACAAATGGAAATAATACCCGAGGTGTTTAAACAAGGATTGACAGCGAAGGTAGCCGAAATGTTGAGGGTGAAGGTAACCGGAATAAGGGAAAGAAAGAGCATAAAAGTGAAAATAATTTAGGAACATATGCAGCGGTGGCACGTGTTCAAGGACGACAAACTACAATGGTCTTAATAGAATTTCGGAACACAGAACAATAGATGGATTTAACAAAAACAATGGAAGAGATGTTAGAGGAGAACTCGATTCATGTTATTGTAATAAGTAGTCGTCCAACACGAAGGGATGATTTATTAATTACTGTGCAGGATGAGAGGTGAAAAATTAATCAGGAATGTGGTTAATGGTCCGCTGGATTTGCATGTGGGGTCTCTAAAGCGGAGAAATACCTAAGATAATAAATAATATTCGGGGTGGAGAAGTTACTATCAGAAGAGGAGTTTCTGCAGTAATTGTGTGATCAGAATTTGGAGGAACTAAAAGATCTGAACAAGAAATAGAGATGAAGATAATCAAACGATTTGGAAGAAAGGAAAGTAAAACAGAGAATATAGTTTTAGAATTGGAACCTTGATTCATGAAGAAGATAATGAGACGACGATTGTTCCTCGGGTTTCGATCTTATAACGTAGATAAATTTTTGGAGCCATTACGTTGCAACCGGTGCCAACGTTACGGTCATTTGGCGCGAAATTATATTGAGACAGAACCAATATGCAGCCACTGCGGAGAAAGAAATCACAAATTTAAGGAATGCACAAAAAGGCGTGAGCTGTCAAAATGTGTATGTTGTTGGCGTCGGGGTAAGAATGAGCGGCATATATTACATGTGATCAAAATAGGAGGATACGAAAAAAACTTAAAAGAAAAATAAGACATGTCATTTAGAATGATACAGATAAATTTGCAAGGAGGAATAATTGGAGTACAGGAAATAACAAATTATGCACAGCAGCGTTGTATCGATGTATGTTTAGTGCAGGAGCCGTACACCAGTCGCGGAAAATTAATGTACATACCTTTATATTACAGAGTCATATTCACAGACGGGGGAAGTCAGCAATACATGTTACCAATAAAAGAGTGGATGTGCTTGAGTTAAGTCAGTTTTGCACCAAGTATCTTCAAGTGGTCATTCTAACAAAAGGGGGGAAAACAGGGGCGAAGAATTTTCCGAGAGGTGAAGGTGTTGGATATGTATAAGACCTATGATATTATTCTTGGTTGGATTGGAGTGCACGGACAACGTTATAGGGGGATAGAATCGGTAATGACGATGGTTTGCAGATGGAGGCAATGATCTTCAGCAAGGATTTAACACTGCAATATATATATATATATATATATATATATATATATATATATATATATATATATATATATATATATATATATATATATATATATANGAAGCGTGTGAAACAACGGTAAATGTATTAGAAGGAAAGAGAATAAAAAGGGAAGCAATTTAGAAACATATGCAGCGGTGGCACGAGTACAAGGACGACAAACTAAACTGGTCTTAATAGATCGTCGGAACACAGAACAACAGATGGATATATCAAAAACGATGGAAAGGTTGTTAAAAGAGCACTCGGTCCATGTTAATGCAATAAGTAGTCGTCCAACACGAAAGGATGACTTATTAGTAACTGTGCAGGATAAGAGAGGTGAAAAATTAATCAGGAATATGGTTCATGGCCAAGAGAATTTGCAGGGGGGGGGGCTCTAAAGCGGATAATACCTAAGATAATAATATTAGGGGTAGAGAAGATGCTATCAGAAGAGGAGTTTCTGCAACAGCTGTGTGATCAGAATTTGGAGGAACTTAAAGATCAGGAACAGAAAACAGAGATAAAGATCATCAAACGATTTGGAAGAAATGAAAGTTAGACAGAGAATATAGTATTAGAATTGGAACCTAGATTTACGAAGAACATAATGACGAGGCGTCGTGTGTTCCTAGGGTTTCTGTTTTATAATGTAGATGAATTTCTTGAGCCGTTACGTTCCTACCGGTGCCAACGTTACGGTCATTTGGAGCGTAAGTGCGTTGACAAAGAACCAACATGCAGCCACTGCGGTGAAAGGAATCACAAATATACAGAATGCGCAAAAAGAAGTGTACCTTCAAAATGTATGTGTTGTTGGCGAGGGGTAAAGGATGAGTGGCGTTCTGTACGAGATGTAGTTCGTGGAAATTTATTGTACATACCTTTATCATACAGAGTCATATTCACAGGCGGGGAGAAGTCGGCAATATATGTTACCAAATAAAAGTGGACGTGATTGTGTTAAGTCAGTTTTGTAGCAAGTATCTCCAAGTGGTCACGCTAACAAAAGGGGGGAAACAATTGTTGTTATTAATGAATATGTACAGTTCATGCTGAAAGAGCGAGGAATTTTCCGAGAGATGGAAAAGGTGTTGGATATATATGACTTATGATATTATTCTTGGTGGGGATTGGAATGCACGGTCAAAGTTATGGGGAGATAGAATCATTAATGACTGTGGTTTGCAGATGGAGGCAATGATCTTCAGCAAGAATTTAACACTCTGTATTTTATATGGACAGCGAACATTTGTTACGGACAGACAATGGGCAGTCGATAATAGATCTAACCTTACAAAACAGGGAGAAACATTATGTGGCGACTTGCTGGCATACGAGCGGAGAAATCACAAGCGATCATCGTGCCATAATATTTCTGTAGAAAAAACAGATCATCAGGAAAGGAGAATATAATTATCGCTCTGTGGATTGGTATTATCGAAGTCGTATAGATCTATAACACTCATTCCGACTGTCCAAATGTTGCTGGATAAGTTTGTAACACCGGTGATAACACAGGACATGACATCAGAAAAATTCAGCCAATGCCAGTATGGTTTCGTAAAAGGTTGGGGAACGTAAGATGCGGTTCTGAAAGTAATACAGACAATACGGAATAGAACAGAAAAATACATGGTAGCAATAAGTGTGGATTACGAAGGAGATTTTGATAACGTGAATTAGAAAATTTTACAGCAATATTTAGTGCGGTACCAACTTAGTAGCCAGTTAGTGAAGCCCATTCAGTCTTATTTCGAGAATAAGTATGTTTTTCTCGACATTGGAGAAGAAAGATTATTACGGAGAATTGGGAAGGGGTGCCCTCAAGCGAGCGAAATTGGAATATTCTATTAAATGAAGTTGTGTTGCACATGGTTGAGGAGGAGGTAACAATCGTCGCATATGCAAATGACGTGTTACTCTTGATCGGTAGAAATAGTCCGCGCTGCTGGAGAACAAAGCACATGGTACACTGTTTAAGTTCGAAAAAGCTAGTCAAAACTATAAATTAACTTTTTTTTTCATTTTCATTCAAATTAACACTATCTCGAACGAAAACAATAGGGCTGGTTATTGGCATGACAAAAGGGGGAAGAGACCCCATTATACGAGGAACTGGTTGGCGGTTCCGACTAACAAAATGTATAAAGTATTTAGTACTATATATTGACCAAAAATTGCAGTTCACTGAACATGTACAATATTTTAACGATAAAGTAAAGAAAATATATTGCGCATTGAGACGAGTGGGGTTAATTAAATACAATATTGGTGTGAAAGAACTACGACAACTCTATGCTGGGGCAATGTTACCTATCAGAACTTGCTATTTCTAGTGTCTGGTTAGATAGATCGCAAACCAAACACATTGAGCGCAGGTTACGTAGTTTACAGTGATTATGTTTGTTGAATTGGAGTAAGTGCTCCCGTTCGGTTTCTACAAAAGCTTTGGACGTGGTATTAGGAATACTACCAGTTGACTTGGCTGTTCTAAAACCGCTTTGCTGTTTCGGGTGCGATGGGGAGAGACAATACAGCTAGATGGAGAAGACATAGTCTCAACGAGAAAGGGATCGAAAGTGTTGACTAGAAAACTATTGCTGTGTTGGCAAATGCGGTGGACATTGGCACAAGAAGGAAGAGGAATTTATAAATTTATACAAGATGTGACTTAGGTAACTCGAAATTGACGATGACAAACCTAATCGTACTATGATGAAGGTACTCACCGGACATGACGATTTCAAAGCAAATTTTTCCCTTCTTGGCCTGGCGGAGGATAATTTGTGTCTTTTCGGAAAGAGAAAATAAGATATCCTGCACATAATGTACGATTGTGTATAACAAATGAGGAACGAGGAAAGTTGTTGGTCCTCTTTAAGAGAGAGGGAGTTTAGAGTGAAGACTTACTAAAAACGGAACATGTATATGAAGATTTCGAGGACATAATGACAGATCATGCGTTTACTTCATGTGATGATACATTCTTAGAAAGTAGACCGTGCCCATCTTTCAATATAATGAATAATGACAACAAAAGTAGAGAAATCATGCAGACGAGAAACTTAAGAGTGTGAGAAACCCGGGTAATGTCCCAGTGATTAGGAACCGGGTAAAAGTTGAAAATTAAACGTAAACAATACAGATTTGTGTCTCGTATTTCGACAGGTATCTCGGTATTTGTCAGTTTCCGTCACAAAAGTGAAATTTCGAAAAATTTGTTTGAAAAATCACGGAAATATGGAATAAATTTTTCAAAACACGATTACTTAGAATTCTATAAAGGAAAAAAGCTGTCAATCCGATTACCAAGGTTCGGTACTCGACCCATCGGAATTTACCTTCACGCAAGGCAGGATGCGCCGCCCCCTTGAAGACGAATATGTTAAGTTTCCCGTTAGTGTCTCCGCCCTCCAGTGTATAGAACTCAGTTCATGCGGCGCCAGAATGTACTTCGGCTCACCCCACCCCCTCACATTCCGCACCCTTTAGTCCCGTTAAGGCAAATGTCAGCATTATTTGTCGTTCATTTCACGGCCACACTGTTGCCATTTCCAAGGTTTAGTGAAACTGACACTCGGCTCATGGGGGCGTCACTTTCTGGAGAGATGTAGGTGCCTTTCCTAGAAAAGGGTGGGCTAACCACCCCGTTCACCGCTGCGCTCCGCGCCGAGCTCCATCAGTCATTCTGTTGCCTGTCGTCAATATGTACGCACCTCGCGACGCGTTAGTCTAGACGCGCCGTTGTCCAAAGAGTCATGCCACTGAGTATAATCTCACGCATTTCTTCGCGGCATTTTTCCGCTTTCCAGTACAACTCACAAGTATCGATAAACTGCTTATGCACACATTGACATTTTGAGTAGTGTTTCAAACCTCACTAATTTTTCTTCGTGCACTACATACGTGCATCATCTACTCCACCACATATTGGCCCATGCATCTGGATCCATGTGGATGATCAAGACCCTCTCCTCCATGGAAACGACTGAATCGACGCCAGCGCCGGGACTGCTTCCAGATTTGGATCTCCGAGTCAATTATATAGAAATCCATATTTTTTATTTCACGCAATTTTTAGTACATAATCTAAGATGTATATTTTGTAGTACTTCTACAGGGATACAAATTCTTTGACCCTGCAATTGTAATCTTAATTTATATTAACAATTGTAAGATTTGTGTCTTGTTTGAGGGTTCACTTTAAATTCTGTTCTTTCTACAAGAGAAGGAATGTATAAATTGTTCAGTCCTTTTTTATTATAGTGATATTTTTTAAATTCAAGTTAAAGATATATTCTGCTGTTTATTCATTTCACATAAAATCTGTATTTGATGTCTATTTGCTTGTTGCAGTAGAATGTTTGGTTTTCAATAATAATTTTGAAATAATTTGGCTTTCTATTGTATTGATATCGCTCAAATTTGTTCAGCTTTAATTCAGATCTCTCTATATGAGAAGGAGTGCATGAATTGTTCAGTCCTTTTGCAATGTTGTAGGTTCCTTAAATTCAAGTTTAAAAACCAGTTTCACTGTTCCATTCGTCTCGAGTAAAACGTGTGCTCCATGTCTACTTTTCTACTTGTTGCAATGGAATGTGCGTTTTCAATGGGAATTTAAAAATTTGTTGCTATGAATTGATATTGTTTAGTTTTTCATTTTAGACGATACTACTGCTTTGATTCTTATGTGTGTCATTTTAAGTATTTTATAGATTAGCAGTTAACCATTTTTAGTACAGAGTATATAAACTATCGTAGAACCTCAATATAAAGCGCGTCATTGCCGATCATTATTTAAGATTTCATTACATTGATATTTGCCAAATCATGTCTGTTTTAATTATTTCACAGCTATTGCAGTTTTCTTCATTCCCTTTAATTTACTTAGACCTTTAAGTAAGTGATTAATTAATTCTTTTTATCATTAAGGACCAGCGACAAATATTTTTTTAAATTTTTTCTGTGACGTCAAAAGTCATATCACAACGTCATACGTACATGTTATCAAACATGTACGTAAACTACATAAATTTATGTGAATTCGTTCAAGAGGAAAATGGGGAATAAAATTGACCACAGAAGTTCTGCCATCTCTGTTTTTCTTATACTAAACTGTAGGGACATTTTGCCTTAATGTTTCAGCATCCATGCTGCAGCCTTCCTCAGAATTGACTACGTTCGAGGTTAACTCTGTAGTCTACCTCTTCGGAGTCAACCTCCAACGCAGTCACTTTTGTAGAGATAGACTACTATTTAACCGCGGACGTAGTCACCTCTGAAAAACTGCAGTATGCAGCAGCCTCACCTCTGTATATTACCCACGTTCTTGAAAACTAAAAGGGTTCCGGACTTTGGCTTCCTTTCATATGATGCAAAATTATTCAACTTACAATAAATGCTGGCTTTCAGTTTGATACATAATTCAAATTACGCCTTAACAAATTAAAGAAATATTGAAGTGACCTATTTTCTAGGTTTGCAACTTGTTAAACGTAGCTATACGAGGCAAATATCATAAATGTTCAGAAATTAAGAAACGTTTTGGCAAAACATTATTCATTAAACATCTTATCTTAATATTTTACTAATATACGTAAATAAGATTTTGTTTATATGCTAATTATTATGACCGTGAAAACTAAAGGAGTTATCAACTTAGTTTCTTTGCGATATGAAGCAGAATCGTTCAACTTAAAATATAACTTAGGTTTTAATCTGATAAATTGTTTCACCACCTTCTTTTTATCGGATGTTAAAGAAAACTTCTTTAGCGGTAACTTCAGGTTTTTCCGTCGTTATGACTCGATACGTTAAGCAGGAGCGACCTCCCGAACCCGTATACATTGTGAAACATCTAGATAGGATCGTAGGTTATTTTTAATATTTACTCAGCAGTCGCGAATTGAAATTAATGGGTTTTTCGTTAGAACGGAACCGAGAAAATCAAATAGTTGGAAATTTGAAATTATTGCGTATGGAGCACGCGTTTGAAAGCGCAGCTTCCTAATGTGGAGAAGCATGAGTCGGACGCAATATCTGATTTTCTTTATTTGTTCTGTTAACAAACGGTTTAAAAATTATTGGAACACATTACCAATTTATTTTAAAAATCATAAAACCTTTTCCAAATCTACATACAAAAAAAATCCGTGAAAGACGTTTCCGGATTCTGTGATCACTGTTAATGCTTAAAATTATTCATATAGTTCATTAAATTCTGTCAGATAATTGTATTTACGTCATAATTCGTATCCTCTTCTTGTTATTTTCTGTTCTGAAATGTAAATAGTTTTGAATAACTATGAACATAAAACCTATATATTTGTAATTTTCTCTTATTATTGTTGTTATAATTTTGTGTTCATAGTTTATGAAGATTTGAATTGAATTTTTTTATCTTCTCGGAGAGAGATAATAAATTTTATTGCCACTGAGCGTACAACCCAAAAGATCAAGATCAGTTTACCAGTACAAATATACTTGTATATACTGTAAGATTTGATTAATTTCCAATTAATAATCAGTCTTATGAGGTTATTAATGATTCAAATGTATTAGTAAGCGGAAAATTCCGTGGCCGTTACAGGTAAGGTCGTGAGGGAAGATGGAAGGCTTTCAGCCGTTGGAGTGGGCGCAGAGCTTCCTTGTTCCAGGAACCAAATTTAAAAAGAAGCTTGGGGTGGGGAGCGGTGTACAATGTATTTGTTTTTATCAGAAGCTGTTGGAAGCGAAAAATAGCGAAATTTACTCAACGTTTTGAAAGAAAAAGAGGTAACGTCAGTTGTAGGATACAAGATTGAACACGCAATGGCCAGAAGAAGCGCGGGAAGAAAGATAAAGGTTTTATGAGTTAAAGGGTCCACAATAACTGCGTGGACGTGAGAGGGTACTCCCTTGTACGCGTAGCGATCATCGAACTAGGAGCGGTCGGCAGACACGTCAAACCGTGGGAGTTAAATACGATAAAGAGACGAGCGCGGCCGTTGAAATTTAGAAAGTAGAATAAATTTAGTGTCTTTGTTGTCAAAAACCGTCTTGTGAAGATCACTCAAAAACGGTTGGGGGGGAAGAAGCCGTTGAGCGTGGAAATGTTTAAAAATGCAGCCTGTTGATTGGCCTGGTGCGCGCGTTTTCAAGTTGAAAATAACCTACAACAGAAACTTCATGAGGAGAGGGGTTTTGAGATTATTGGAAGAGTAAGTCACATGATTTTTTTAAACTTAGATCACTTGGGTAAGTGACAGACGGGGAGAGTGGGGGGAAAGCTCATTTATACTAGCACAGAGACGAACTTAGAACATTCTGATTCGAACATTCTAGTGAACATTCTGGAGAGACATTCTCTCGTCATTATTCTGAGACATTCGTTCGGTGAGCGATTATTGTTATTCGTTCCGGGCATTTCGAGACTGTCCAATGCCACTTTTCGGTTATTACTTGAAAGATTTTTCCGAGTGAACTTTGGAACTTTTGACCCTTTGGTCTCAATATTTTGTTCAGCTCAGGTTGCCATGCAGTGGCAGCTTGAAGCTGATTAATCTCATTGAAGTTGATGAAACTTCTTTGTTCGGAAATAGTCGAAAACTAATCGAACCCGCGACGCGCAACTTCGTTCGTGGCAATGTCGAGACGCGGCAGTTCCGAGAAGGGGTCTGATTTCCTGAACGCTAACGCAGTACGCCTGGGCGACAACCGGTGGAGCGAGCGACCAGTTGTGAGGTGAAAAGAGTCAATGTTCAAGCTCTAATGCCGTCTGGGGCCTTGCAACTTGTACCACAAAAAAACTGATTTGTCATCTGTCAAAGGTATTCTCCAGGTTAGCTGCGTCCACCTTCAACATTTAAGCTGCAAGCGATAAGATAATGTGCTTCGAGGGGATTAATGAAAGCCCACGCTCAGAACCTTTTTTACCAGTGTTAATTGAATAAATTGGGAATAAAAAAGAAGATGAGCAGTACTAATTATCTTGTACTTCTTGAAAGTCAAATGATATTTGTTTGTTTTTGACATGAAGTAAAATCAAATAAGGGGTTATTTTGTAGAGGGATGTGCTATTATGGAAATATGGGAAATGACATGTGGTTTTTGGGGGTTGTGTAGCATGCAATATTTAATTTAATTATTTTTGTGTAATTAAAAGTTAGCCAATTTATTTTATGCGTTTTCCTTGGATTAAGGAACCCCAGTATATGGTATTCTCTTATTTAAAAAAAATACGAATCCATTTACTTAATTAATTAGAACGAGCTAGCCGAGGCAGATAAAAATTTTTCATAAGCTGAGTGTTGGACACTACACCACTATTCCCCGTTTTTTATAGTTTTGTTACAATACACAGGTCAGATGTTACTTGTTAAACCATAACATTACGTCTCCACTTAACATCATAAGAACACCTAATAGGCTGTTCAATATTTAGGAGCATAAATAGTGCAACATATAATAAAAGCGTTATATGGCAATACACGAAATAAGAAATACTACTGAGCAGTGGCGTAACTATAAGGTGAAAGAACGGGCATAATGCCAAGGGCCCCCGGCCGAAGGGGACCCCCGGTCAGATGGCCGCGAGCACAGGAGTATCCTAACATTTATTATTACAAAATTTAGTAAAATATAGTTTTGAATTGAATTAACTTAAGTTATCTACTAAAGTACATACACATTTTAAATAAAAACAATTATCTACTCGTAGATTTGAATGTCTTTGTCAGGAAACGATTTATTTTAAAGAACTAAATGATCAAGTGAAATGGTTTGTGACTGAAAACGGACACTATGAATCTAAAGACCCCTTCTTAAAAGACAGTGACAATAGACCTTTCTTGGAAAAATATTATTATATTGTTACTAAATTTGTCGTAAAACTACAACGTACATAGCTGCCGTATTCTCTATTGTTTCAAAAAGCATATTAAGATCCGCAATCGTTATTCGCAAATAGGGCATCTCAAAATATACAAATGTTTGGATAGAAGCCTATGACGATTGTAAACATATTGTAGAAGCCGTAGAAAGACACGAGACATCGAAAAATCATTTGAATTCATGTATATATATCAACAATAGCGGTTACATGTAACTCTAGATGAAGAGCGGAGTCCATAATGAAGAAAGAAACATCTTTGTGGCGCCAAGTACTCATTAGACTCCTTCATATTGGAGTCTTCACTTTCTGACATTTTCAACCTTTAATTTAGCTAATTAACAAAAAGAAATCTTCGAGGATTGGTCAACAATAAAAAAGATTCTTTCTTTTACAACGCCAACGTTTCGACAATTTATTTTGCCTTCATCAGGGCTGTATGCTATGGAACCACACCATCATCAATAACCTCCAGCCATAACCTCTGAACCCACTACATCTCTACAATCTTCCTGGTATAGGTCAAACACAAAAAAAATCCTGACCCGGGTTTTGCTCCTGTTTTTCTTCTGGTATAGGCGAATTTCTTATACAGGTTCTCTAGGTTTTGTCTAGGGGCGTGTTTATTGTAACAATAAATCGTGAACTTAGTGTTATTTCAATTCTTATGATTTTTCAATATTATACTCAGAATAATCTATAGTTCGATAATAATTTGTACATGAATAATAATTGTTTTGTATCAAATTAAAAAACCTATTGGCATTCTATTAGTATTATAACTCGTAGCTATCATTTTATATTATCTAGGAATTTTTGCTTAAATTTTTGAATCCGTCTCTGCCTTAGGGCCCTTGATCGGAATTGATGGGATAGTCCCTTGCTTGCTTCCGGAGAGTAAATTCGTTTACTGTACTCCAAGTGGTCATACGCAGTTTGTACTGCTGTTTTTACAATAAATTTATTTATTTAAATGAAATAATAACCGCTCCATTTTACTCCATTATATTTCATTCGACTCAAGGTATTTCGAAAACTTATCAATTCTGCGAACTTTACCATTCCTGTGATAACTTTCGGTCAAGTGAAAATGGCGACCAGCCGGGACTCGAACCCGGGTTCATTGCTTTGATCGCAAGGGTGTTAACCGCTACACCACCGGTTTGCCTTCCACAACTGTGCACCATTTCCACCCAGACCTAAACCCCGGCAGACCTGAGACACATTCCCGTGTAGCTGTTAACACCCTTGCGATCAAAGCAAGAGACCCGGGTTCGTGTCCCGGCTGGTCGCCATTTTCACTTGACCGAAAGTTATCACATATATTCTCCACGTGTAGGGTACACGGAAGAAATATGTATTTACCATTCCTGTGTGATCGAGAAAGATGAAAATGGAACTCCAAAGGCGCTCGCAATTAAAGAGCTATTTTTAGGACTTCATGAAGTTAAGGATCAAACTACCTTAACAAAGTCCAATCAGATTATAGAATCCATAAATGACAAAAATATCCCTCTGAATAAGTGTCGTGGACAAGGATATGACGGTGCTATTGATGTGAAAGGCACTTATAGTGGAATTCAAAAACTGATAAGAGATCGAGCCAAATGCTCGTCCTGTGTGTCTATTGTGCTGCTCATAATTTAAATTTGGCAGTTAATGATACAATAAAAGAGATTATAGAAATTAAAACCATTTTTGAAACCATGCAACAATTTTCCAATTTTTTGGACATAGTATCAAAATAGGGAATGGGGAATGTATTATCAATTTTTATATCTAATAAAGAAGGGGAATCTTCAACTTCGGTAACATTAAATCAAAGTAGATGGGCAAAACGTTTTGATACCATTTTTTGCTTTAAATGTTCAGTTTGTTGAAGTTCAAAAAGTGCTAATAAAACCAATTCTATTAAATTCAAAAGAAGGTGGGAGAGATGAAGCAATTTCTCTGAAAAAGAAGGTCGAAAACTACAACTTTATTATATTACTGGTTTTCAATTGCAAAATTTTACTGACCATCGACGCTACTCCGAACGCACTTCAGTCTAATGCCATCGATCTTTCAAATGCCTCAAAACGTTTGCAAACCTGCCTGGAAGAATTTCAAAAATATCGACATTAATTTGAAGATTTTATTTATCGAACATCCCATGGCCCTAAATTTGAACTTTGATGATGTCATTAACACTTTTGCTCAACAGAAAACCCGAAAAAAGAATTTTAATAATTAAAATTTTGAGTAAAAATTAATTTGTTATTTCAATCCAATACGCTCTTTAAATTGAAAGTTACTAGAAAATCAATGAAAAATGCACACAATAATTATAATAGCGTTTTGTACGCACTGTACATAGTAATTTATAGAAAAGAAACTACAACGTTTATTGAGCTTCTTTACAATGAGGGAGGGCCCCATCCGATGAATTTGCCACGGGCCTCAGAGGGGCCAGCAACTGCTAAACATTGAATTTACGTGGGGTCTGATGTAATAAGTTTTCAAGAGCTAATTAACTCAAAAGAGCTTTCATGAGCTCAATAGAGAAGAATGGTGATAGGACTAATTTATGGAATAAGTTCTAATGCTCTCAAAACAGTGATTCTCAAGAAGGTCGGTAGGTTCCGCCGGTGGGCATCGCAGATGCTTTGGGCCCGGCGCACATTCGTTTCTCGTTGAAGTGCGTGGTCCCGTCCGGTCCGTCAAAAGCCATGCACGTTATTTTCATCTTAGGCCCGGCGCACGTTCATAGAGTAGTCCGTCCACGATTTGGGTGCTCTGTAAAACATAGGTTCTTATTCATCTCTGCGGTGTGGCTGGTCCACGGCCTGGCTGGAAAGGTTTGTGAACGAAGCACATTTTTCCTACGGTGTGGGTTACTAGAACGGAAGTCCCTGACTACCTACGCGACCTGACCCTTCTTACCCCAATGGCACCCGATGCGGGCCAAATGTTGAGTTCATTTGTGTGTACTTGCTTTCTCTAACTAAAAATATGATTGTATTTATTTGAAAAGATATTGCAGATATTCTGGTATAAAAGTAAAAACAAAGAACGATGATATCAAACGACTGAATTACATTTAAAAATAAGAGAAAAATTTTACCACAAAATTTGTGGCGATTCAGAATCCAACACTTTACTGAATACGAACTGCTCCAAGGTAGTCATCGCATAAAATTTTAGTCGGAGAGGAGAGGATGCGCGTTGCGGGTAAAAGGAAATTTCTTTGACCTCCAGCTGTGAGGAAAAACAGTAATGATGTACTATAGTATAAAGTATGCCCTTCAAGCTTTTCAACATTAGATACATGCTGATTAATGCAAGGTCAAAATTCAAGAGTACGAGCTAAACAACATCTGGAAAATCGAATTATAATTTGTTGGTAAAATGCGCATGTATAACTTAGGCCAAGCGTACCAAAGGAAAGTTCGTGAGAGAAATCCAGCGGAAAATCATCAATGTCCTTAGGGCGGAACCCAAGGGTATCGACTCTTACATTTGTGATAGTTTTGAGTTAATAGTATAAAGTATGTAGTATTTTAACTTATGTCCTTTCGAAATTATGGATTTTTTAACAAAGAATGTTTAAAAATCGAAGGGCATCCCATCGGTGGGGTCCAAGTCCAGTCACAATATTCGTGTATAATTTTAAAAGTGTTCTTATTGATAGAAAAATGTTCGAAAACTATTTCAAAGTAACATTTATATTTTGAAATATTGATACATACTCGAAGAGTGGAAATTAACCGTATAAATTATTTGAAAAGTTGTTAAAATTTAATTTTTGAATGATAGCATAACATATGCCGTTTTTGTTATCATTCAATAATCATAAAAGATATTTTTCAAACTACTTTCGGATCAATTGGGGAAAACTATTAATATCATATATAAATCGTACGTGAAAATTTGAAACAACTTTAATATCATGGTATTCCATGTAGATTTCATTTAATAATCATGAAATGACATGATTTATCAAACGTACGTCTCGGATGAAGCAAACACATATATTGTATTAAACGTACGTAGAGTTTTGCAACATATTAAAATGATAATGTATTGCCAACTGCGACTTTATTTCAATAGACATTGAACTATGTAATTTCTCAAACAAAAACGTTAAAATAACGGACGATCAATTTATTTATTTAAATTAGTTAACCTATTTTGTCATGATGCGGAAGATTCATTCCCCCCCCCCCGACTTCGTCGACATTTACCGTAAAAATCTTGGTGCTATGCGGACAGATTCATCCTCGTGGCAGAATTCAAATTACGCGCTAATTCTCTGCCGGATGTGTAACAAATGCCTACGTGTGTGTATATTAAACAATGTTTCTGATTTTTAATTTTATTTCAAAAACAAGTATTTAACTGTAATCATTATGACTAATCGTAAAATAGTCGCGTAGTGATTGACAACACAGAAATGTTGAACAAATAATATCGTCTTCAGCCAGTGAAAATTACAACTGACTTGGGTCGATTTCAGGAATTCCTCCTGTGGCCGCAAGTGTGTTATCCACTGCACCAATCGCATCGACTCCCAAAACTTGTACACCTCATCCATCTGACCTCCTACTCTTAACCTGCACTGTACGTGCTACCTGCTACTACTCTTAACCTGCCTGTTTTGTACGCGAAAACCAAACGGCATATTTTAAGAGCCATCCCTAAGAGTGTTGTTGTGTTGGCAGGCAGCTATCCACGCCTCGACCAGATTGGTGTTCTTCGTGGATGGTCGAACAATGCTTCCTGCAACATGGTGAATTTGACGAACAATGCTTCCTGCAACAAATTTTAAAGTGCCATGTCCGTCGGAAACCGGCGACTTGGCACTCATTTGGATTATGATGGGATGCGTAGAAGAAAAATGATGGGAAGGATATAGTTTTGTAGATGCAGGTGAAGTATTGAAGTTTAGAATAATGTGGGAACAGGTTTTTTAGGGATAAAAATTGTGAGTGGGGAGATTATGTATGTCTGAAAGGTATTTACGTGTTGCAGAAGGATTGACTCTGCGTGCGAGGTGGCGGGAGAATTTTTAAAAATAGTTGTCAGAGAAGGGGTCGTGAAATGCCTTTCGGAGGTGTTTCTGGGCTTGAAGAAAAATAATTTTGTGAAGGTTTCAAGTTTAGAAATAGATCTTAGATGTGAGTTGCGAGTGAGCAACGGCGGTCATACAGCCATCCGCAGGAACCTGTTCTCGATGACGTGAAGGCGATGATGGTTTGGCCTAGAAGTAGTGGCCCATGTTTCGCAGGCGTAGAGCGTAAGAATGCGAATGCACGCTTTTTAGATCTGGATTTTCACCTTGAGATGGATCCTGCGATTTCTGAAGATTGGAGAAAGACGAGCGAGAGCACTGTTCAATTTGTAAGAGACAGATTTCGCAGGGTCCTGCCAGCGAAGTTTCCTGTCCATCGTGATTCCAAGGAACTTGATACTTGTGGACCGGACACAGTGGTATCCTTGACCTTGAACGACGGTAGGTTTTGGAAGGGTTTGCTGGAGAGGCGGCAAAAAGTGAAAATAATTGCCTGGCACCAGAGGAAGTGTGAACGCGCGCGTCGCATACGCGATGTCATCCGCGTAAAGGAATTCGGTAACATGCCGAGGAAGGTCAGGAAGGTCGTGAAGAAAAGGAGAGAAAAGAGTGGGTGCCCAAACACTACCCTGGCGACCCCAGCGCAGATGGGATGGGTTGTGGAGGGAACGGTTGTAACGAAGCTGAAAAGTTCGCCCTGATAGGTAGATGCGCAGCAGGTGATGGAAAACGGGAGGAATTAGGGACTTGGTTTTGTGAAGGAGTAATTTGTGATCAATAGTGTCAAAGGCGAAAGAGAAGTCAAAGAAGATTGCAGGGATGGTAACTCTTCGAGAGAGGATTGGGGCTAATTCGTGTGCCAGGCTCTAGGTCTGCAGAGCTGCAGACTTTGCGCCGGAATCCGAATTGGGTGGGACGTATAGCTTGAGAGGATTCAATGACAGAAGTAAGTTTGGCGAAGACGAGGCTCTCGAAGAGTTTACCAAGAAGAGAAAGATGGCTGATGGGACGACAGTTGTTAGGGTTCTGAAGATTTCTCCCTAGCTTGGGGATAAGAATTATAAAGACATGTTTCCATGGAAGAGGAAAGTACCCGAGAGAGAGAGAGAGAAATTGAAAATATTAGTCAGATGAAGGATAGCGTTGTGAGGAAGATGGCGAAGATAGACACCACGGAGCTTGTCGTAGCCACCCACTTTTTTTGATAGTGACTCTCTTCAGTGCGCCCTTCACTTCCCAGACACCCAAGGTCCACTCATTGTCTGGGGTGGTAGGAGACAACTAGGGTAGAAGAGGGGACATAGAAGAGGGATGGAACGCAATGAAAGGATGAGTGAAACCGGATTCAAGGATATCACCGTAGATCTCACCTTTTCTGGCCGGGTCGTAGGTGGGATTGCATGTGCCAAGAATGAGGAGAGGGGTTATGGCAGTGGAAGGGTTTCGGAGGGTCCTCTTGATCTTCCACTCGTCGTCGGAGGAGGTAACGTTGGTCCGGGCAAGATAGCCTTGCCATTGCTGTGCATGGAATTCACGGAGTCGGCCTTCAAGAATCCATCTCGTGTGGAGGAAGTGGGCCTTGTCAGAAGGATCTCTGTTGCGGTAGAATCGCCGTTGTGCACGACGACGTTCCCGCACCAGAGGAAGAATGTCAGGGGGAGTGTCAGGGTGTGGTGACGTTTGAGGGGTGAAAGTGATGCATTGTCGGAAGCTAGTCTGTCAATGGTTTGTAACGTGCGAAATGGCCCGGTCAATGTCATCGGGTGAAGTGAGTGGTAGATGAGAATCCATCTTCCAGCTAAGCCGTGAGGTGTACCCTCTCCAGTCCGTCTTGACGTCTGGGGCAGGTTGAAAATCTTGGAGGACCGGGTAAGGTAGGAGGAGAAAACGATAAGAAAATGGTCCGAGGTCAGTTCGAAGCAGAGGTGAGGGGTGGTAATTTGGAAGGTAGAGGAGTGAAGCACAATGTCAAGAATGTCGTAGAGGACGTTGCCAACTAAGTTGGTAGGTCCAGAGCGAAGGGGGGGATGAGATTGGGGTGTTGAGGAAGATAGAGTGCCAGAGCTCTACCGCCGGTGTTGCATACATTGCAGCACCAGTCGGTGTGCTTGCAGTTGAGATCTTCTTCTTCTTCTTCCTCTTTGTCTCTCCCTTATGCCTTTCAGCGTCGGGTTAGCAATTTCAGATATCCCTTCTTATATGCAGCCTTGCGCTGAACCTCTTGCACCATTGCTCCTCTCCTTCTACATATCTCTTCAATGCTTTGATTCCATGTTCTTCTAGGTCTGCCCACTGCTCTTTTCCCCTCTGGCCTAGCATTCCATATTGCCTTCGATTTCTATGGCTTTCCATTCTTTTCACGTGACGAAACCATTTTGAACTATTTTCTTCCATTGTCTGTACTAATGGAGTTTGCTTAAGCTCTTCTCTTATTTGTGTGTTTCTTATACAGTCTCGCTTGGTTTTTCCCGCTATTTTGGGAAGAAATTTCATTTCTACTGCAGTTAGTCTGCTTTTCATTTTTTAAATTTATAGGTAAGCTTTCTGTAGCATAAGTTAATGATTTCTTAAAGACCGCGTTAAATATTTGTAGTTTTGGTTTGTTTCCTATTCTCATGTTTAGTAGGTTATTGTATACTTGGTAGTAAATTTTATTGGCGTTTTCAATTCTATTATTTATTTCGGCATCTTGCCTGCCTTCCTCTAAGATCATTGTACCTAGATATTCATATGTCGCTACTTGTTCTAATATCCTTCCCTCCCAGGAAACATTGATTTCTTTTGTGTCCCTACCTATGTGCATAACTTTACTTTTCTTGGTGTTAATCTTCATTCCTCTATCCTGTAATGCACTTCCCCATTCCCGTATTGCTACCTTTATCTCCTCTTTATTCTTCTTGTTCCTCCAAAGCATTACAGCCACATGTGGGCCTGTGCTGCCTTTACGATGTGTCCCCATTCATCTCTTCTCTATGCTTTCTCCCACCATCCAGTCACCTTCATCTCCTTCAGATCATCCACAACATCTCGGAGCCACTTTTTTCGGTGGTCTGCCACGTTTTGCCACTCCATGGATTTTACTTTTTAGGATGCTTTTAGGCATTCTTTCCATTCCCATTCTCTGCAGGTGCCCCAGCCAAGAGATTCTAAGCAATTTTATAAATCTAACTATATCTATCTTCTCCTTTTAGGATCTGGTTTATTTCATATTTATATCTTATTCTTCATCTTTCTCCTTCTTTAACTCCATAAATTCTTCTTATAATTTTTCTTTCGAATTTACGAAGTCTCTCAACATCGCTGACTCGCTCGAAATCATATCCATTTATTCTCATTCTCTGCTCCCTTCTTCTAGTTTCTGTGGCTGACATTTTCAAATATTTTGTCTTTTCTTCGTTAATTTTAAGTCCTATGATTGTACTTTCCATTTCAAGTTATCTAAACATTTCTTCCAATGCATCCTGGTATCTTGGTATCAGCGCTATGTCATCGGCGTATGCAAGAATTTGTTTAGATTTGTAAATGGTATTACCCCTAATATTCAGTTCTTTAACTACACTATGGAGAGCAATGTTAAAAAGAGTAGCAGATAGACAGTCACCTTGTTTAACACCTGATGTTATACTAATTGCTTAACTTATTTTCCCTTCAACACATACTTTACAATGCGAGCCATGCATAGTGGTTTGTATTAGTTTGATCAGTTTATTTGGCATTCCTTCTTTCATTAATACACTAAAGAATTAATCCCATTTGATTTTATCAAAGGCTTGTTTGTAGTTCATAAACAGTATGCGCAAATCAATGTTGAATTCATAACATTTCTCCATTATTTGCCTGAGTGTAAATATATGATCGGTTGATCCTCTGCCATTTCGAAATCCGCATTGATATTCATCAATCATGTTTTCTGCGAAAACGTTTACTCGTTTCTGCAGTATACTAGAAAAGATCTTATAGGCAGTGTTTAATAATGTTATTCCTCTATAATTATTACACTCTGAATTATCTCCTTTTTTAAAAATGGGGTAAATAAGTCCATTTTTCCAATCCTTTGGTTTTTTATTTCTATCCCATATTCTACATATTAGTATATGTAGTGCCTCTATCAATTTCTCTCCTCCTACTTTTCTCAGTTCGCCTACTATTCCCTCTTATCCAGGTGCTTTTCCATTCTTTATCTTCTTCACCACTTCTCTCACTTCGTCTATTGATGGTGCTTCTATCGCTTCATTGTTATCAGTATACTCTAATACTTCCAATGATTCGGCTTAATTTCTATCCATTTTTGTTTCCTCATTAGTGTTTAGTAATTAATCGTAGTGTCGGTTCATCTTTCCAATACTTTCTGTTGATCTTCAATCAGTTTTCCATTTTTATCTCGGCACAGATTACTTTTGCCTGATATCCCATTGTCACATTTTTAACTGCTTGATAAAATTTTCTACTGTCATTATTATCATTAGTTGTTCAATATCAGTAATTTTTTTTGTTTCAGATATTCTTTTTTCCTCTCTCCTCTTCATTACCAGTGATTAAAACTGTATCATCCGCATACACCAGGGACTGTATCCAAACCGGTTTCATCTTGCAATTTCCAACTTTATATTTCTTAGTTCTCCTTTTTGTTTGTTTTATGATTTGGTCCATGAAAATTATAAATAGTAGTGGCCTTAAAGAATCTCCCTGTTTAATTCCCTTTTCCATTCCAAATTGGCCTATATTCTGTCCATTTAATCTAACCTGTCCGTATACATCTTTATACATACATTTTATAACTCTAATGAGTTTCTTTGGCAATGGCATCTTTTTTAAAGCTTTCCATAGTTCCTTTTTTGGAACCATGTCAAAGGTTGATTTGAGGTCTATGTATGCAATATAAGTATCCTTTCCTCTACTTAGAGCTTTATCTATGAGTGTTCTGATTATGTGGATATGGTCTTGGGTCTGTCTAAATGGTCGGTATGCGGCATGTTCTTCCTCAAATTCCCGTTCAACAAATCTTCTTAGAATGTTTTCAATTATTCTGGAGAAGACTTTGCTCATACAGGAAGCCAGAGATATGACTGTAGTTTTCACATCTCCATGTGCTACCTTTTTTATGGATAGGGTATAATTAAATTGTTTTCTCACTCTTTTGGTATTTCTTCTTTTTCCCATATATTTTTGAAAATAGCTACATGCCAATCTGCAGCCTTATTACCACCATATTTAAGCATCTTTGGTGCGATGCCGTCAAGGCCTGCTGCCTTTCCTATGTTCAGTTTTAATAGAGCTTCTTCAACATCCCTAAAGACTATTCCTTCCTCGTCCGCCTCGCTGGGTCCATGCCTCTCACTCATTTCCACCTCCTTCACAAAAGCCTCCACAGAGCTTTCCACTTCTCGACGTCTTCGTTCGTGCCTCTCACACACTTCCTCCGACACTCTTTCTGTCTTTTCGCTGAAAAGATCTGCGTAATACTTCCTCCAAACATATAATATTCTCTCGGGATTTGATTCCATCTCACCATCACTGTTTATTACATTTCTCACTGGCTCTTTATATTTTCTTCTCAGTCCATTAATGGTTTGCCAGTACAGACTCTTGTTTGCTCTATAATTCTTTTCGACTTCGTTTCCGAATTCTTCCCTGGTCTGCTGTTTCGACTGTTTGACCGCTATTATCGCATTGTTTTTTTCTTTCCTGTATTGTTCCCAATCCTCATGTCTTTCGGTCTGTAGGTATTTAAGATAAGCTTTCTTTTTGATTTTAACCAGTTCTTTAACCCTTTCATTCCACCATTTAGTTCTTTTGAATCTCGTATTTACTGTTTTTGAACAGCATACCTCCGTTGCCGTTTCAATTGTAGCTGTTTTGAAGGTTCCCAATTTTCTTTCCAGGTCCTACTCTTCTACATTGCCATACTTGTAACTTAATACGCAGTTTTTCTTGATATACCTTTCTTTTCTCTGTTCTCCGTAGTTCCTCGACTTTTATTTTTGAATACTTTTTAGTCTTTACACATTTCTGAATCTTGATGTTAACTTTCATTACTACCAACTTGTGTTCAATGCTATGCTCCGCACTCCTGTAGACTCTTATGTCTTGTACTGCATATCTATATGCTCTGATGTATGTGAAGTAATCTATCAAACTTTTGTATTCTACATGATTTTTTACTGTTTTGAGTGTAAATTTATGTATTGATTTGTGTGGAAACTAAGTGTTGCCTATCTTTAGCTGCTTATCCACACATATTTCTATCATGCATGTAACATTCTCGTTTCTGATACTTTCTGCTCCATGCCCTCCCATTCTTCCTTTTCTTTCCCCACTCTTCTATTGTTGCCTATCCTAGCATTCCAATCCCCCATGATGATAATGTGGTTGTCATTCTCTCTACTAATGTTTATGGTTCTCTGTAACTGCGTATAAAATGCTTCTTTTTCTAGTATTTCCTTGTCATCAGGTAGAGTATATATATAAACGTTCTTCAAGTTGTATATCCAGTTTTATGATTCTCGAGTTTACGGGTTCCCAAGACAGCACTCTAGAATTTATATCTGGGTCAACTATTATTCCTTCTTCGCTCTTGTTTTCTCTCCAACTCCTGAAAATCTCAGTACGTATCCCTTATGTAATTTTACTTCCCCATTTCCTTTCTTTTTTGTTTCGCTGATACTAAATATCTTCAATTTGTATTATTCCATCTCTTCCACTATTCCTACTTCTTTGTCTGTTAAAGATGTTATGTTCCATACACCTCATACCATTTCGAATGCTTGGTTGTCTTTCAGTTTTTGATTGTTTTTCGAGGCTAAATATTTGGCTCTGAATCTGATGCTACCCATGAATGAGTGATTAACCCTACGTCATGGTGTCAGATGAGCTAAGGCCCTCAACGGCTAAACGCGGTTTTCTGTCTGGGTATCCTTCCCTTAGCTTTTGGGAATCCCTCCCCCTCCTACAAGGCAGCAGGTGGTAAGGAATCGGGATTGGTTGAGATCACAAGCAATAACGATACAGACACCTAGGCCTCGGAGAGAGTCAAGGTCCACTTGTGAGGCCTCCGATATGCAGACACCAGAATGACTGGGCCTCTTGGAGTGCCAAATTCCAAGACCGTGGCTTCAAGAGATGTTAGAGGAGGAGTTGGAAGACAAGCGTGTGGGATAGTTTTCTGAATGACAATGGCTGTACCGACGCGGGGGTTGAGATTTGGGACGGTGTAGGGTCTATCATCACGGTAAATGTGATAACCCCGGAAGAGGAAAAGAAAGTGACGGAGTGAGCCATGTCTCCTTAAGAAGAAATGCATGGAACCAAAAGTCGGAAAGAAATTGCCGGATTTCAGCTGCCCTGAGAATGGAGCTGCCTTGGCAATTCCGCGACGCAAAGGAGGTTAATGATTGGGGGCCATTTAAAAAAGTGGGGACAGAACTTGCAAGGCAGTGAGAGCCTTTGGGGAGGAAAGGGCCGGGGGTGGAAAGTATGGGTGGTACTTGTTTTATCGCGTCTAATATGGTTCGCAGGTCAAAACGCTGAAAGAAAGCAAGAAGTTCAGTGAGTGTCTGAAGGTCAGACGGATTAATGTTACTGAAAATAGGTGCCGTATTTGGCGCCGATGAAGAAGTAAATTCTGGGGGGTCGGTAGTAGTGGTTTCCCTTGCACAATGTCGGCAAAGGATGTTAACATTGGTCTTAGAACAAATGCTACTGCCACCGCAGGGCGTATGGATGCCGGAACGATGCGAGTGACGCATGATGGTATGGAAGATAAATTCGGTGACACATCACCGGACTTACCTGATAGGTCCATGAAACTGGGACGCGTCACGCCAGGGGTTGGTGATACATCACGGTACTCACCATTACCAACCATACAGGCTGGTACGGAGGGCGAGATGGCGGGCAGCACGTCAGCAGGTACCACAGGAACAGCTGCCGGCGTTGATGGGGCGGCTATTAAAAGAGAAGATGCCGGACAGTCAGGCCGCGTTTTCTTAGAGGAAACGCGATGTTTCATCCGTTTCCGGAGATTAGTAGATAGCCACTTTGCAGCAACTACGTCAGCAGGCGAAGAATCAGCACCATCTAATTTCAGCGAGAGGCCGGAAACTGAGGAGGCCGCTGGCAGCACCCGGAGGAAGCCCTCCGAGATGGAAGGTTCGATCACTTTGTTCACCGAAATTGTAATAGTTGCCGAGAAAAAAAGTCAGAAATAAAAGATCCGGAAAATTTAAGAAACACTGGAAAAGTAATTATTGCATCCTAAGATGCAGCAAAAAGCACGCCGGAGCAGTGAAAACACACGGCGAATGCAACCCGCACAACACGGGTTGCCTCGGCCACGGGTTGCAGTGACAACTACAACGCCCGTCCTCGCCCGGAGGTTCAAACCTGTCTCTTATACACATCTAGATGTGTATAAGAGACAGGCTCCGCACTCCTATAGNACGCCACTGAATACTCGAAAAGTGCGGCAAACGCGGAGCGCAGAGGTACACATCCGTCCTCCACGACGGCCGAGCTCGGAATGCGAAAGCTCTCTGTAACTGCTGCAACATATGCGAGAAGGAGCTATATTATCTGCAGTCCGAAAATCATTAAAATCGAGAATGAAATGTTAAGCCAGGGTCATTCCTTATGAAATCGGACGAAATCGGACTAAATGTGTCACAGATATTATTTTGTATATTGATGGTAATATTGGTTTATTTGAGAAATACACAATTTTAGTTTTGCCGCCCGTTTATTTTTCAGTTTTTTATCTCCAAAATTTGGATATTTGCGCCATTTCCGATGCGTTTTCCAAACTCGAATGTCTGAAAAATATTTCACGAAAAGTGTTGAAAATTCTAACATTCGGTTTAGATTTTATGACGAACAGCTTCAAATCGATCAATTGAACGTATACTAGCTGTAAACAGTTATTTATTTCAATATGAACCCATTCTTATCCCATCACCAAAATTTCGTGGATTTATTTTAAAAAGGTACCACAATACAATCCATTAAAAATAAATAAAGATTTCGATTTTCAGTTTTTAAAAAAAGTGTTTTGAAATATTTGCAATTTTTTATTCTGTTTTAACGTAATTAAATTGTTCATCATATTAAAGCTCATAAAATGCTCGATCCGCTCGCTAGCGTCACCCCCACTTCAAGACGTCTGACTACAACAAGACCACCTTTTTAACCTATTAAGTCCACTGCGCATTTACAAACATTCTTCTCACTATTAATAGAATTTTCGATCTCCTTTTTCATTGAAAGCTATTTCTACGCATTGTTGAAGCTATTTCCAAGTTCTCTACTGCGACAATACTGCATTGTCTCGCCCAAACATGAAAATATTGGAATAGAAAGTAAGTTGTTTCTCGAAAATATGTTTAACTTGAGACAAATATCTGTGGTATTATCTAGAAGAAATAACCAGCCTTAAAAGGTCTAATTCTTAAAGAGTTAGAAATGAGATTTTACAGCTAGAATTTTACAGAGTCTGATTTGTTTTAAGTATATAATAGGGCCATTGTTGTTGTTAACTTCGACACAATAGATCAGGGCCAGGAAACTAGATAGCCGCTAAATGTATGAGGTTTGAAGCTTCAAGTAGTTTGCACAGAATACTTACCAGACTGCGCTACCAGTCACCCAGTTTGTCCAGCGCTCAATAGATGGCTGCAAGATCGTGTTCACCCTTCTCCTATTGGCTGCTAGAGTTCTTTGTTCGTTACATTACATTTTGCGTGTGGTGTTCAGGCTGTACTGTGCCGTAGTCAACATTCGCACATTTAGTGGATTTTATATAGTGGAATGCCTCGAATTTTTGTGTGTTCCGTACCGGGGTGCTTCAATGCAAGCGGCAACCCGGAAATAACTTTCCACGCCTTCCCTACCCCACCAGAAAGGTAAGTAATTCTTGTCTCAGCGCCACTTCCCACATGGGCAGACGTACTTAGCTCAGTCGCTTTGCTGCGATTATTGTTGTTTGTTTATTTATTTATAAATATATTTGTTACATTCTCTTGTAGACGACGACAATGGTTAAAATCTCTGGGCCTCACGGGTGTGCGGATCGCACAAACTACGAGAGTGTGCTCCGCACATTTTACTCCGGACGACTTCCATGGTATGTTAAATGAAAACGAATGTTACATTGAATATTGAAATTTATTATCTGTAATATCTAAGTAATGTATTCATGAATGAATTCTGTATATTAAATGATGAACATAAATATAATATAATAATATTGTATTGAACCACATAGATCATAACAATGATGTATGGCGTGTCATAGTACTAACAACAATGACAATAATATTTGCAACTAAGAATAACAACAATGTAATCATTTTGATACATTTAGCCATATTCATTTAACTTAGACTACGTAGAAATTAATATAAAATACAATTATTGTATACTATAACGGAATATTTATATTTATTTAGGCTATGGTTATTAGATATCCATTGTAGGAATTCTATTATTTTACTTTTATATTATTAATTTATGTCAAGGTCTATATTTATGCTAAAACAATCATTTTTCGCATCATGCTCCTTCTGCACCTTTCTTCTAATTATTATCTGCAATATATTGTATGTCATACATTAGTTATTGTCATTGAGGAATTCTTGTATGACTTACTTATTGCCTCTGAGGAATTCTTGTTTACTCAAGTAGTTTCTGTCGTAAATATGGTTTGTTTTGAATGCTTTCAGTGTATTAATGCTTTTTAGGTTCAGTGGTAACGCATTATATAACTGTATACGTTCATCATATGTGCTTTGTTGGCTAAGAGTGTATGTGGTAGGTGATATTTCTTGCCTGTCTAGTGTTGTGAACATGAACAGTGGAATTAAATCTGTAGAATGGTCCTTTGTCTACTAGATCCTTTTTTACAAAGTACAAAGTTTCAAAAATGTACATGCATGGCAGTGGAAGTATTTTCAACTTTTCAAATAATGGTTTACACATAGAAACTTTATTAGTGTTGGTAATTGTTCGTATTATTCTCTTCTGTAAACTAAAAGTTTGTTTTGTTTCTGGTGCTTGTCCCCAAAATATTATACCATATTTTAGAATGGAATGGACATTTGCATAATATACTGTTCGAAGGGTATCTGTTGTGGAATTTGCTGTTAGAACTCTGATGGCATAGTTTATTGTGCTGAGTTTCATATTGAGTGTTTCTAGGTGACAGTTCCATTTCATGTTATCTTGTATAGTAAGTCCCAGAAACTGTGTTGTTTGTTTAAAGTTGAGGTGTTTACCATTAAGTTCGATGTTAGGTGTGTGCTGTTTAGATGAGTGAGGATTATGGAAGGAAACTATGCAAGTTTAGTCAGTGTTTACTAGTTTATTTTGTTGGAACCATTGGATTAGGGTGGCGTTAGTGGATTTGGTAGTGTTAAGAATTTCTTCAAAAAACAAACGCCGTTTATATTATCTTTCAATATAAAATAATATAAAATACTATTATTTTGTACTAATACGGAATATTAATATTTATTTAGGCTACGGTTATTAGATATCTATTGTAAGAATTCTATTTTTTTACTTTTATTTTATTAATTTATTAATATGAATACCTATTGTTGCACCACACAATCACATGCGTATTATAATATCAATATTTTGCTTCCTGTGTAGTCCGAACTGAAGTATAAAATTTTCTATATGATCTTTTTCCAGGTTCGGGATACCTCAAGCAAAATGCCAACCCATCAATCTCTGCCTGCCTCTTGAGGAGTCAACCTTCTGTTTCTTCCACATCACCTTGTGCTATGTCTTTATTTTCTCCTTCCACCGACACCCCCAAGACTATTTCTTTACTTTCACTACCGCTATCATCTATCCCTGTAATTTCACCATCTGTTTCTACATGTATGCCTTCTACTTTCACCACCTCGTCTACTGCCCCTCTTATTTCTGCATCTACTTCATTTTCCTCTGACACCCCATTGACTTTTTCTTTCTCACCTTCAACATCTGCATCGCCAAGACCACTGGTTCCTTTGGATTCTTTTGAACAGCATTGTTTCGCAACTCCTCGGCCTGGTAAATTACGTAGTTCAAATGATAACTTGAATTTACGTAATTTAAAGGATTCATCTCTTAACTTGACCTGGATCGATGCCACAAGGCACCGTGACTTGACTCCTCGTAAGAGGTTGCTGTATCGATACGGGAAAGCTAAGGAGATGCAATTAAAGAGGAGGAAATTGCAACAGAGATATGCCAGAGGTAAGCAGGACCTTGAAGAAGATTTGAAGATGTCTTCATTACGTGGCATCTTTGGAACTACTACTGGTAACTTGCTTACATCTGTACTATCTAATGCGAGCAAAAATCCCAAAGGAAGGAGATGGTCTTTCGATGATAAGATTCTCTTTCTCTCTTTGTATAAGAGGGGCCCTCGTGCCTATCGCTTCCTTAATTTGAACAATCTTCTTCCTTCTCCAAGAACCTTGACGGGTATGCTCCAAGGAGCTAACCTTCAAGCTGGGATCAATGAGGGTGTTTTTTCAATTATTGCGCTATCTATGAAGGCAATGTCAGAGAAGGACCGTCTGTGTTACTTGATGTTTGACGAAATGTCAATCAAAGAGAACCTGCGGTACAATCCGAAATTGGACGTCATAGATGGTGTCGAGGATCTTGGACATTTAGGGAGAACTGCGCGTCCTGCGAAGTATGCCCTAGTGTTCATGCTTCGTGGTTTGGTGAAGAAATGGAAGCAGCCCGTATCTTTCTATTTCTCTGCCTCAGGAATGTCCTCAAATGATCTCCAGATGCTAATAAAGGAAGTGCTTCTGCGTTGTTGGGACGCAGGTTGTATCGTCCTCGCTACAGTCTGTGATATGGGCTCCAGCAATAGGGCAGCACTTAAATTATTAGGTTCTTCCCCTTCCAACCCCTTCTTTCACCTTGAGGGACAGAAGGTTGTTACTCTGTTTGATGCCCCTCACCTCCTGAAATGCTGCAGAAATGCCTTAATTAATTATGACATTGGATGCAGCATTGAAGGGGGAGAAGGAGGCATCTTCCCAAGAGGTCGTGCTGAATGGCAGCACATTGTCTCCTTCCACGAGGCAGATAATGCATCCTTTATGAGATGTGTTCCGAAGCTCACCAAAGCACATGTCAATCCCAATAACAAACAGAAGATGCGTGTCAAGTTTGCTGCTCAGGTGATGAGCTATACCACCAGCGCACACATACACCAAGCAGTATCTTATGGTAATTGTTCTTTGTAATTTCGATTTTATCTGAAATGCTTCATAACTTGACATTTATAATTATTTTTACCTTTTTATAGGCATCCTTCCAGGCTCAGCATTGGCCACATCGAGCTATCTAAATTTTGTCAACAAAATATTCGATAGCCTAAATGGCTACTCGATTGGGCGTGCTGGTATGTATAAGCTTACTGTCTTAGAACTAATGTTGTTTAATGACTTAAAATGAAGTTAAAACGTTGCGAGTTCTTTTCACAAAAGATATACTGTTTGTCCATAAAATGTCATCTTTCATTATTTATTTCATTAGATTATGTAATGGATATTGATTTTAGTAAAAACTGAGTAATATTGGTGTTTAGTTAATAATAAAATTGTGTGTTGCAGATGCCTCAAGTTTTAGACATGGCTTTGGTGATGCTTCGGGACATTTTGCCTTGTGGAAGGAGGCAATGGCAGAGATTGCGGGGTGGGTATTTTACCCCAAAGGAGGAAGAAGACGTGTGAGAACACTTCCGTTTCAAAGTGGGCTAATTACCACCATGAATGGAATGGGGCATTTACTCCAGTCAGTAAAAATGTATAATGTTAGGGTTCTGAGTCCCCGTGCTATCAATCAGGATGCATTGGAGAACTTGTTTGGCCTAATTCGATCACACTGCGGTTGTAATTATCAACCCACTATGAGTCAGTTCATTTCTGCATTGAAGATTTGCATCATGAATGGACTAGCATTTTGCGACATTACTAGTAGAGCAAACTGTGATTCAAATGATGCACATCTTCTTGGGAATCTGAAGGAATTCATTTGTGGCGCTCATATTGTACAACAGGACAGTGTATCAGTGAATGACACCACTTCCAACGACGAACATGATGCTGAGCCTAAGTCTAATCAATTGTCAACTGTGGGGAACAGTTCTGTCGATTTTTCTTTGGCTAATGCAAGTGTCTTGTATGTTGCTGGATATGTTGCCAGGAGAGTTTTGAGTAGAGTTTCTTGTGATATTTGCAAAAGACTTCTCCTTACCGAGGATCCTGATGTCCATTTTCATGGTAGCATGTTATTCAGAGAATACACTGCTGATGAACGCAGACTTACTTATTCTAGTGAGGAGTTAG
Organism: Laupala kohalensis; assembly: GCA_002313205.1. Classification (NCBI taxonomy): domain Eukaryota; kingdom Metazoa; phylum Arthropoda; class Insecta; order Orthoptera; family Trigonidiidae; genus Laupala; species Laupala kohalensis. The sequence goes on from NNCF01126442.1 coordinate 594,827, forward strand.
TACAGTCTGTGTCTCAGGGTGCAAACATCGTGGATGACATGTTAAATGAAAATCCACACATGCCTCGGGTTTTGCAAACTATCAAGGAATCACTACTTCAAAGGATTGAATTAGGTTGGTTGAATGAAATGAGTGCAAGTGAGAGTGAATGTTTGAGCACGGGGACTCATATTAATCATATAGGTAGTATTAAGGATTTAATTGTACAGGCAATTTGCCGTATTTGTTTACCATGGTGGTGCAAGTTGGCTAACCGGGAAATGAAATACAAATAAATTCAGGGCAAAATTTGTATTTCATTTCCCAGTTAAGGTATATGATTATGAATTTTGGCCATTTAAATCTGTATGCATTAATTTCTCTACTCAATCTTCAAATTTACCAGTAAGTTCCTTCTTAATGCATGTATGGTCTATGCATCTAGATTGTTGTAGACACAGGTATTTGTACAATTAATTCTCTTCCATTCCTTTAATAATTTCATTGTCATTTTTTCTATAAGGTTCTCTTTTAATTTTAATATATGTGTGTGTATTTAGTATATTTTGTATTTGTATATATATTTTTCTCTTTGTGTTGTGCTAACTGGAGTAAATGGTCATTCCTTTCAATGGGTAATTAGTGATACTTTGCTTCGGAGTGTGTCCCTACACGTCTTCATATACAGTAGAACTTCGATTATCTGCAGGAGGAGAGGGGTCCCATGGATACATGAAAACCACAGTTAATTGAAACACTATTTAATGAATTTTGTACACGAAGTTTTCTTCTTTCATTTCTAATATTTCTCGAATTCATTAATTTTATTTCTCAAATTCATTAATGTTAGTGGTACCTGAGGGTCTCTGTCTCCAAGTTTCGAGGAACATATGTACAACTGTGGAAATAGTAGGAAGTGGTTGGATTTATATATGATACATTTATTGTTAAAAAAGCAGTTCAAACTTTTTATGACAACGTGAAGCATAATTAAATAATTTACTCTGGTAGAAATTATTTTTTTCGATGGGAGAGTGAGCACCATGGTTAATCGAAGTTCTACTGTATCATGTTTTGTGTATACATGCAGACATATGTAGTCTGTGTTTAAAGGAACATAAGAGTACAAATCAGTGGGCCTATCACATCATGGATGGCATTTACTATGAATAATTAGTATTGTGGTTAAAGGTGGTATGGCATACTAGTCTTCTACCTCTGGTGAAACTGGTTCAAATCCTGTCTGATCCAAGATTATGAAGGCAAGATACCTCTCATTCCACAATAATTTTCATCATTTGCTCTAGTGTCATTCATGTATCACTCAAGGGTGCTAATGACCTAGATGTTGGCAAGCCATAAAGGTCTGTAATGATGATGATGATAATAATAATAATGTATCGTTTGCCTCAGGGAGGTATGTCAGGAAGGGCATCTTGCACCTTTGAGATTTCCCTGTTAAATCAGATGCATTATTGTCTCCTGTGGTATGTAGAAAATTGTAAGTGGAGAGAGTAACCTACATCACTCGATATGTATTTATTTAACATGGTTTGTACTCTTGTGTTGGTGTCTTGGTAGTGAAGTGTTCGAACATGTTCAAGTACAAGATGTAGTGTGTAGAAGAGTTACATTTTTCATTTAGCCATCTTTTTTTATGTTTTAATGTGAACTTGCATTTAAAAAAATTTTATTTCCACTTTGTTTATTTACTACTTGGTGTATTGTGACTTCTTTTGGTTTTCTGAAACTTAATGTTATTTAATGTTACTTTCACTTTGATAGTTTATGAAAGTTATAGTATATTGTGGTGTTTGTAACTAGGTAATGTTTTTTTTACCATGAGACTGATAAATCTAGTCACGTTATCCTATGGATATATAAAAGGTTTTACAGTAAACTTTTCTTTAAAATTAACATTGGCATTGGTACAAATTTTGTGAATTTCTTATTGTGAAGTCAGTCTTCTCACAGATATTCTCAGGTTGACAGACCTCTCCCATTTCCTTGATGGATTGATATTCAGTTTGTAGAATGGAAAATTTCAGACTTTTTTTATATATTGTATTTGTAAATGGGAAATGTAGCGTGCTATTGAATTGATTAACACCTTTCTCATTTGTTAAACAGAATGATATTCAACTTGTATAAATGAAAACTGTATGGTTTCTTCATAGATTATTGTAACTAGTTCATACTATGATATATCTATCGCTTTTGGAGACATGGTACTGGTGGATTGTCTTCATTTCTTTATCAATTATTTCTACTTGACCTTCATTAGATTTGTGGCATGTAATTCTCTCATGCAATGAGCAGAGGTATTTATACACCACTGTGGCTTAAAGCAAAACCAACATTCCATTGACAGCTTTCTATATAGCCTTTCTATGACAGCTTTTCTCATGTGACTTGTTTTAACAGTCTCATTTATTTATTAATGATATGAATAGTTGGTGGATATAAATAAATGAGTACCTTATTGCAAGTATACCCCATTTTTGTATACTGGATTGTATATTTCCATTCATATGAGAATGTCCTGAATCTTTATTATGAATAAATAGAATTAAGAGCAAGTATGTATTTTCTATGTGTACATTTCCTGTCAATTGTCCTGTTTTCATTTTCTATTTCATATGTGTAGTAAAATATTTCAGTTATACATCTTGTTAACTATTCACAAATGTTAATTTTTGTAGGGAAAGTATTTTCAGCTAAATTATTGTGAAATTATGAAGCATGAGGTCGAGGGAGTGTGGAGTACAGTACCTGGTGGGTGAAGGGGGAGGGGAATCGGGAACTGCCACGTGCCACGGTTTTTGAACTTGGTAGTTTGCACAGAATAATGTTAGGAGCGCGGTTAATACACCGTTAGTATGGGAGAGGGGCGTCTGGTTTATAGTCTGTGCAATAGATTAAGTAAAGATACATTTTTTAGACTGAGTACTAATGTTGTTACTTTTTCATAAAAGCGTTTTCGTTCATCATTTAAAGTTGTTTCTTTTAGTGTGTAAGTGCCATTTTTGTTAATATGAGGTCGTAAAGTCATTTGCAATTTAGTAATCAACACGAAAGTAACTATCGGCATATTTTTTGAAATGTGCAAAAAGTGGTAAAATGTAGCAAGAAATACTTTTGTAACAATAGTGTTTTACATTTTTACTTTCTCATACAGATAGTACACAGAAAGTTATGTAATTGTGAAAAAATCCGTTTTGGTTATCCCTTGTTCAGGAAAAGTGGTTTCCAGCATAACGTCTGTCCGTCTGTGAGCAGCGATTCTGAGTAAATGGGTGAATATATTTATTTCATATTTCGGTAGAATTTACTTGTTGTCGATGCTTTTTTTTACTAAAAAAACGGGTTCTTTACATGAACGTCAAAGAACTCATTTGAATGTTTCTCAAAAACAGCTCCAACGATTTTGCTTAAATTGTCTGTACGTAAAGTACAAATAGTAAGAATTACATCCGAATTAGCGGTATTTCGCTTGAAAGTTTGGTACAGACGCAGTAAAATAAAATCTGTCTGCTACATTTACACATTAGTTTACTGCTTCAAGAAGCTTGGATAATATTTAGCAGAGTAAATGGACCAAGCAGACATAGAATACACTTTTCGAAAACTAAAATGAAAGATATGATAATGATAAAACACATAGGAGACCAGCCACTCCATGGCTACGGTGCTCGCTCGTCACCACGTCATACCGAGTTCCATTCTCGGTTGGTCGAGAAATATTTGTATATTTTTACTTCTGTGTCTCAGTTCATATAGCTGTGACGTTTGAAAAGTTCTCCCTCTGCGGCTAACATCCGCAGTTGTAATACTCGTATACAGCTTTCTAGACCCTATCTGGACACTGTTCTCCCCAAAATTCACGATGTGTCTAGTAAGTAAACTCACACAGATCTGAGCATTATTAACACTCGTTATCGTGATCCTTAGTTGGCCTATTCGAGAATACATACACACATACATGTATTAGGTGTCCATCGGATCCGATGTTGCCATCTCCTCAATTGTTGCTTTGCATGTCAAGTTCCTTTGGTGACTAATAAGTCCAGCTCTGGATTTACATATTCTCTGGCACGCTCTGCATTGATGTTGATTGTTTGGAGGTGTGTCCAGAGGTTGAGGTGTTGAATTTTGTCCCGACAATGTTGCTAGTTGTTGTGTTGTTCGGTTATGGTTCGTTTGTGATTGATTGGTTACTTGTTGCATGATTTTGATGGGTTGTCTAGGTGCCGCTTGATGTGTGTCTTTGTGTTTGGTTCTCAATTGGCTCAATTACCCTGCCTTTGATTTGTATGTTGTGTCACATATTGTACATTTGTTTGTTTGTGCTTGGCTTCTTGGAGTTGGGGTTTCAGGGTGTCTTTGAGTAATATGTGAGAGAACGTACCTTGTGCCTTGTCTGCCTTCTCTCAGAAAATCGCATATTGGGCATTTCCAAGTGTATGTTTCCTCTACTTCATGCCGTATTATTCTATCTGTCTCTTTCTTGTTCATGATTGTTTCCTGGAAATTTCTAACCTTATTTATGGTGTTATATCTCCATCTGTTTGAGGCAAGATCTCTCCAGTTTGCTGTGTTTATTCCTAGTTTCTTAAGATCTTCCTTTAGGATATCCATCCAGCGACATTTTGTTTTCTGCTGTGTTCTTCTGCCCTCTACCAGTTCTGAGAAGGCTACCTGCAGTGGTACTCTATCTTTGTCCATGCGATTCTGTTACATCACACCACAATGCGGTGTGTGTATTTTTTGGGTAGAAGCGGGATTCACTCATACACCACAATTCCTATGGTAGTTTTCGTCGCTGCCACCAGGCCAGTTTCCCGGGCAATCAAACACACGTGTAATAACAATAAATAATGATCTAATACAAATTAAACAGAAATCTGAATTTACAAACGGAGACAAATTCCCAAAATCATTAATACATTAAAAAATCTGTTATTACACAAGTAATGCTATCGGAAAGCATTAATTACACGTAGATAAATTTAGTTGAATACAACTAAATAGTAAAAACCCTCTAGGTTACATGAACCTCCAAAATTACAAGTTGTTTTCCCCAACAAATAACTGTTACAAGTTACGATACTTGCAACTAGTAATGACTTTACCTAGACTACCGCAGCAGCCTTCCGAACAACTGGTCTCAGCGACCTATGGTAGCCCGGTCACATCTCCCCTAACCGGCGGACTCTACTTCCACGTAAAACGTCCTTCACTCCTCCCAATATATACAGAAGAGGAAGTCACGTGATCAGCAAATAACCACGCCTTCGCTACCACACCGTGCAAGTACTCTTCTTGTTCACCCCTTCGGCTTTTAGGAACGCAGTGACTGCGCCGTGAAGACGAACCGCCATAGACGTCAACTAGGCGCCCGCAAGCACCCTTTTCAGAATATCTCATTGTTCTACATCCGGCGTCGTAGTTCATTTAAAACGTTTTAGAATTCTTCTTTTCTGAGGTACACCGAAATTCCAGTGGACCTCACATGGGTCAAATCTTCTTCCACAGAAATTGTGTAATACAAAGGGAATCGTGCGCTGGTCACACGCATTCGCCGACACTCTTCGAGAACAATAGTACCTTCCTTAGGAAGTGAAAGGTGTACGTTCAAATAATACCTCAATAACTGAAGACGCTTAGGGTGGGTCCCAAGTTCTTCGCCCTTCCGTCTTAGCGGCGTCCGGTGTGAAATGCGAAGAAATATTAATAATTCACAAATCGATAGAATGTCTTGGCTCTGACGTTACAGACTCACATGTCCCGCCCATCTGAGTCTGCGCATGCGTATAAAGTTGTCAACTGATAACATTTGTGATATCTGTAGTACCTTTCCATCTACAACAAAATCTGTCCACTTGATTTTAAGTATAATTTTAAGACATTTTATGTGAAAGTGATTTAGTTTTTTCACATGGATTTCAAGTATGGTCCAACATTCGGAGTAGTATAATAATGTGCTCAGGTCCGTTGTCTCGTAGATCTTTAATTTAGTTTGTTGACTTATGTTGTGTGGCTTCCATACTCGCGGGTAGAGACTTCTAAATGCGTTGCTAGCTGCATTTATTCTGTTGTTAACTTCTAAATCAATATTGCCATTGTTGTTAATTACACTTCCTAGGTACTTGAAGTATGTAGTGATTATGAGGTCTGTTGAGTTTATTGATATACGGGTAATAGGAGGTTGATGGTTCTTATACATTATTTCTGTTTTCCTTTCGTTTATTTTCAGCCCAAAATTGCCAAATTATTCTGTAATTATGGTGAGAGTTTCCTGAAGTTTTGAGGGACTTTTTGTAATAATGGCGCAGTCGTCCGCAAATACGAGATCGAGTACTCTGTTGATTTCAACTTTTGTAGTTGCTTTGAGGTTTCTTCTGTTCAACAGATTGGAGTATGTTCTGAATTTATATTGTACTCCCTCAATGTTGCGGCGATAAACGTAGTTCATGACTGACTGGATGTAAAGCAAGAATAACAATGGTGCAAGGACGCAACCTTGTTTGGCTCCTGTTTGGACGTTGAATGGTGGTGCGGACATATCTTCGACTCTTACGATGGAGGAAGTGTCTTCATAGAGTGCTCTTAATATTTGAAGGATGTTGGTTGGGCTGTTTGCAGTTTGTGGAACTCGAAATAGCAAGTCTATGTCTACGCAGTCAAATGCATTAGATATGTAGATGAATCCGATTCTGAGAGGTATATTTTGTTCTACGGCTTTTTCTATTATCTGTCTAGTGGTGAAGTTCATGTCAATGGTGGAACGTCCATGTCTGAAGCCACATTGTGTATCATGTATTAGATTACTTATGTATAGAGATAGTCTATTATAGAGTATTCTAGATAGGATTTTACTGGGGACTGACAACAAAGAGATTCCTCTATAGTTCTTACATTTAGTTTTGGACCGTTTCTTCTGGATAGGGATGACAATTGACTCTTTCTATTCTTGAGGTATTTGTTTCAAGTTCCATATTTCGTCAAAGAGCGTTTCATTTCCTGCTTTTAGCATCTCACAGGTAATGTTGTTTTGTCCAGGGGCTTTGTTATTCTTCATTTGGTTTAGTGCTTTCCCGATTTCGTGCTTCGTTGGCGAATCGTCATTTGGGAGATCGTTGTACTGATTACTCTCACTGTGGGATTTTCTGTTTCTGAATGTTGGTTGTACAGTTTATCAAAGTAGGTTTTCCACATTACTAGGCACTTATTAGGTTCATAAATTTTCTCACCTCTGGTTTTCAAGTATACTGGGTTTTTTTCGTAAGTCCCACGAGTTCTTTTATTCATCTGTACAGATTGTGAGAGTCATTTTGTTTGTTAAGTTCCTCAAGTTCTTTGGCTTTATTTTCCCACCATTCTTCTTTGATCATTCTTATTTCATTTTGAACAATACTTCTGTTTTTTTGATAGTCTATTCTGTTCTTTGAGCTCGGCATATCAAGTAGACGTTTATGGGCAGTTTTTCTTTTTCTCAAGTAGTTCTTCAATAATTTTATAGGACTCGTCAAACCAGTCTGTTTTCATGGTTTTTTGTTTTGGTAAGATTTTCTCTTCTGTTTTCATCATCGATGTATTTAGTGATTTCAACGTGGATTGTATGTTTTCGTTGTTGATTGTTATATCTTGTTTCAGATGTTCGTTCAACTCCATCTTTGTATCTACGTTTCTTAAAGATTTACTATTCACAAGGGTAGTTTTAGTTTTTTTCTGGTAGTTTGGATTTAGTTGTACCAGTTTGACAGTTGCTCTGATTAGATAGAGAAGGGTATCACACTGAGATCCTCGCATCGTACGGCATCTCAGGATATTTGATGATTTGTTGTGTCTTGTAATAATAAAGTCTATCATGCCATTGTTTTGATCGTGGGTGTTTTCATGTGGCTTTTTATTTGTCTTTTTGTTGAAAGAACGTATTCATTATGCTAAGGTTTTCAATAGCACACAGTTGTAGGAGTCGCATGCCATTCTCATTATTGATGCCAATCCCATGCTTGCCGATGACATTTTTCCTAAGATTGTGGTCTTTTCCAATTCTTGCATTGAAATCTCCTTCGAGAATGATGTTCTGATTTTGTGGAACTGTCCTAATGCAGTCACCTAATCTTTCATAGAAAATATCTTTTTTTGTATCACTACTAACATTAGTCGGTGCATAGCAGCATATCAGTACTGTTTTTGACTTCTCTTCGACAATGGTCAAGTGCATTAGACTCTCACTGATGTTGGGCTTGAGATGACTCCTTTTCTATCTAAATCGTTCTTTACACATATTGCTAGTCCATATTAATTGCTGTTATCTTCGGATCCACTGAAGTAATAATTGTAGCCCACTTTCTTTTCTTCTGTTGTTGCTATTCCTATGATGTGGGTTTCTTGTAGTGCAGCAATGTTAATATTGTGTTGGGACAGTTCTCTCGCAATTACAGCTGTTCGTCTTAATATTGCAAAGTTATTTGATTTTTGCGAGTCGTGCAGTGTTCTTATGTTCCATGTTCCTATTTTTAACTGAGATGTTTTCTTTGATCATTTTTTGTATGTATTTCGTTCTTTCATTATATGTCGGGTATGTACCCCTCCCAATACCGATATGGGGCGGCCAGTCGTAGCTGGGCACGCTTGGATACTCGCCTGAGAACGTAAATCCTTATCGTTTGTACTAGACATTATAGCAAAAGGTTGAGGAAACTTTTTAGTGCAAAGAGTTTTGTAAAGCAGTACTGGCAAGCTCACCAGTCTCACTGTCAATCTTCTCGTTCCTTGGTGACCAATGCAGTCGAGTCTGGGAGGTATCAGGGTAGAGAGACCCGGTTTGAGGATGAAGTGTCCTTCTTCATTTGGTTTTACATCAGAGTGGCCTTCTCCTAGTCTTCAGGTATCCAAACCCTTGCTGCAAACAATAATCGTGGTACTGAAACCATTCAAGCTGCTACAACCATGCCACCTGATTTTATGCATCCCGCCGTACCAAAGTCCATCTTCTCCGCCGTGATGAGTACAGTCGGGCTGCTGCCCCCTGACAGGGATGATTATCGGTCATCCGGCCTAGATCCGTACTGTTTTGCGATAACAGGACCACCTCGGGTAGGATGTAGTATGATGTTGTTTACTACGAAATACGGTCTTGACAACAGAAAGGCTGGTGTTTGATATTTTAAACTATATTGCGCATCATCCATCCTGAATTCTTACTAAGAACTCTCGGCCCCACATACATACATGATTATCGGCGTCCATCGCGTCCAATGATGCCACTCTCCAATTGTCTTCTGCATTCCTTTTTTCTCATATGTGCCTTCAATCCGGCCTTGTTTTTACATTTGCCGCTGCAGGCAGGACAAGTCAAATTGTCGGGGTGTGTTGAGTCTGGTGGAGATGCAGGTGTTGGGTTTGGTAGAGATGCTGAACAAAGCGTATCCTGCGTGGGTGTGATATTATTACAGGAAGCTGGCAGGACTGGGGTCTTGATAGGTTTCCTGCTGTTGTCTTGTGGGATATCTGGGTGTTTACGGCGAAGATGGCTTGTCATCACGGCTTTACTCCTTGTTGTTTGTTGGCAATGTCTGCATGTCAATGGATTATCTAAAGTGTTCACAGGTTCTGTTATAGGATGTTTGTGAGTTATGTGAGACATTGCGTATTGCCTTCCTTGTCTTCCCTGTCTTTTGAAGGAGCAGAGTTGACAGCTCCATTCAATGTTCTCTTCAATATTGTGTTTCTCTTCTCTGTTGGTTTTGGCCTTTTCTACTTTTCTGTTGTGGTTGCTTTGTATTAGTCCTTTCACAGCACTTCTCCATTTTTCCCTGTTAGCAGCAGTTTCTCTCCAAGTAGTTGTACTAATACCCAACTGTTTCAAATCCTGCTTCACAGCGTCAGTCCATCTTCGTTTATGCTTACAACGAGCTCTTTGTCCAGTTTTAAGTTCGCAGAACGCTATTTTATGCGGCAGGCGATCCTCTTGCATCCTACTGACATGCCCTAGCCATTGGAGGCGCCTGTTCTGGATAAGGTCTTCAATATTCAATATGTTCGCTCTCTCTAGTATAATCTCATTGGGAATATATTCTCTCCAACTGATCTTGAGTATGGTTCACAAGCAACGCATATGGAAACTGTTCAGTTTGTTGAAGTGTTCGTTTAATGTAGTCCAACATTCTGCTGAGAAGAGAAGAGTACTGATAACTACCATCTCATAGATGGATAATTTTGTTGTTAAACTCAGATTATGTGACTTCCAAACTCTGTGATACAGCTTTCCAAATGCTGTACTCGCTGCATTTATTCTATTTATCATATATCCCCTATTGTTGATGTAATTTCCTAGGTACTTGAAATTATCGACTACTTTTAATGACTCTTCACCCACATATATATTTTGAGGTTGACAATTTACAAACATTATCTCTGTCTTCTGTATATTCACTTTTAATCCAAATTCATCTGCTGCTTTTACGAATGTATTTAGAAGTATTTGTAGATCTTCAGCTGTGCTTGCAATGAGGGCACAATCATCCGCAAACATCAATTCTTGAATTTTGCTGTCACTTTCTTTGGTTTGTGCTTTGAGATTTTGCTTGCCGAATAGATTTGAATCACTTCGATGGCAGATGTTTATGCCGATGTTTGTTCGGGACATTGTATTTGGCATTATGGTGTGAATATACAGAAGAAAGAGAAGTGGTGCCAGAACACCGCCTTGTTTGACACCAGTTGTAACTTGGAATGGATCTGAGAAGTCTCCATCCACCCTGACTTTTGCACCGGTCTGATCATGTAGACTTTTAAGGACTGATAGAGTAGTTAGGGGACATTTCATTTGTTCTAGCACTTTGTAAAGGAGGTCTCGATTTACAGAGTCAAATGCCTTTGAAATGTAGATAAAGGCAATGCATAGGGTGGTATTCTGCTCTATGGTCTTTTCAAGGAGTTGTCTTGTTGAGAAAATCATGTCTATTGTAGAGCGTTCATTTCTAAAACCAGATTGTCCGTCACGGAGTACTTTATCTGCCAATGACACTAGACGGTTGTATAGAATCCTTGACCAATTCTTTCCTGGCACTGAAAGAAGTGATATGCCTCTATAATTTGTACAGCTTGCCTTATCACCCTTTTTGTGAATAGGTATGACTGTGGCGTTTCTCCAATCATGTGGTACTTCCTTTCTCTCCCATACCTCTTTCAGCAATCTGTGTAAAAGATTTATAGATGTAGGTCCTCCTGCTTTAATCATATCAGCAACAATCTCATCATCACCAGCACTTCTATGATTCCTGAGAAACTGGACTGCTTTGCTGATTTCTTCTTCGCTTGGTGCCTCGTCAGTAATATTTTCGGTTAGTTTGGCAGGAAAAGCGGGGATATTAGATTGAACGGGATTGTCTTGGTTCAATACTTCTTGAAAATGCTCTTTCCATCTTTCTAGCTGTTCAGATTTGTTAATCAGAGGCTCTCCTTCTTTGCTTTTAACCACATTTAATGATTTTTTCATTGGGCCAATAATGGATCGGATGCCTTTATAAAGGTTGTGTGCATCATTAAAATCTCTAAAACTTTGTAGTTCCTTCATTCTTCTAGTCCACCAATCATCTCTGATCTTTCTCACTTCACGTTGGCACTGATGTCTAGCTTGTTGGTACGTTTTCTTCTTATTTTCAGTTAGATTGGCCAAGTATTTGGTGTGAGCAGCTTGTTTCTTTTTCAGGGCTTCATCTATGTCTTCATTTGACTCACAAACCAATCCCGGTTGTTACTTTTCTTTGTGTTGAGGGTCTTTTTCTGCTGATTTCCTCTAACCATCCTTAAATTTGCTCCATAAAGTTTCAACTGAGTCATTTTCATCATAGTTACGGCTTCAATTTTCCTCAAACTTCTTCTTGACTACATTGCCTTTTAATTCTTGGATGTTGTAGTATTTCCGTCTTGGTTTTATGGGGTAGAATTGTTTCGTTGACATTTTTATGGAGGCTCTTATCATGTTGTGATCTGTATCACACTGTGCACCGCTCATGATTCTGCATCTCAGAACATCTTTTATATTGTCTGATCTTGCTATGACAAAGTCAATTAAATGCCATTCTTGAGAACGCGGATGTTTTCAGGTCACTTTATGTGATGTTTTTTGTTGGAATCGTGTGTTGGCAATACACAGGTTTTTCTCAGAGCAGAATTCCAGCTGTAGTTGTTTATTTCCGTTTCTCTGTCCTATGCCATGATTTCCAGTGATGTGCTTCCAATTACCATCGCCAACTTTCCCTATCCTGGCTTTCATGTCTCCGGCAATAATAACACCATTTTTGTTTGGTACACGATCAACCATATTCTTCAGTTGCTCATAGATTATTTGTTTGGTTTGATTTTCTGCAACAAGGATAGGGACGTAGCAGCTTATAAAATTTGTTTGTGAATCTTTACTGGATATATCAACACTCATCTGTCTATTATTAATGCATGTCAGCTGGAAAACAATGCCGTTTGTGACTAGGTTTGTTTTTACTGCAATAGCAACGCCATATTGATTGGGCTCGTTATCTTGGTTTCCAGACCAGAAGTAAGTATACCCGGTTTTTATCTCTGTAAGTTGGCCAAAGTTCTTCAAATGAGTCTCTTGTAAGGTTGCTATGTCAATGTTATATTTCTGTAGTTCTTTGCCTATTATAGCAATGCGCCTGCTGATAGTAACCGTGCGTCGTAAATCGTCCGTTTCCAAAATCGTTCTTATATTCCAGGTAGCAAACGTCAATGGTTTAGTTTTCTTAGTTTTTTGTCCGCAAGAGAGGTTCTTTCTGGCCGCGGACTGCCAGACAGACTAGGGTTGGATGAGCAATGTTTAGGTCACATTTTCTAGACCCTTCCCCGTCAGGGGTGCGCAGTGCTGTCATTGAATAAGGCTGCTCAGACACCAAGGCAGGACCGAATTCTTCATTCATCTAGATCTGATAGAATACGACCATCACACCTAGGCCGCTACTGTGCAGCTGACAGCTATATTTTGAGCCAACCTAAGCCTTCCCATTTCGCCATCGGAGCCATCGCCAGCAGACTTTTTGGAGAGTTTATTTACAATGATTTGATTTGAGTGGTATAGGATTGCTGTTCTATCACACTGACATCAACTATTACTTTTTGGCAGATTCGGCAAGAGAACTTGACAGGATCTAAAGTATAGCGACCGGTTTCTTTAGAGTGCCTTCTCAGAGACTTTGAGAATCCAATCCCGAACTACAAGGCAGCAGTTGGTTCTAATGGGAAGAAGGGATACATACATACTTACATACTGTCGCGGAACGTAAACTGGGTTAAATAAATGTACCTGAGTACAATTCAGAATTACTTAATTTTTAATAACAATTTCTTTGCCTCAACTAGCTCTTTCTCAGGGATTGATTTATTAGTGTGTTCAAATTTTTTAAACTAAGGAAATATATCATACTTGGGTTCCTTTACAGGAAAACGCTTGATCGACAAATTAACTCATTAATTTTAATTAACATCACTAAAACATACATTATGAAAACCCTCATGCAACCCCCAAAAACACACGTTATTACCGGACATACAAAATATAAATATCACTGACTTTACTGCCGGGTTAGGCTTCTAAACAACAATAAGCATTTAAACAATTTAAATTTATAACGAAAATGGAACTCATTTTTTAAAATAAAACAAATACAAATGACACTGAATTTGCAAACAAATTTATGTTTCTTGAAACACATCTACATTTACATTGAAAACCAAAATAGACTGCATTCTTCTTTTATGACTAGCCCCTTTTTACGAATCATAAAGTTGAAACGTTTTGGACCCTTATCAACAACCAATACCACACTGGTCTTCTCGCAACAGTGCATGACAACAGGCGTTGGATGCAACCAACGATTACAATACCTCACTCAGTTGACAGACCAATTCATAATAGAGTGCAAGGGCACTGACACCTCGAGAAGCCCCAGGTTTGGCTCCGGCGACTCCTGGCAGATGACATCACAAATACTCGAGATAGAGCTCCGTTCTTCGAACTGGCGTGCCGGAAAACCCCGTCATGAATGCCGTACTCGAACGAAAACGAATTTCTCACCGAACTAAGCGTCCTGGATGACATCAGGCGAAGTACGCACTATAAACATCGTTGCCCGACTCAAATAGTGGCTAATAACATATCGGGAAAAGTCCACTAAGTGAAATAATTCTCCGGACGACTTAAATGATGTTCGATCAGATTCTAAAAATCTAAAGTCGAAAACTGAGTGCCGACTAGGCGTTAAAGTGTTCAATATCGTGACCACCGAAAAATCCTAAGTCTCAATTCGAACATATCGAATGAGCGTCTGAACGTATCTGAGAAAATTCTATGAGTCTCGAAAAATACCGAATGAGCTTCTGAGCAAAAACCATATGAGCTTCAAAAATGTCGAATAAGACTTTCGAAAAATCGTATATGAGCAATGAGACAAATGAGCATCTCAGCTCATCGAAAAAGACAAGTCAGCTAGCTCGGAAAAAATCGTTTTAGAGTATCAACCTGAATTTCGCTTCTGCAAGCGTATAAATAGGCTTTTCTCCCACTATATCCTTCTTTGCATTTCCTAAACCTCTCAAATTTGAATTATCACATGACTAATGTTGCCAATACGATCAAAATCACCTCTTCAGAGCGTCAGCCACGATTGGTTATTTTGAGTGCGTTGAGCCAATCTCTGGATGGATGATTTCTAACGTTTTTGAACCGTGGTCTTCGGATGAGTTTTAACTCCCACGTCGCGTGTTGTTTACTTCGTGCCTCCGCGGCCCTTTAACGTTTTCCAGCCCCTCAACCGTCTGGGCCCTTCCTTACATCCCTGCCGCCTGCAATTTCTTTTCAGTTATAAACCCTCTTTCTTGTCGAACCCGAGCATGTTGAAGTTTGTTTCTACCGCGTCGTCCTAAAATTTCTGTTGCTGGTCTCCTTTTGTCTAGAAAAATGCGTAGTATTTCTCACGCAATCATTTCTCAATGGCTTCCATTTAAATTTATTTGTGGAGTGAGGAGGCACCACTCCCCACCCCCGACAACAGTCCTTTAGGCGCGGCGCCCTCGTCCCTCGAAATGTCGTTCGTGCTACGTATTTATTATGCCAAAACAAGGCTGATTTCTATGATTAATAACTGGAATTAATCAAATCTTACAATACACACATTCATCCACCCACATATACGTACATCCATCCATCCATACATACATACATACTGTGAGATTTGAATAATTCAGTAATTAATTGTTAATAAAATCATCCTTGTTCGGGAATAATGAAATTTAAAAGAGAGGGAGAGTTGAAGAAATTTAAAAGGACGGCCGTTGGAGATTGACGAATGGCAGCGGTCGCATCTGGGTTCGGCGCGGGCCTCTGTCGGTTCCTTTGGCGTCAGAGAAAATTTACAACTTCTTAGAAATAGCAAGTTTGCGAGGGGATGGGGAAGGCGACCCAACCCGACCAAATAAAACCAGATGTGCAAAGGGTCGAAACAAAAGCCAGCTTGTTTGAAAGATCGTTGGAAGTAAAACGTCGTTGGAAGAAAACGTTAGAAATTATTTGAGGCCCTTTAAAAATTTCCCAATCAGAATCGAGGCGTAAGAAGGGGGAATCGTTTTGGCATTGGAAGTTTCGGTCACGTGGGATTCAAAATTTTGAAGATTTTTTGGGGGAAAAGTATGCAAGGGTGGGAAGCAAGACCATTTAAGGAATGGCAAACGAAATTTCACTCTCACTTGTGTTTCAGATCGCGCTCATACCGCTTAGATAGCGATATGTTTCGCTGATGTCGCTCTCATATCCATGTTTCGTAAGACGTCGCTCAGATAGCTCATATACATGTTTTGTCAGACATCGCTCAGATAGCAGACTTATGTTTCGCTGATGTAGCTCACTTATGTTTCGTCGGAGATCTCTCACTTGTGTTTCAGATCGCGCTCACTGATACATGTTTCGTCGCTCAGATAGCTGGTACATATTTCGTCGGAGATCACTAATATATTTCATGTCGCTCAGATAGCTCATTTATTTCTCAATGTTTCTGACATGTTTCGTCAGTTGTCGCTTAGATAGCTCATTACTGCTCAGATTTTTTCATAGCTCATGTTTCGTCAGATGTTTATTTTGCGTTCGAGATTTAATTGTTGATCTTCATTTGATCATCGGGACGAGTAAATAAGCTAACCTCGATCCCAACCACGCCCGAACTATTTTCGAGTGGTTATTCGAACGGACATTGTAAATGCTGACGCTGTGTTCGGAGGAGCCGATTACGCAGAAAACGAATAGGGCAACTTTTGGGGTAGTCGCCGCTGATCGACGCCGTTAGTAGATGCCCGAAATTGGAGCCGTGCTCACCTTTGCGAGGACCCTACTCTACTGCCTGCCTAGTCTGTCATCTTGAGAGGTATTGTGCGATTGTTGGTAAATGTTTAAACCAACATCGTATTGCGCTTGCGCGTCATGGAGTAATTGGCATCAGTTATAAAAAGAGCACGAACTCTGGACTAAATTAGTGCCAAGACTGATCTCATTTGCTAACAGAATTATGCCATGTATAAATTCAGTGAATTGTTATTGTTAAGAGAAAGGAAGATTAGATTGTTAATTAGAGAAGATGAGGATTAAATTCAGTGTATAACCTTTGTGTGAAAGAAAAGTATGTTTAATTGTTGATCAGATCGGTATGTAGTTAAATTCAGTGAATCGTTATTGTTATGTGAAAGGTAGATTAAATTGTCAACTAGAAAATATTTGGTTAAAGCCAGTGTATTTAATTTGTTTTTGTTTTTTTGTGGGAATGACGTCACCTCGGCGTTAGAGTTAATATGAATGTTTGATTACCATTTGTGTTTGTGTCTGTTGGGGGAAACCAACATGAGGGGTGTTGTAGTGATTCAAAACAGTAAATGAATTAAATGGATTTATTTGTTAGCGTTTTCCTTAAGTGGAACCATTGCATGGTCCTTTCCTTCGTTCAAAAAAATCGAACCCAGTAATCATTGTGGAACCCTGAGATAAGATAGCCGAGGCGCCCAAAATTTAAAATAATATATTTTTTAGAAATCAAGTTTCGTTGTGCCACAATACATACCTCAGAAACCTCAGGAAGATGGACCGTATGATACCAAACACACGTATGTAGACCGAGAGACAACATATGGAAGTAGATTTCTACGTCACTCAGCTGTTAACAGGCCACGTTTGCTAACTATCATACCAGGAGCGCTTTAAGCTAGACGAGGATGCATCATGCCCTTCTTGCACTCGGTGAGGATGCAGAGCATGTGTTTTTCTTCCGCCCTCGTTTTGATAACGAAAGGCAAGAAATACGGAGAATTCTACAGCAAGAAATAAGACCAGAGGGCATAGTACATCTGATGCTTCTCTCTAAGGACAACTGGTATGCAGTGGCCAACTACGCGGCCAATGTTTTGAAGAAGCTCCGATATGAGGAAAGGATTCGACGTGGCATAGAATAGTTTAATTATCTAACCCATTTGTCCCTCGCGAAGTAATGCTTGACGGCGGTTCCGTGGGGTGGCATGAAGAGAAATGGGAGGTGGTTTTTAGTGGGTAAAAATCCCACACACTGTGGAACCCGTACTCCACAGCATCTTTTGAAGATTTTCCCCTACCCAAAAAAACAAAACAAACAAAAACATACATACATACACACATACATAAATACATACATACATACACACATACATAAATACATACATACACACATACATAAATACATACATACATACACACATACATAAATACATACATACATACACACATACATAAATACATACATACATATATTAGGTATTCATCGGATCCGATGTTGCCATTTCCTCAATTGCTGCTTTGCATGTCAGGTTCCTCTGGTGACTGATAAGTCCAGCTCTGGATTTACATATTCTCTGTATGCTCTGCATTGATTTTGGTTACATACATACATACATACATAGGAGGATAGCTAACGCACTGCAGATACGAAAATACATCAATTTCTGTCTACAACGAAATTAGATTTACATAATAACACTTTTACGAAATTTTGTGTCACTCTGTGCTGCAGATGGAAAAACGTATGTGAAAAAGTATGTACAGTGGTATTGCACCACTAGTTTTCCTTATATCTTAGAAAGTATCAATCGTATAGCACTTTAATTAAAGTCAGATTACTCTTATAAAAATAATGTATCACCTTTACTATAAATTTTTTTACAGTAGGTGGACGGTTTTTGGGAAATATAATTGGGAATTCGAAATTGATCTTCCTGGTCGAAAAAAAATTGAAAAATCTCGTAATTGTATTTTCTATGGGATGTGTGGTGTTATTTTATTCGTTAAAAGTTACTGAGTTTGAAAACATTCCTTATGTTCTTCTAAAAAGAGTGTCGCGAGTGATATTTATAAATAAAAAGTATGGTTAACATGTCAATTTTCTTGTAAGGCCTTTGTTGCTCGATTTATCTTCAATGGGGTTGGCCATGGTATTTCGAAGCTTATGAAAAACGAACAAAGGTGCCGTAGAGGTGGTGTGTGGATAACATGTTCTACTTCAATACTTATTGAATACAATCTCAATCAGAACGTATGAATATTTTAAACAGTATCACAAGAGTAATAATGTTTAGCGACTGCATGTGAACGTCGGCAGTTTTGTTCATTGAGTCTATTGTATCGTTTGTTTTGTGATTGCATTTCACGTATAGTTATCCTTATGAAATTTTTTTTCTTGGGGCTTTATGGCTCGTGATAGCTTCATTTCGTTTAATTTATTTCTTTATTTATAAATATTTATTTTCGATAGGAGATTTAACAAGGACATTGAACGTTTTCGTAAAGTGTCACCGTGCATATATAATAATAATAATAATAACGAAGAAAGAAAATAAACTTTTATTACGTCGTACACGACTAAAGAATCCAACAATGATCTTCCCTTACATTTTTTTCTGAGGTCCGTGGCGTCGTTTAGGGGGGGGCGTGGGGAAGCAGTCCCCCCAATTTCTTAAGGAAAGATTAAAATTTCTTTTCAACCGTCTAAAACTGAGAATGATAAAAAAAGCACCATCCTTGGTGTAGTAATAACCTATTGTCTCTTCTTTGATTTATTTCATTGTTTAAATCAAACTTTGTGGAAATATGCAGAAAAAGACACGTTAATGAAATTTTTTTTGCCTCCTACTTTTGATTTCTAATCGCCGCTACTGCCCATCATCGTGTTTTATTGAGATAGAAGATAGTATTTGTTTTTTACTTTATGTTATTATTATCATGGGGTTTTAGAGCTCGCTTGTTTATAAATTTTCTCCTAATTTTCCATTAGAAGTCGTGTTTTAGAAAGATGTTTTAGTTGACCATGAGCATAGCCACACGAAGAACAAATTAGTGTCGAATGTACCAATGTTGAAACTTGACAAAGAATGGTGTTTAGAAACCAACATGCTTAACTCTATTTTTTTAAATTCCGAGTTGTTTATCACGTTGTATTGAAAATAACGCAAGTATTTCAGAGATCATGTGTGAGTGTTTCAAGAATTACATTTAGAGAAGCAATGGAATGCACAAAATAAGGAGAAATTCGTGTGGCAAATAATTATTTCACAACATTAACAATGTTTTGTGCCAATAAGTATGATTTTGTCGACCCGTTAATTGACTTAAAATTTACAGATATATTTCAATATTTCTTATTTTTAACTAAATGCATCAAGTTCAACAACAGATCATACTTCTTCTGTTGCGAATATGACTGTAATTTTTTCAAGCAATGTTCATAGTAAAATTAATGTGATTATTAATAATTCGGCTTTTTTTCTCTAGATAGATTAATGTTCTAAATATAATACATAAATGATTCATATAAATAAATATTATATGAAACAAAGAGATGGACAAATTTCACGAAAAATCCACATGTGAAAGTTGGGAAGTATGAATGCATATATTATCTTGTGAATCCTTTGATTATTAAATGAAATGACTCTATAGATCATCTTGTGGAATCAATTTGAAAAAATAATGAAAAATCTCATGATTGTTGTATTGATGTGGATATTCCTAAAACTTAGCTGGGTATAAATGCTACTCATGTCTCCGAAGTTTCAAAAAAATTCACTGAAATCATATCAAAAGATAATGTTATCAGGCTATTGCGATCTTAATTTAATACGACTACTGTTAACTTTTTTCACTATCGTGAGTACTTAAAGAGCAAAAAAATATGTATTTCAATTCCGAAACGAGTGCCTAATTTATTTTAATTAAATTAAATAGAAGCCCAAAAGTTTTTCGCTTCTTGGAAATAATCACGCCGCGTAGCGTCAAGAGAAAATACTAGTTTTGTATTATATTTCGGGTTTTCTGGTTAGGTCGATTCAGAAGAAAGTATAACGAGAAGTCTGTTGTGTACTGTTGCTAACGAAGAGTGAAAATTTAACTGATTTTGTTTCAAAAGGAAAATTGGTTGGAGCATCTACTGATGTGATAAAAATTATAAAATTCATCTTTAACATGTAACTTTACCAGTCAGAACGGTTTTTTATCTAGGTATTAAATACATAGTTGAGATGACCTGTATGCATTTCAGGAATTAGGTACTTAAATGCCCTGGAGCGAATAAGTTTGGAGAAAACAGACATAAAATAACTCTTATTAAGCTAATAGGAAGTTTATTTCTCAAAATTGTATGCTACAATTTAACCAAAGAGATACGTTTTCGTCAGAAACTCACCAAGATAATTTTATTTAACATCGTTCCGATTGCTGTGATTTTATGTAAATAAACATTATTGTTAAATATATATCTTGTATTCACTTCTTCAACTACGTATCACGTAAATAATGCAAGAAAATCGAGTGACAATGAAGTAATTATATACTAAACTCGTCTCATCGTCTGGAGGAGGGGGAAGCGCCGAGCGCGGCAGGACAGTAATCCAGTTACTAAGCCAACAAATCCAGCAGCATCGTTGATAACGACAGTATTCAACACGAGACCCTATTTACAAAGGTTGGAGATATTTGCACAAGTTGTGAAAATAGCGAACCCTCCGCGACCATAATATTTCCACAACTTGTGCGATTAGCGAGCCTGACATGGCTTCACTATTTCCACAACTTGTGCCAATTATGAGCGCACAGAGGCACTGTCTGTGTGTGATTGTATATACAAGTTGTGGCACAGCATGACAGCTAGGAAGACTGCCAAGTATTTAAGGATTAAAGAAGACGATATAAAATGGTCTTATTTCCGAGTAGGGTATTTTGAATTTATTCAATTTTATTGTAAGACTACTTTAATACATCGATTCTAAGTATTCAAATGTGTACACTGCGTATTTCTCTACTAACTGAAATCCAAGGCCAGGAAACTAGATAGCCGCTAAATGTATGAGGTTTGAAGCTTCAAGTAGTTTGCACAGAATACTTACCAGACTGCGCTACCAGTCACCCAGTTTGTCCAGCGCTCAATAGATGGCTGCAAGATCGTGTTCACCCTTCTCCTATTGGCTGCTAGAGTTCTTTGTTCGTTACATTACATTTTGCGTGTGGTGTTCAGGCTGTACTGTGCCGTAGTCAACATTCGCACATTTAGTGGATTTTATATAGTGGAATGCCTCGAATTTTTGTGTGTTCCGTACCGGGGTGCTTCAATGCAAGCGGCAACCCGGAAATAACTTTCCACGCCTTCCCTACCCCACCAGAAAGGTAAGTAATTCTTGTCTCAGCGCCACTTCCCACATGGGCAGACGTACTTAGCTCAGTCGCTTTGCTGCGATTATTGTTGTTTGTTTATTTATTTATAAATATATTTGTTACATTCTCTTGTAGACGACGACAATGGTTAAAATCTCTGGGCCTCACGGGTGTGCGGATCGCACAAACTACGAGAGTGTGCTCCGCACATTTTACTCCGGACGACTTCCATGGTATGTTAAATGAAAACGAATGTTACATTGAATATTGAAATTTATTATCTGTAATATCTAAGTAATGTATTCATGAATGAATTCTGTATATTAAATGATGAACATAAATATAATATAATAATATTGTATTGAACCACATAGATCATAACAATGATGTATGGCGTGTCATAGTA
>NNCF01126442.1:619294-630501 GCA_002313205.1 Laupala kohalensis
TGTGTACATTTCCTGTCAATTGTCCTGTTTTCATTTTCTATTTCATATGTGTAGTAAAATATTTCAGTTATACATCTTGTTAACTATTCACAAATGTTAATTTTTGTAGGGAAAGTATTTTCAGCTAAATTATTGTGAAATTATGAAGCATGAGGTCGAGGGAGTGTGGAGTACAGTACCTGGTGGGGGAAGGGGGAGGGAAATCGGAACTGCCACGCTCCCTGTGGCCGGTTTTTGAACTTGGTAGTTTGCACAGAATAATGTTAGGAGCGCTGAAAGCTGTTAATACACCGTTAGTATGGGAGAGGGGCGTCTGGTTTATAGTCTGTGCTGAAATCCCACATGAGGTTTTATGTTACTCCATACGGGTCTCTTTCTCAAGTTTTCTAACCTAAGTTTATTTCAATCACGTTGAAATTCGTTGCAGAATTGACTCTTACATATTACAGGGTTTCATTTTAGCTTCATTTTGTTTCATTGTACGTTAAATAACATTACGTTTAATCTTGCACAGTACTACACCTGTTTTAAAAAATTTCGGTCTTATTGTAGGAAAGCTTGCCTGTTTCCTGTTCTAACATGGCTGACTTGCTAACTGCCACACAGTAAATCAGGTTGGCCACAACTCCTGCAACTAACCTTGGCTAGACCGCGGATATGTCTGACTAACTAGCTGCCACGGTATATCGCTATTGACACAATACGTACAAATAATCGCGCCATGGTGCGCTTACAATTGACACAACTCGTGGAAATAATGAACCCATTTCAGGTTCGCAAATCGCACAAGTTGCGTAGCCCATTACAGACTTCTAAGAAAAATAGGAGTTAATAAAAAGGTTTTAGAGACGGGTTTGAACTCGCGGGCGTAACTTACATCAGGAGGCACAGAGCCACGAGAATGAACTGTCTGTGTGGAAGTTATGTAAGCATATTAATGACTATCTGAATTAGGGTAATGATATTTAACGTAAGATTTTAAATTCAAATGAAACTCTGTACATGGGATTGAAATCTGCTACGAATTCCTTAATGACTGAAATCAACTTAAGTTCGAAAATTTGATAAACAAACCCGTATGGAGTGACATAATAACTCAAGTGGAATTTTACTTACTGAGCACTTTGCAGTGTAAACGTAATATTTGAATCCATCTATTAAAACCGTCTTACTTTAATAGAAAATATGACAATACATCCTACTCGGAAATACGACTGTTGTATATTATCATTTTTATCCCAAATTACATATTAATCTAGATATCAGCGACGCAGTGTATCGCTATTCACACTACTTGGGGAAATAGCAAGCCCGCAGCGGGTTCAATAATTTCACAAGTTGTGCGAATATCCACTTCGATTAACAAATCAATTTGAAAGGTATTTTCTGTTTCTCTTCCTCCAACGGAAATGGCCAGTAA
The DNA here is from genome assembly GCA_002313205.1 of Laupala kohalensis. Taxonomy (NCBI): domain Eukaryota; kingdom Metazoa; phylum Arthropoda; class Insecta; order Orthoptera; family Trigonidiidae; genus Laupala; species Laupala kohalensis. Next base: position 620,715 of record NNCF01126442.1, read on the forward strand.
TATGCTCTCAATCGTTAAAAGTGTCCTTTACGTTAGCTGTGTCTGATTTTAGAACTTTATAATGGCTAGTTTTTTCATAAAAGCTTTTGTTGTAATTACATGTCAGGGGGTTCGGTCATTTGTTGGGGAACAGCGAATATTCAGATAAAGTATCTTCTTTTCTACTTGTCTTTTACAATAAAGCAAGTAAAGTTTGTCATTAACTATTTCTCATTTCAGGACTCTTTTATTCTTAAGTTTTTATGGTAAAAGAACTTATAACGACACGCCACGAAATTAGCTCGTTATTTACATTTACAAAGTTTGAGTTTTGGAAAATATATTTCTTAAAATTGAATATCTTGTTTATCCCGCCCAAAACCGAAAATGCCTAGGCTTCTTAGAAAGTTTCTGAATGGTTTTGTTCGAACTGTCTCTTTTCTTGAATCTCTTTACTGAATGAATAGTAAATCGTTTTAAAATGCTTTTTCAGTTTTATCAGACTGATACTTCCAATTCGTTATTCACTTTATTTTTTGCATTTATGTAACGAATGAGATGTAGTGAACGTTCTACTGAAGACTAGTGGTTTAGAAGGCGTCGCGTATTGACCTTTCCGAGAACTTCAGATGATCACCACCAGCTATCGCCAGCAGTTGCGGCAGGCAGCGGAGAGCCGGTGCAGATCAGTCGACTTGTCCCTTTGCTACTTCGGCCATGATGTTGAGCGCAGTGTCGAGAGCCTCTGCCGGGCTATTGCGAGGAGTAAAATCCTCCATCAGCTCTAAAGTACTTCAAAATGAAGCAACCAAAGCTTTCGCTGCAGTTTCTTCCGGCAGTAAGTGGAATTGCTTGCAGTCAAACGTTCAGTAATCATCGAATATTCGTATGTCCACTGCGAGGTGGTATCGGAATCGTCACCATTTTGCTCCAAGGAAGATGGATGAATTACTATCATATTACTTAAGTGTCCTTGCTTGAATATAGAATGGGACGATTTTATACTTCTTACCGAAGGTGTTAGTGTCCAAAATTCAAGCCAATAGATCTTGTTTGAAATATATCATAAGGTCCATCGAGTGGGCGGATCGATCAGCATTCTAGAATCGCCATAGCGTGTAGTTTTTTTACTGCATTTGCATCTGTCATGACATCCTAATTTTCTTGGTGAATTTTCTTAGTTTCTTAACTGTCCTTTTTCTAATACTTCAGTTTCCTTTCAGAAATGTGGGATCCCGAATTTCAATTTTGTAGGTTCTCGTGATATATACTTGGGCATGGCTTGTTTAGGCCAATAATTTGACACTCCAGTAATGAGTTGTGAAGTTATTTGTCATGTGCCCTTTCACATTAAGCAGTGACGTTTCAATTTTTCTTCCAGGTACTACAAACTATGCTACCCAGGCTCAGCCGAAGACAGCTAAAGGGCCTCAAGGGAAAGTAGTTGCAGTAATTGGTGCTGTTGTAGATGTTCAGTTTGAAGACAATCTTCCACCCATTCTCAATGCATTGGAGGTGACTAGTCGGAAACCTAGGCTTGTACTTGAAGTTGCACAGCATTTGGGTAAGTATTGTCTTACATGTTCGTATGGGCAAAAGAAGCCTAATAATGTTCTCTGTATGTTGGTAGTTGCTACTACATTATGTTGATGGGAATGTTTTAAATGCTTGTTGATAATACATTCAGAGAATTTTATTATTCCTTTGTTATGAGTGAATTGATATTATCAATCGAATAGTATCTAATGTGCAAGAAAAAAGTGAAAAGCCTTGCACTAAATAATTTTCAGTGTTTATATTTAATTGCAAGTAGATAGGTGTAAGATAATGTAATTTCCTGAATGGTCTCTACAGGATGTAATTGGTGAAAGGGTAACTTAAATGCTGAACAGATTACTACTATTCTTTTGCCTTTTTGGTGTGTATAAAATTATGTGAGATCTAGTATTTTCACTGTGAGACTTTACTTCATGGAAGATTTTTTTGAAATATATGAAATATTAAATGTCTCATTGCTTAATTATTGAAATATTTCTAGTGTAATCAGGAACTGACACGTGTATGCAAGGAAGTTAAACTTACATTTGTTGATGTATTCATTCTGAATTTAACGTTACAAGTTGTGGAGCATTGCTCAAATATTCTTTTATTTTTAAAAAAAATCAGTTAACGTGGGTGAAACAGATATTTCCTACCTCCACATAGTTGTACATTTTAGTGGACTGAAATGTGATTATAAGTGGAACCTGGAAAGTTGTGGGATAATTTGTTTTTCAACCCTACAGCAATCTCCATAGAGATGGTGTTTTCACTACTTAGTTGTAAGATATCATTTTTAAAACTTAAGAATTGGAATGTGATGGATGTCAAAGGGAATGTGGAAACACATGCACAGGATATTCTACTGCCTGTTAACAAATTGCCTTCCTGTCTTAGTTGTTTGATTTTCATACTTGTGAAACTATAGTATTATAGGGTAACATACCATTTTTGATTACATAATCTTTTATGTAATGTTTTCTTTCCATTATGTGATGGGAGCCATGATGGAAGTAGTTGCTAGTGTGACCACTAGGTGAAGTCACTCAAAAATGTTCAGTTAATGAAATATGATTTGGATTTTAGGAATATTCAATCAAATTTGATTTGAAAATTATGGTGTGTTTTTGTTTATTATTGTAAGATTTCAGTAGTTAGTTCTGTAATAGATTTGTATCTGTTGACTTTAAAATTAATTAAAAATTTGTAATTATGCTGTAGGTGATTGATGTTGGTAATGTGCTTTAATAATGATTGTTTGGTGTCTATGCTCATTGTCTGAGGGAGCTGCAATAGACAGGCCTGAGAAAGTAGAAATTTTTGAAAATTCGGAGCATTTTTGTAATGCTAAATTTCTGAAGCTGTAATTTGAAGTGGTAATGTCAGTTTCCTTTATTTGTAGGTGAAAACACTGTTCGAACCATTGCTATGGATGGTACTGAAGGTCTTATTCGTGGCCAAGATGTCTTGGACACTGGTTTCCCAATCAGGATACCTGTTGGTGCCGAGACTTTGGGAAGGATCATCAATGTTATTGGTGAGCTTCAAGTAAAGAGGAAAGTTTGTGTACCAATGTTTAAACGATGTGCGCTTAAGTGAAACTTACTGATAAAAAAATCTTCAACTTGAAAAAAGTGATCCTGAGAGTCTTTTTACTACGGTTTTGTGTAGAATAAAGCCCTTGTAAATGCATCTGATCTTGGAATTTTTATCAGATTCAGTTTTGCTTATAGAATTTGTTATTTAGTTCCAAATGTTACTTTTCACTATTGAGGCATCTTTTGTTGAGTAGATGCTGAAATATTTAGCTACAATAAAAAATTAGGTGCTTTATATAGTAATGTGGATAGTCAGAACACATGAACACTTTGATTAGTTGATGGAACATGCTTTTGCTCCATTTGCATGAAATAAGTATTATTTGAAATAAGGTATTAGTACACTAGTTAGAAAAGTAGTTCTCTAGCAAGTAATTGAAGTGATTGTGAACTGGGACCACTTTAGAAATGGTATGAAAACTTATATAATGTACATTAATGTGAATTTATTTCTGTGAGATTGAAATGTTGATTATAAATGCTTAGGATCATTTTCCTAGACTAAATTAGTATATTTTCCACCACATGGTCATGTGAAGTTTAAACTTGTTTAAATTATACAGTTTGTTGTTATTATAAATAACATTTTTATTATTTTATACTAGTATAGGTGTCAATAAAAGAATGAACTGCATAGACAACTAATTCTGTTAAAAAGAGTATAGTATTAGGGTAAATATATGTCCATTAATAAAAACAACTTTGGCTATACATAAACTGTTAGGTGTTAATAAAAGTGCTTTCTATAAAAAATACTATTTAACGGTGATGTGTGGAATATTTAAATTAGATTTCTTATTGATTTTTAGTGAATTTAATGCGAGTTTGTTTAGTTGTGTGATAATTCAGTTGTTTTTGCATCAGTGTTCTTTTTGGAGAATCATTTTGTAGTAAAATAATTAATTTAATTCAATTTTTTTGTGATCCATGTGGTCAAAAGTTGTGTTATGTGCGTTTGCCTACTTTGGCATTAACTTAAGTGGTTTTCTCACACTAAGTTCTTTTCAGAAAGGCATCAAATAATGCCTAAAATCAAAAAAGAAAAGTTCTGTCAAAAGTCATGTAAAATGAATCGCAGCCTATTGTAGTTATAACTTGTTACTTCTTTTGGGTACCTTATGTGGTTGAGCCAATGGTTAAGGTACAACTAGCGCTCCATGTTAGTCAAATTAATGAGATGTATAATAATTTTCTTTTGTTTTATCTGAATGATTTTATAATATATTATGAATATTGTGAAAAAGAATGATTTAATTTTTTTTTCAGTTAATAGTAGAATATTAACAATATTTTTGAATTCGCTTGTTTTGTTTTAAATACACTAGAGCATATGAAAGAATGGCAGATGAATGCAACTGTTTTGTTCTACAAGTAAACTCAACTTCAGACTTATTCACAAATTATAAATCTGTGAAGTTTTGAAAACTGGTATTTACTCAACGAAATGCAATGTATTGCATCATCAGTAATTATTACAATTATTTTAATGAAATGTCTGATGGGCTTTTTTAAAATTGAAATTAAAATAAACAAATGTGCTTTTGTTTATTTGTGCAAATTTGACATTTTATTGATCTAATTGTACTTGCATTGGTACTACCTTGAGAATGCCATATTTCAGCAGTACATCATAACTTTTATCATTGTTCTAAAATGGGTTAAAAAATTTGGTTAAAGTATTGCTCCTGTATTATTCTGGGTTTTAAGCAATGTTGTAAACTCAAATGACTTTAAGTGCTAGTTTGTGAGAGCATACAAATTATTTTTGCCTGATTAATAATGGTAGTGGTTTAGGTTTTCTAATTTTAATGAGAAATATATTATCCAGTCAATGACCATTCATTGTGAATTAGATTGACATACTCTGGGTTTCTCATCTTTTGGTTATTGATTAGAGATTTATTTTTTCTGTAGGTGAGCCTATTGATGAGAGAGGCCCAGTTAACACAACCAAGTTTGCGCCTATTCATGCTGAAGCGCCTGAATTTGTAGAAATGAGTGTGGAACAAGAAATTCTTGTAACAGGAATTAAGGTTGTTGACCTATTGGCCCCATATGCCAAGGGTGGTAAAATTGGTAAGTTTTCATGCAACTTTTAGAGTATAGTCTGTAATGAATTTTGTAGTGACTAATTATTATTTGTTTTGTCTCAGGTCTTTTTGGCGGTGCTGGTGTGGGTAAAACTGTATTGATTATGGAACTGATTAACAATGTTGCCAAAGCTCATGGTGGTTATTCAGTATTTGCTGGTGTGGGTGAGCGAACCCGTGAAGGCAATGATCTTTATCATGAAATGATTGAATCTGGTGTGATTTCTTTGAAGGACAAGACTTCTAAGGTATTTCTGCATGATCATTCTTAGATGCTTACATTTAGAGCAGAATAAGAAATTAAGTAAGAATTTAAATTCTTTGTTTGTAAATTTGTTAAAAGAGCCATAATTGATTAAATTATTTAAGAAAGTGTTGTGCATATCAAAACTTAATATTGGAACACTTGTGTCAAAGTTAAGCAACTCTCTATAGTGGTTTTTGAAAGGTTAGTTACATAGTTGATGTTGAGAAAGTATTTAATTTATGGAACACACATTTTTTGTCATTTGTGATCTTTGTTTACATGTATGAACTTGTCTGTCCAGAACAAACCGCGTCTTAGTAGGTACAACTACCAACATTTCTGCCATCATGCTGTGGCCTTCTTCAGGGTCAATGTCCAAGTTGTACAGACCTAAGTCACTGTTGTACCCAGAGGACTCTGACATTGCCCCAAAGAAGGCCACAGTATGATGGCCAAAACATTGGTAGTTGTATCTTCCAAGATGCAGTTTGTCCCGGACAGATAAGTTCATACTGACTCCAGCTGCGGAAGCCTATGTTTATATTTGTTTACATGTGTTTGCTCTGAATACTGATTACAAAACCCTTGGGATTAGAAATGAGTCTTTGGGACTGCCAGTGGACACGCTACAGCATGTTAAACAGTCTATTTACTTTGTTTTAGCATATACAGGAGAGTTTACATCAAGTTGTTTCTAATATATGTAATGAATAAGTATATTCAAATGTGTAAGCTTTAATTTAAAACCTTCTAAAGGTATGAAATGCATAATTCTCAACACAATGCATTACATTATTCTTTCTGTTCTAAGTCCAACAATGCAACAAATTGAATAAAGCAAAGTACTAAAAACTAAAATATATTTTAAAGAAAGAAATTATTAGACAAAAACGACTGAAAATATGGGAAATAATTCCTTTTATTTTTCCAGTAAAAATATTTTGTAAAAACACACTGTATATAAACAAAGCTCATTGAAAAATAAAATTACATGCAAACACAAGTAGTTAAGAGTCTGTTTTTCTTCAGGTTGTGCTCATGAATTGCTAGTGGCCATCTTGACTGAATGGCTTCTGCATATGAATCTACTTTCTTTTTTTTTTGCAGGAGATAGTTCTGTTATTCTCTTTAGCTTTGCAGAAAAACATAGATTGTTGAGAATATGTATTTTGCTGAAGTATGATCTTGTTTCTTTTTGCTATAAAACATTTTCTTGGTGTTAGTTTTAGTTTCTTCATTGTTACTGTTGGCAAGAGGGATAAGTTTGTAGTACTATATGAACCTTAAGAATTCCACACACTCCCATCTGTTTGTTTCTGTAGGTCGCGCTGGTATATGGTCAGATGAACGAGCCTCCTGGTGCTCGTGCCCGTGTTGCTTTGACTGGTCTGACTGTTGCTGAATATTTCCGTGATCAAGAAGGTCAAGATGTATTGCTCTTCATTGATAACATCTTCAGATTCACACAAGCTGGCTCAGAGGTGTGTGGTTGGGACACCTAATCTTGATGAAAGTTTTGGATTTTTCAAAACTCTGGCATTTTGTTCTCTCATTATAATGATATTTGAGCTTTTGTTTCGAGTATCGCTGATAATGTTTTATGCAAGTTCCATTTTAAAACTCTTTTTAGGTGTCCGCTTTGCTGGGCCGTATACCTTCTGCTGTAGGTTACCAACCTACTCTGGCTACTGACATGGGTTCCATGCAGGAGAGAATTACAACCACCAAGAAGGGATCTATCACTTCAGTACAGGTATGTATAATTTTCTGCTTTAGGTAGTTCCTCAATTAGTTAATTTCAGGCTAGCCTGATTATTTAGAGCCCAATGAAATTGCAATGTTGTTGTAATCATATTTCACAGTAACATGTATTGTGTATACTCGGGTTCCTGGAAAACTGTTCTTATGGATTTACTCAAATTGAACTTGGAGACTAAAATTCCATAATTTAATTATACAAAGAAGTGTGGCAATGCTGTGTACTGACATTGGTTCTTTTGTTTCAGGCCATTTATGTACCAGCTGATGATTTGACTGATCCTGCTCCTGCCACAACCTTTGCTCATTTGGATGCCACAACTGTGTTGTCACGAGGTATTGCTGAGCTGGGTATCTATCCTGCTGTGGATCCTTTGGATTCAACATCACGTATCATGGACCCTAATATCATTGGTCAGGAACATTATAATATAGCGCGTGGTGTTCAGAAAATCTTGCAGGTATGTTGTGATTTTCTGAAATTCAAATACTGGGAGCTTGTAAGCTTTAAATGTAATTTCTTTGCTTTAGGATTACAAGTCCCTGCAAGATATTATTGCTATCTTGGGTATGGATGAATTGTCTGAAGAAGATAAACTCACTGTAGCTCGTGCTCGTAAGATCCAGAAGTTCCTGTCTCAACCTTTCCAAGTTGCTGAGGTTTTTACTGGTCATGCTGGCAAACTTGTCCCCCTTGCGGAGACAATCAAGGTAACTTGCTGCAGATTTTCTGGTATGCTTTAGGTTTTGTTCTTTTTTTTCCTTAAGTGAATTGTCATAGTATATCTGTGAGGTTGCATATGATATTAGGGTATTCAGCTGAAATTCCTCTAAATGTTTGTACAGGGCTTTCAGCAAATCCTCAATGGAGAGTATGATCACTTGCCTGAAGTTGCATTCTACATGGTTGGACCTATTGAAGAAGTTGTTGAAAAGGCTGAGAGACTTGCTGCTGAAGCTTCAGCGTAGACTGAGGTGAGGACTGATTTTAAACACCTGGTGTAGACTGTAGTGATAAATTGTGACTTGTGGAAGAAAATTGCAATAATCGTCCCGAGAAGCACATCATTGTACTTGTGTGTATTTGGATTATACATACAAGTTTGAATTTTGTTGACAATTTGTAAATTTCAATACTATTAAAATTTACTATAAAAACAAGTTTTCTTTCTTCAAACCCTTCATAGATAATTGTACATAATGTTCGGTGCTATGTGGGAAATATTGCTGAATGGACTACAAAGATCAGAATGTGTATTTATTGTGTGAAGATGTTCATTAAAATATAAATAAATTCATTCCACTGTTCTTGCTGTTTTTTTCTCTTTCTCCTTAGCAGGTATACTCTTCCTCATATTAAACCACTAGTTGTTGAATTAGGAATGTGCTGACATGTGACATGACTGCCAAAATACAAATTCTTTGAAGTTATGGTAGAACAGAACTAAGAGATACCATTGGCCAGCAGAAATGTTTTGTTAGAATAAATGTTTCTTTTCAGCTCCTTTCTGCATAGTACTATTGAAAACTTTTCTGCTCTTGTGGTACAGAATATGGAATTGTAGGAATGTGGCAAGAAGTGTTATGCATTAAAATTTGTAGATTTATGTATCAAAACTTTTTATTAAGAAAAATAATTTATTGTTGGCCAACAATGTGGTATATTTTTTGTCCCCCTCCCTGGACTGCACTGTTCTCGAAAGTTGTTTTTTTTTTCCAAGACAGAGTGGCACATTACACACACAACAAACTAGCAGTTCAAACTAGATTTACTTTGTTACTGCATTTGGCAAATCTAGTTGACCTGTCATGTGGTGAATCTTGAAACCTGATTTTTGCGGGATGCATGGCTTTTTGATTTTGTGTATCCATTTTTTATACACTTCCAGGTTTTAATAAAACTCCATTCAGCATGTACATTAGTCAGAAACTGTATCATATTAATTCAGCATGTATCAATACACTAAATAAAACATGGTGAGAGGTCCTCTTATTAAAATTTTATCAGTTGGATCTCACTAAAAATTGTCCTTGACTTCTGGGGCAATCTACATTACCCTGTGTTGGTGAAGGAAGGATGAATAATAACATAATTAATTTGATATGAAATAGAATGTCTGTCCTACTTAGCTAACCTCCAAAAACCATACAACAGAATTTTCAAATTGCAGTTGACTTATATGTCATTGATAGATAAAGGATTTCCTGAGTAAATAATTTGAATCAAGTAACATGAAGATGACCAGAATATCGAGGGCAATGCCAAAAATAACAGCACTCCTTATTAAAAAAATTATCACTCAATAGTGCAGACAGAAATGTATATGACAAAATATATGCAATGGTTTTACTCCCCTAGTTTGTAATTATATTTGTATGTATAGTAGCAAGAACTTTGTGGGTTAATAATAAATTTATTGTCAAAAAACAGTACAAACTGTGCATGACCACGTGGAGGACAATAAACTAATTTACTCCGGAAGCAAGCAAGGGACCATCCCATCAATTCCGATCAAGGGCCCTAAGGCAGAGGCGGATTCAAAAATTTCAGCAAAAGTTCCTAGATAAGATAAAAA
>NNCF01126442.1:631750-710235 GCA_002313205.1 Laupala kohalensis
GCTGAAGTATTTTATTTTTAGTATAGGATATTTCGACCTGTTGATATATATCTTTTAAATAAGAAGTTAGCCATTGATGTGGAAGTCCGCGAATGCCTAAAGAATGCAATTAGGAAAGGAGAATTTCGTGATCGATGACATCGAATGCTTTGGATAAGTCAAGAAAAACACCCTGAGGATTTTCTCCACGGTCTAGAGATGTGGTAACATCGTTTAAGAAGGAAAATATGGCGCTTGTAGTGGAAAAGGATTTCCTAAAACCGTGTTGATCGTCAGAGAGAATGTTATATTTTGATAAAAAATCTAGAAGACGCTTATAGAACAATTTTTCTAGGATTTTTGAGAAAGTGGGTAGTAGAGATATTGGTCGGTAATTTCCAATATTAAGTTTGTTTCCTTTCTTGTGTAAAGGTTTCACTTTAGCTCTCTTAAATATTTTAGGAAACACCCCTTCCGATAAAGAACTATTAAAAATATTTATGAGTGGATTTAATATAGCATGGGACGAAAATTTAACAATAAACTCAGGTATATCATCTACGCCTGTTGAAAATTTGTTTTTTAATGAGCTGATGATTCTCATGACTTCACTGGCGTTAGTTTCGGAAGTGAACATAGAATTGGGTACGTGGGTGGATATAATTGGAGGACATTGATTTGTTTATATTGAGTTCGTTATTTTACCATCTTCTGAGAAGTGAGAATTAAATAAATTTGCGATGTCCTGAGGATTTGTTACGATTTTGCCATCGTTTAGTAAAGAAACATTTTCTTCGCGATTTTCAGAAGTTGACGTGTAATTGTTAACAATATTCCACATGGCTTTCATCCGGTTGTTCGATTTTAGTATATGCCTGTCGTTTTCCATTACTTTAGCTGCATAGACTACTTTTCGAAGAATAGTCTTATATTTACGAAAATAATTATGGAATTCGGGTGGTTGGTTATAGCGTTTTGAAAGATAATATAAACGGCGTTTGTTTTTTGAAGAAATCCTTATCCCTTGGGTGATCCTTCTATTGTATTTCTTTGTGTTAATTAACTTGCGTTTTATGGGAAAACTAGAGTTGTAATGTTTTAGGAATATTGAGATAAATACATTGAATTTGTCGTCTACTTTTCCAGGAGCTGATAAATTGCGCCCCGCGAGCCTATTCCATGCTTTTCCGTAGGTGACGGGCGCGCCTTGCGGAGTGAAGAACTCCCCAGGGAGTCGCAAAGTTGCCCCAAAGACCATTTCCGCTGGCGAGACCTGGAGGTCGTCTTTGAAGGTTGTTCGGAGGCCGATGAGGACCGTTGGCAGAGCTTGTGGCCAGGGAGTTTGATCTCAGCGCCGCTTTCAGCGTTCGGTGCATCTGCTCCACCATGCCGTTGGATTGTGGTCGGTTCGGTGATGTGTGGATGTGTGCGGATCCCGTAACGCGACACACTTCCTCGACTAGGTTCGACTCAAATTGCCGTCCTTGGTCGGATGTGATTGTTTGCGGAGTGCCGAAGATGGATATCCAGCCCTCGTAGAGCGCGCGCGCGCGACTGTCGGGGCGCGCATGTCCAGCAGGGGACTGCGAATGGCCAGTCCGTGTATGTGTCCACCACGGTGAGGCAGTGTTGCAGGCCCTCTACTAGCGGGAGCTTGATCAGGTCTACGTGAATGTGATTATACCTGCGTCGGGTGTGTTGGAGTTCCCGAGTCTCTCGCGATTGTGGCGATGTACCTTCGCTAGCTGGCACGGGTGACACTGGTGAACCCAGCGGGTGGCGTCCTTGCTCATTCCCGGCCAGAAGTATGTGCTCGCGAGGCGATGGGCCGTCGCTCTGCCGCTCGGGTGCGAGATGCTGTGCATCACGTCGAACGCGATTCTGCGTAGGGTGACGGGGAGATACGGCTTCACTATGTTGTCTGCGAGAGCGCAATGGACGGTGTGTTCTGCCAAGTTGCGTTTTACGAGCTCCAACAGCGGGCTGGCTAGCAGGTGCGGCAGCTGCTCGTCATCCATCTGGCGGGCGCTGATTGTCGCCGCATCGAGCGTTGTGGGCATCTCGATTGCACAGGTGCGAAAGAGGGCGTCGACTACCACGTTCTCGGACCCCGGCGTGTAGGAGAAACGCACGTGGAACTGCGCGATGTAATCCAGCTGCCGCAGTTGTCGGGGCGACGCGTTGTCTGTGCGCTTATCCGCTGCATAGGTGAGCGGCCGGTGGTCGGTGTGGATTGTGAAGGGCCTGCCTTCCAGGATCCTCGCGAAAAACTTAACGCCGCCAGCAACTCCCTCTCGTAGGTGCTGTATCGTTGCTCGGCCGGGCTCAGTTTTCGGGAGAAAAAACTCAGGGGCCCAGGTGCCGTCAGGTCGCTGTTGATCGAGGGCTGCGCCGATCGATGTTCCTGAGGCGTCCGTTCTGAGCGCGAGGGCAGTCGACGGGTCGAGGAAGGCTGCGCCTACTGCTAGAGCCATGCTCTCGTTGCAGCGAACGAATGAGCGACTGGCTTCCTCGGTCCAGGTGATGGCGGCCTTCTTTGCTGTCACTCCTTTCAGCAGCTAGGTTAGCGGGGCCTATATTGCGGCCGCGTGTGGAATGCAGTGGCGGTAAAAGTTGAGCATCCCTAAGAACCGATGGAGTTGCGATGAATTCTGTGGTTTTGCAAATTCTTGTATCACTTTCGGTTCTGGGGGTTTGTATCCGTCCGGTGATACGAGGTATCACGCGAATACGAGCTCCGAGGCGCTGAAAACACGTATGCGCCAATTGACCCGGAGCTTGACCTCGCGCAACACCTCGAACAGTTGCTTCAGGTGCTGTAGGTGCTCCTCATGTGACTGAGTGCACCAGTAGATCATCGATGTATGCTTGCACGTTCGGGAGCTTGCGGAGGAGGTGATTCATCACTCGCTGAAGTATCTGCGTTACGTTTCTCAGCCCCATCGGCATTCGTACGAATTCAAACAGTCCGAAGGGGTGGTCACTGCCGTCTTCGGGATGTCGCTCTCTGCCATCGGAATCTGATAGAACACCGTGTGGAGATCGATCACCGAAAACACTCTCCCACGACTTTCTTGTAGGAGCTCATCAATGATGGGTACGGGGTACCTGTCCGGCTTCGTGATGTTGTTCAGGCGACAGTACACCCCCGTTGGGCGCATGTCGCCGTTCTTCTTCGGCATCATGTGCAGGGGACTCACCCACTGGCGGACGATGCCTCTTTCGAGGAGCGTCGCAAACATCTCGCGCGCTTTCGCGAGGCGCTCCCCCGCTAGGCTGCGGGGACGTTCGAAGACCGTCTGCCCCGTGGTCTCGATGACGTGGTGCACGGGGAAGTCCGGCAGCAAGGCAGAGGCGTCCCAGGGAAGGGCGAACTCAGCGTGTTTTCCAATGAGCTCGGTGTAGCGCTCTCCGAGCGTCCCCGTAGACACTCTGTACGCTGGCGCCAGTGTGATGCTATGGACCTCTGCCGGGGCGAGGTCGCCCGCAGCGTGGAGGCTCGTAGTGGAGTCCTGGATGCATCGTTGACGGTGCCGTGGTACGTGAGGAAGTCGATGAAAATGCCGTGGTACGTGAGGAAGTCGGCTCCGAGAATCGGTCTGGACGTCGGCCATAATAACGCTCCACGGAAACTCGCGGCGTAATCCGAGACAACGTGAGGTACTGCTGACGTATGTCGCTATGGACGTTGAGTTCGCGGCCAACAGAACCAGATCTTGTCGGTGAACAGGCCTCGCAATGAACTTTCTGGGTATAATTGACACGACGGAGCCAAAGTCAACCAGGAAGCTCGTGCCCGTGTTCTTGTCGTGCACGTGGAGGCGGTTTTCCTTCGAAGGCGTGCCGGCGGCGACCGCCTTGTGTGGCGCCGGCATCACTGGTTTTCCGGGTACACGGCGTAGGTGGCGGCCGTTCCGGAGGTGCAGGGCCTATGACAGCGACGCACCTCCGCTCCATACGTGGCGTGGTACCAACGTAAGGCTGGCGTCCTCGGTGTGGGACTGCTTCGTCGTGACGGAGCGCGCGAGACCGCTCGCGCGGAGCGGGACTCGCGCCTCGGCTTGGCGATTCAGGAGTCCTCGCGACGAGGAACCACCCGGATTCCTCGCAGCTGTGACCTTTGCCGCCCCCTCCCCGGCGGGCCCTTGGGGAGTGCCGGAGAGAGCGTCCGGTGCGTCAGCCTTAGCGAGACGCGAGGGTGGCGATGCCGCCACACATATATTTCTGACTACTGGTCTGAAAATCTCAGACCAAGACGTCGGTCACGGCAGCTCAGACACATCCTACAAGGGTCGGAGGGCTGGTGAGGATAATGCCACTGAAAGGAGGCTCGTACGCATAAACCGAACGGTAATAAGACGTTGGAAGGGGTGGAAGGGAGAGTCAGGAAGAGCGCGCTTTCCTAGAAGTTCAATTTGTCGCCGACGGACCCGCAGCGCCACAGTCAATTCGCTCAGAACTGGCGGCTCACACCGACCCTTAACTACGACGCCGAATGAAAAGCACATTTTTGCGACTATGGTTAACTATGGTAGCCTACTACGGCAAATGAAAAGCACCCTATGGTAGACCCAATGTCAGTGGCATAACTAGCATCCTGTACATCCGGACATTACCCGGGGGCCACCAACCTCTGGAAGTAATAGGGGGCTTTCTTCGTAGTTTTTAACCGTTTGTGAAGAAATTATTGTTCAAACAAAAGAATTTTGATTATTACATAAATGTTATTTTACGTAATGTAGTCATAATTCATCGATGAACTTTTTGCATATGCTTAATTTTTACTAATTGATCATTTTACGCTATCGGCCAGTTTTCCGGGCAGTAGTCGGGCGATTTTAACTGCCAGGCGTAGTTGCGACTGCAGAACGGTCGTTTCCGAAATTAAAGCTTGTCAAAAGTTACTTAATAACGACAAATTCTTTGAATGAAGACAAATTGAGTGGTTTAAGTGTTGTATCCATCAAATATGGGGATACAAATGATGTAAGAAGAAGATTAGATCAGTTCGTTAAAACATTTACCAAAACAAAAGTACGTCCTATGAAATTACAAATGTATCGTTGGATTGTTTAGTATAATTCCCACATTAAAATATATGAAATGTAAATATTAAATTAAATTACTACATAGTTACTAAGATGATGTATTTTTTGCTAAAGAATCGTAAAATATTGTTCTAAATTTAACCATAACCAAAACACTTAAACTGCGGTCACTAAGGGACCCCAAGTCACATTTTGCCTAGGGGCCCCCACTTGGATAGTTACGCCACTGCCCAACGTGCTTTTCATTCAATCCTAGTAAGTGACTTGCTCTATGTTTGGATTCGTTCACAGAACCATTAGAGCAGGTACAAGGAGAATCAGAGGCACGAACCTAATTAGTGTTTCTACTAAACACTGGGGAAATCCGAGTGCGGCTGATCCATCCCCACCACTGAGATCAGCCTTGTATCCGGCAAAGTGGCACGTGATTCAAATACACTAATTAAGTATAAAATGTTTGTTTCACGTGATGCACCACGAGGTAGCGTGCAAGTCAAATGCTTGCCAGGCCCTCCGGAGGCAACACACGACGGGGGCAGCGAGTGCATGTAAAACTTAAACGCTTGTAAAATCTAAACTATTTATGCAAATTTTACGATATGAAGACAGTTTTGATCTTACTTAAATGCACAAAACACAGAATGCATTTAATTGGATTATGATTCATTTTTATCTTCTTGAATTACTCTCTTAAGTTGAAGTATTTTAACACGTCTATATACAAAACATTTTTTTTTTCAATAATTTTGGTTAACGCTTGTAAATAGACATATGCTGTCGCGGACTCATTTGTAGAACTCTTTGAGGCGAACAATATTGCCATTCATTGTTGTCATCTATCTCCAACCGTTTAGGCAGCGAATGCAATAATCTCTCTCCGAAGATTGATTTTTCCCCCGACTTGATTGTCTATTATCGTTATTGCCCATTACTTGTGATACCTGAGATCAGGTTTGCTGGCCGACAGACGTTTAAGTGACATGAATTCATTTGCAATGTATCTTGGAATTTTAAATTCTCTCCCCATTGAAGGAAAAATGGCGCAGCCAATCAAAAACGTAACGTTCATCGGCCACACAGTCTCTAGACCACTGACTATAAAGCTCTAGACACTGATGCCCCCCACTCTGATATTCCGGACGTCCCCGCTTGTACTGACGACGGTTTCCGTACCAGAGTTGCCAGATGTACGATAATTATCACATGGCTAAGTGTTCGATGTACGATTTGGCCCTGAACGATAAGGCCAATTTTACGATAATTTCACTGAATGGCAACCGTGTACAGTTGTTTTAGCTTACTTTAATATTGAATGTAAAGTAATTTAAAGTCAATATTTAAGTAAATTTCGGTAAGAATAACTCTACAACTTTTTCTTTCTTATTTTCATGGTACTTTAATAGTTGGTACTCAGTTCTTTGTTTGGCAATACACGAAAAATTATCACATGTTCAAATTGTTAAAGATACCTATGAAATTTTCAAATTAGAAGATACAGTAGATTGCTATTGAATTGATGTTAAAAAATCATTTAAAAATAATTTCATAACATGTCTTACAAGAATTAAAGTTATTTTTTCATATATTATTAGAAGAAAACTTGAATTAAATAAGAATTGAACTCCGAAGGTATCTTTAATTGAGAAATAGTTCAAGTCTAATGGATTTATACTTCATTGTAGTGTTGTTCTTCACTTTCATGGTATTTACGTTCTTTCCAATTCACTTTTGTTCACTCTCACACTTTCTTGCGCTCTCACTCTCCTTCATGACTTTTCTGGTTCTTGTGATTCTTTTTGACAGTCTTGTCTATCTAACCTAATAAATAGTGGGTGTAATCTTGAGGTCATCAAAGAGCATTTTGGACTTCTCTACTGGTTCTGCTTTTCTAGAACTTTGACAAGAGATTTTCAAGAAGGCTTAGTTTGTTAATCATGTCTTTAGAAATTTGATTTTGGAAATACAGGATGGGAATTTCTATTTCTATTGTCTTCAATTGCTAGTAAGGGAGATACCAATGTGTAGGTTGAAAATTGTTGATTTTGAAATTATGATAGTTGTGAATAGCTGAAAGTCTTAAAAACGCTTCTACAAAACATTATGACAATCTGAAGATTCAAAGTGTTTTAAAATTTAAATTTCATGCAAGTTGCTGGTGATATATTATATGTAGAATACATTTCTATTGTTTCTCTCAAAGCTACATTTTAAAATATAAATGAACCTTTTCCTTGACAACTAGAGAATGAAAAAGCCTAACAGTTTCAGATCTTTTAGGTAGCAGCAAGGGCATTTCTGGGAACACAAATCTTTGAAATATAAACATTTAACACAAAATTAACAATGCTTTTTTGTTATCAAAAATGATATTTTAAATTTAAAAATTGAATATTTTATTTCTCCCTCTTCTGAATTCTTAATTTCATAATTCAGGTATCCAAAACTAAACGGTGAGTTGGTATTGTGCTGTAAAAATATAATTTCGAAAAAGGTACATAAACAAGTAATTGTCACAAAAAGAAAAATAAGCAATTTATCGTCTTCAAAAAGGTAATAAAATTTAACATAAATTTATATATGATACTGTAATTAATGAACACTTAAGTGAGCCAAGTTGAGAAAGGTTATCTTTGAAATTAAAATGTATTTAAAATGAAATGAGTATTTTCATCGACATCCTGCCTTAAGAAGAAACAATGAAAGATCTGTATTCTTGATTAGAACTCTCAAATAGAATACCACAATTTTTTTTATATCTTATTCTTAAAGTTGATCACTTGTATGGATAACCAACGTTACTTTTGTTGTATCACTCCTATCAAACAACAAATATCATCTATCTGATTTAGTTATACAAGTAGTATATTTTTAAAAATCTGTATGGTATTCTCATACCTTTCAATTTTTTTTTGTCAGAAAATTTTGGACAATGATTATATTGTGAAACCTTCCATTCCACATCTCAATTTAAAGATTATTGTTTTATCTACTTTAGCAGCCAGTATTCTCTGGTTTTTTAATTTCTCAGTGGCCATGCCCGACTTCAAAATACCTTATACAGACAAGTTTTAGAGGTGATAAATAAATTTGTTCTAATTCTTTAATATATATTCTGTAATTTAATCCTTTCAGTATCTTATTTATTCTATTTTCTGTTTTAAGTATTATATCTTGGAACATAAATTTCTTTAAATTCCTTGAAAAGGCTCTGGGTGGGTTACTTTGCTGACAAATCAAAATAAATTATTAATTATTTACGTGCAAGTGTCATCCACTGTTGAAAATGTATGTTTTGGGTATTGTAATTAACTCAAGTAATAAGTGTTAGTTAAAATAATGTCAAAACATTTGAAATGGGAACTAATTGCTGGCCTGTTTTTCATCGACTCATTTTGGTTGAATTTTGAACATTAGTTGAGTTAAAATCTAATATTTTATGTTTTTCTTCAAAATAACTTCTGAAGTTTCATGAATGTGTATTCTGAAGGTTTTCAAAAGAGTTAAATTTTACCTATTTAATTCATCTACTCTTGAAAAATCCTCAGTTGCCTGGACAATCAATTTTTGTCTTTTCCACTTTTTTTTTTTGTATGTGGTATGTGAGTTAATCTAAAAAACTACTTTCTGTAAAATACTATTATCTCTTGGAAGCACTCCATGTCATCCACAGAACATGTTCATAGAACTCATTTAATCAATTTGGTCATTTAGTAGAGATAGCTTGAGCTTGTGTCATGCAGTGACGGTGATTAGGTGTGTGGGGGTGGGGGTGGGCAGCGGCCTTCCCACTTTTTTAAGGAAAGAGAAAATTTTCATTTTAATCATCTAAAACTGGGAATTATTTTAAAAAATACACCACCCTTGATATGGTAATCACCCATTCTCTTTCCTTTGATTTAATTCATACTTAGTGGAAATATGCAGAAAATGTCATGTTAATGAAAAATTTAAAATTTTTTTATTCCTTCCCCTCCCCCACTTTTTATTTCCAATCGCTGCTACTGGTGTCATGTTTCATGTGAGACTGCATTTTATTATTTTGTCATTTTCCGTCTGAAGAGTTTTGAAGGAATCCACAATATTTTGCATATAAACTTGTATAATGTCCAAAATATTGCTTTGTAGCTTATATCTGAAATACTGATAAGAAATCTGTTGAGTCTTTATCCATATTGCAACAAATCAAGATAAAGTAATTTTCAATTCTAAGCCAAAATGCAACTTACTTCAGCAGAAATTACTATCCAAGTATTGAGCAATTCTCACAGTGCATACTTAGATTTAATTTGGAATTAAATGGATTAAGCATTATTGTGGTAATTTATATCGCATTGTATATAGTAAATTGTATAATCGATATAAGAGATAGTGTAATTTTTTCTGATAGATATTCTGAACCGAACAACTCACCTTCCTAACTCCTTCACCCACAGGCAAGGTTAGGTGTTGGAGCAGGCCTCATGTCCTGAACCTGGTGTAAGTCAGATGATAAAAAAGTAATTAATGAATTCAGTATTCATTTACCACAGCATCTTCACTTAGTATTAATAGTACAATAAGAGTGATCATCACAGAGCAGTATTTCTTTGATTTGGAGCTAAAAGAGCCAGCATCTTTATTTTTACAATATTTATGACCAAAATATTAATATTTCTTAAAATATTAACATTTTTAATGAATGAAAGAAGTTTGTTACAAATTTTTCTGCTTTTCTTCGGGAATTGAATTTTATCAACATAAAAGTAATTATCTGAATAAACTATTGCAATTAAATTCTGATTTTAATTATTATGTAAGAAAAATACCTCTATTTTTTCCTCAGTAAACGAAAGTTTGTAACATGTTGCCAATAATACTTTTAATTCCAAATCATGCTTATAATTGTGATACTAACTAATTTTGAAAATTAGGATACTGATTTTCTCAATTTAAATATTCAATAAAAAGAGGCACTTTATTAAAAACATACAGTTGTAGGGACAAAGTAATGAATTTTCCACATCTTGCACATTTATTGATCCACATTGTTGATTGATCTTAAACTCCCATTATTTATAAAGAATGAGATAAAAGTGTCTTTTCCAAATTATAGACAAGTCTGAAATAGAGTCTGATACAAAATATACTTTCATGGGAGATTATGAGGAATGGGACATTTTCTGTGGTCGTAGAACACATACAAAATTTTGTAATATATCCAAGATACTATTCTATTAACCTGACCTTTCACATTGTTCAGTTTCACTCCAGGGCCAAGATTCACAGAGGAACAAACATTTGAAAACTATTCCAAAAAAGGTAATGTGTCTATGGGCACTTATCTTCTGCTCAAAATTTATTGGGAACAACTTTTTACAGTCCTGTACAAATTTCATGACAAAAAACTTGTAGAAACATTTCTGTACAGATTTATACAAATCATTACGTGAAGAAATTACCATTTATCACAAAGGGTACTTTCTTCTTTTTCTTTCAAGAAGTTTATTTGATGGTTTGTGGTTCAGCACTTTTCTAGAGGCAACTCCTTGGCTAGACAGCTACAAAACACCCACTAAGCAATGGTTGATGTTGTCTGTACCAGCACTGAACACAGCATAGCAAAATTAGCTTCAAAAGGGTTCCAAATTACTCAGAAAATAAACAACTACATTTCATTGTAGTTACTTTCATTTTGGTTACCTATGTATAGTTGGCAACAAAGAAATAGTATTTGGCAACACTGGGAAAAATCCACTGCTCTGAAGATGTACTGTTGTCTTCTTGCCATCTTGATTTGCAGGTATTTAAAATTATTTGTACCAAAAACAAATTCTGTGTTTCATTGCAAATTCACAAATTTTGGTCACATAACTATGGAAATATTGTTTACTTAAAAATGTGTATGAATAGCGCAATCATTGAATAATAAATTAAAAATTGAAAGAAAGGTATCTGAGCAATAATAAGGGACACTAAAATATTTTGTTTCTTAAACATTTGATTCAAATATAGTTATTAACAAAAGTTACAGAAATTTTTGTTTCATTCTGGTCCAGCCAGGTATGTGTTAAAATGGCATGTAAGCTTCAGATATGTATAGCAGAATCTTTCCTTCAATCCTACACATTTGAACAATGAAATGGAACATCTAGAAGATTTTTCAAATATTCTTGGATCTCCACTGATCAGTCCTGTTAGTGTTGCTACTTATGGTTTTTCACTGGATGTGTTGTCAATTGGAGAAACAATCCACAATAAGTAAAACTGGGATGAATGTGAAAAAGCGACACTTTGTGTCGAGGTTGACAAAATTCTTTCCCAATTGGGAAAAGTAAATGAGGCACTTGATAATGCAAGCCCGAAGGTCTCGCCAAGTAGAGGGTGGGGCTTGCTGCTATAAGTGAGGATCTGTATCCCCATGAACTGATTCTCCTCTAGAACTTGTCATCTGAAATGATAATGGGCGTCCTTGGCGCTCTTGAACTAAGAGACGGTGAGCCGCCCTGTCCATTTCTTCTTGAGTCATATCTAAAGCTTCTTGCATTTCTCTGGATGTGTATCTCACAAAGTCAGGATCACAGTACTTGCCCAGGCCTTGTTCTACCAACACCTGAAATAGAAATTATTCTGTGTTCTCTCTTAAGAAAATTAAATTGAATCTTTTATGAAGATGCACTTACTCTGCCAACTAAGCTTTCAGCTGAACCCACAACTTCAGGGAAGTTAGGTCTACGATCAGCTGGACTGCCCGGAAGAGAATGTGAAAGACGTTCTGTGGCCAAACTTCCATTTGATTCACCTGTTCGAGATACTGTAACGTGAACAATACGGAATTTAGTGCAAAATAGAATACTGTTGTATAGTGAAAAGAATTGTAGGAGGATGTGAGTGTTGTTAATAACAGCATGCTCAATGCTTAAGGCACATTTAATTGGTTTACTAATGTTATGCTTGCAGTGTTAGGGAGGCAGGGGGGGATCTGACCTCTGCCATGGAAGGAAGCCCTGTGAGTGAGAGGGGAGCGTCGCCCATGCACTTGTATAGGCACTGGCCCCACTGCATCTGGCACAAAGCCGGCCATTGCTACTGCCATAGCTTGCGCTTGAGCCATCTTCAGTCCACTTGCTATGCGAGAGAAGCTGGGCGATGCCACTCGGGTGTCACGTGCCTCTCGCCCCATGCAGCCCAGGCGGAAGGAGCCTCCCCCAACCCCTCTTGGGATGCGCCGGGGAGGGGGCGTAGGGGGGGTCAGCTCGGGGCTGTATTCGTCCTGCAGACTGTAAGGCAGGAGGGGCCACAAATTACATGTTAGTAGGAGCTCCAGGCACCAGGGAAAGGAAACAAGCCACTTGCACGCAGCACACCATGCTTGTCACTATATCCCCAACTCCCGCTTACCGTAATTGTTGGGATGAAGAAACTGGACCCCGCTGAGTTTGCTGAAATTTGCACAAGAGCAAAGGATAGTTGGAGATAACATTACTTGAAAACTATGTGAGCAATATAAGCTGTTCTAGTTATTACAGAAGACTGATTAAACAGAATGTTACTTCGGTAGTTCTTTATTGAACATGTATTGATTCCATGCTTCTGTACTTACTCAATCACTTGATATGGGCGGTAGCCTCTCTCTGGATCACCATTAGAAACCGTAAGAGGTCGAAGTGGAATTGATTCTTCTTCTTTTTGCCCACCCACATCTTGCATTGACATGGCACTGAAAAAGAGAAATGTTATTTTTTTATACAATTTATCATTTAGTTTTTTAGTAATGTAAAGATTCATTAGTGGCCTGGAAGAGAAAAGATAATTTGTTTGATAACTTTTGGACTGTAAATACCTCATTCCCTATTTTGGAAATATTCTCTTTGTCTCACCTTGTAATATGTGGAACAAGTGCACTCTTGGTTATACTTGTTATGTGATTCATGCCTTCAGTTACAGCTCTCTGAATTGAGTTATATGGCAAGTAATCAATAGAGTTTGTTGGAGACACCTGAAATGGAATTTGTCTATCATGAGTGGAAGTCATTGAATTCAAAGCAACCAATTTGAATACTTCTTGTTCTGGAAGACTTATGATTTTTCGTAAATTAATGGTTTCAGATGACAGCATTTGAGTTTCTTACAGCTTGAAAAATACTTGGATTTTTTTAATGAAAATAAGTTCATTTCTCTTTTATCAAATCAAGGTTGGTTGTTTCTTAATTAAATATAATTTATTTATAAACAAGATATAATAAAAACTGTAAATTTGATTTTTTACATTTTCTTTCATTTTCATAGTTATGATTTTGTCCTAACAATGAACTGAAAATTCACATATGTTTCTGTCATTTACATATTTCTCCTGTTTGGTATTTTGATTAGAAAATAAATTTTATATCTAAAAATGAGGGAACACTTTGATTATCAATTATTTCCTTCCTTAATTTCTGGAGCTCTTGAAATGCGATAAAAAACCATACATAGTCTCTCCTTGAGAGATGATAAATTTTTGTTTTTGAGTTTGTTATACAAAGTCTTATTTTGTTTATGTTCATTAATTGGACATAAACTGCATTTTTCCCAACCTGTTCTTGTTATATGACATACTATCCTCACTATTATTCTATTAACTTCATAGCTTGCTTGATGAACTTATTAATGTTTTTGTAATCTCTTTCAAATAAGATTTATGAAATAATCTTCTTTCACTAAAACTGCTATCATATTTGAACTTACTGGTACAAGATAAATTACATGAGTTACAATCAAATTTTTAGTGTTTCTTTTGAGAATAATTTTGGTTGCTGAAAAAGGCTCTACTGCTGAATTCTACCCTTCCTGCCACTTAATTTAATGATGCACAATAAATCAATCTTGAATGTTATTCTACTTTCCATGTTGAGATTCTTTCTCCATTTCAGTTTTAAAATGTTGCCATTGTCCTTGAAAAAATGACAAATATAAAAATACTTCCTGTGATATTGCTCATTATTACTAAAAACCAACAGCTGATGTTAAAAAAACAACAAGTGTGATATGTTTGTTGGGTTGGTAATTCTATTTTCAAGTAATATTATTTAGCCTCAGTGCATGTACAATTTTTTTTCTTGATTTGCCAATTTCAGTGCCAATCTTGCATGCGTAATTAATTAGAAAGCAGAGTGCAATATCATTTAGCATTCATTACCATGACATGCCTAGTAAATACACAATTTAACTGAATAAAGGCTAAAGTAAAACAGAAAGTAGCTGTGCTAATTTAAGACTATCAAGCTCAAATGATGGGAAAATCTAGACAAATTTAGTGACTTTTTCAAAACTTTGAATATACTGATGTACAATTTTTCTGGCAAGCAGTAATCTAAAGATATGTTTTATAATTTACCAAAACAATTATTAAGACTAAATATGCTACAGAATACTTTATAAATATATGTAGATATATACACATACACACACACACACATGGTGATTCAATAAGAATGTTTCCCTCAATTATATCCTACATGGATAGAGATATCAAAGATAATTTGTGACCTGGGGCTAATCATTTGACATTTTCAAATGAATTGTAGCTTATAGGGTGCAGAATTATTGACACATTTATTGTTTTTTTAATAGAACTATGAATATTTTCAGTACTCCTTTAAACCCCAAGAGAAGATGAATTCAAAGCTACATTTATTGAATTTGACCAAGCAAAGGCAGCTCAATAGCATTAAGAATTTTTAAATATCTCCAAATACAATGAATGAGAACAGGGCAAGATATTCCAACACTTCAAGGAAAACTTTCATTACTTGATCAGCACAGTTAAATGATTAAAAGTTCATGGACCTGTTAAGTTACTGTTGTTCGTTCTAATTCAATAAATGATGTATCATTTCATTTATCTTTTGTTAAGCTTTAAAACAGTGCTGAAGAAATTATATTTTTCTATTTAAAAAATGCAATCCTCAATATCTTTGCAGCTGAAAATGCTACAAATTATGTGAATAGATTAGATTACTAACCCAACGACATGACTTATTTTGCTGCACCTTGATATCTTCATCCATTTAGGAGATATTTAAGATGTTCATTTTTATGTGCACGTGTGTGTGTATGTGAATACGATAATCAACTATTGAATACTAGTGCAAATTTCCATAGCAGTATTAATCTGCTTGTTGACGAAAAAATAACAACATAATCAATAACAAATGATAGTAGAAATAATGGAATACATCTTTGTATCTCTTCTGTTTATATATTATGCGACACACCTTGTGGCTCACCTCAAGTAATGTTTGCTTTTTTTCCTGCAATAATAAATACTAGCTTATCTGCTATTCAAATGTTTCAGCAAAGTAGCTAAATCAAATGCAGTACAATATAGTACTAATTTCTTTTTCAAACAATATTTATTATGTTTTGGCTACTATTAAAGTTGTTCTATGTACAAAGTCATTCATCCAAATAAACAAACCTATGTGTCTCCAATTTTTTTAAAGCTTTTGTTAAAAGCTCATTAATACCAAAATTTAATTACACTTCAATGTCAGTATCAAATTTTTATCACTCATTATTATTATCTACAATGGTTATAAAACAAACAAGTTCTCAGAGATCCTTGCTACTTAGTTCTGAAAACTGTGCTCATATTTACTCTCTATCTAATGAGATGCTTGTATTTCGTAGCTTTAATTAGTATTCTTGTGACGATATAATAACTTTAATACTTGGTGATAAAATACAATTTAATTATAACATGGTTTGTAATCTATTGATATAAAATAATTAATTTTAACTACATCATAAAATATAAATTTTTGATATAAAATAATTAATTTGCTTGAATGTTTAAAGCATACGTACTAATTAACTGCTCGACATTTGTTTCCTAATAATGATTTTAATCAAACATTAACAAACTCATTTGTGGCTCATGATAGAGATGTATTACTTGTTCTCTCAAAATGTTCTCCAGGAATAAATTGTACAGTGCATTCTAAAGAAAGATAACATAATTTCACTTTCAATTTAGAATCAATTTCAATTTATTGCTATAAAAGTAGTTGAAGCTGCTTTTGACCACATGGAGGACAGTGCTAATTTACTCATACATAGGCTTGTCTTGCATATTGCTGTACAAAACATAATCTGGTGTTAAAAAGATTGTAAACAATAAATTGTTTTGTGCAAATTTAAATATATATCTCAATATATTTATTGAATATAAATAAAACTTCTCTGAAAAGAATTACATTCTGTTCTAAGAGAAAATTCTATGATATCTATTGAGATGAGTTGGCCAGTTTTGTGCCTATTTTTATCCAAAGAAAAAAGGTGTTTTAGTAGCTTGGGAATTATGGTTTAAAAAAAATGATTTTACTGTATAAAGTCATAATACTTTTTTTCCTTTGCTGTGATTTTTGTGAGTTAGAATTTGTTACTGTTTAGGCATTTCTTATTAAAACATTGTTCAATTTTTAGAAATATTTTTAATTGTTGGTAGAAGGATTATTGGCAAAAAAGCGGCTGCAAAATTTCATTATTGAAAAGTACATTGTGTTTCTAGTGTTAATTAATTGAGAAAGTTAGAACTATGTTATGTAAGATTTTTCTAGAAGAGAAAGGATTAATGGTTTTGAATTATTGTTTGATTGGAAAGTTCATTTTAGCTTTTTGGTGAAAAATTACTTGGGTGGAACTATAAACTATCAAAATTGCTGGAGGCATTTTCTTTTCAGTGTGACAGAATTCTGAAAGTTTCTCCAATCAAATGTACCATCATGTGGTTAAATACTTTTAATAGACCTTAAATGTTTATTATCACTTTTTTCTTTCTTCCATGTACTGGACTGGATTTATTTTCTTGATATTTAATAGAATGTAATTACACTTTAATTCAAATCAACATAAAATGAAATATCAGCACTTATTGAATTCTTTATCATAGAGAATTCCTTATAGTTATTCCTTGAAGAAATATGCATATATATTTACTATGCTTTTAAAATCTATCTCTCTGTGTAATCATTAACTCACTTTCCCTATAAAAATAATTTTTTTTGTGAATAACCTTAAAAATGTAAGACTTGTGAAATCCCATTTCAATTTACTTGTTAATTAAATAATATTCTTTTATTGCTGATCTACTTAAATGTTTATTTGGTGACTTTCGCATACACAATTTACATCTTACACCTCGAGCAACTCATTTTTGACAAGCAATGCTACATCATGCAAACAACAGACTGACTACCTTTCTAAGATTTCTGCCTGGTACATCCAAGTGATTCATCTGCGGAAGAAAGTAATCAATTCTGTACCAAGAAAATTCGTGTTTCAGTGGCAGTGCAAGAGTGTGGTGAGAAGTGGAATTGCACATTTGGGGAACAGTTCATCCAAGGTCTCATTTACCTCTGCCACTAAGAAGAACACTGACGACAGCATAAGTTACTGAGGATAAGGGTTGTATTATTGATTATCATCATTTGGAATTTGAAATGCTCATGCAACATGGAAGCAAAAAGCATCAAGGTGTTGGAGGTAATATAAGTAACTGGAATAATGAGATTTGGATCAAGTCAGGTCTTGGAATTCTTTTTTAACCAGCTAAGAAATATTTTAATGACACATCAATCTGATCATTTTGTCATCCTTTTCCTGAAAGCAGCACTGATCAAAGAAACTCTAAAGTTAAACTCATGAAACAAGTAACAAATATAATAGATTTCATTAAAAGTGTCATTCCCATATTCTTTTTGGAATCAGAAGCATGATTGGTTTTAAAAATATGTAGTTTTTGTGTTGTCCTGTAAGAATGATGATTATGATTATTCCAGTTTTTACTTTAAACTTTCCAAATACATTAAACATGATTTGTTGAAACAAAAGGTACAAAACTGCAGTCTGCCAGTCTGTAATGAATCCAGGATTTTATTATGGTTGGGGAGGGAGACTCAGATCTCTGGGGCACCAGGGAGTATAGAAAGTTTTGGAATGTGAGGTGAAAAATGTACATTTAAGGCAATTTATGATTCTGAAAGAATATATTTTTGCTATGTAATTCAAATACGTACCTACATTCCAAGCATAATTTATTTGTTTACAAAATAGTATAAAATTTTTATTTTTCACTCATTTTTGAGCCTGAAAGTCTTCTACCCCCCTTAACCCTGCTGTTCACTCATTATTTATTACATGACCAAATGAATACTTAAAATATGTATAACAGGAAGTTACAAGCTCAGTAGCAAAGAAATGATTACAATATTGGATTACCTTCAAATTTACATTTATGATTAAACAGTAGTCAATGTAGTCTTATTACGTTGGAGTGGATAGAGCATCAGCAGAGAATTTTTGTGTGCTTTTTCATTTTTTGTATGAGTATTCATATTTAATTTGTTGTGTGTGCTCAGTCAAATTCATGCTTACTGATGGTCTCGAGTCAAGAAAATATTTTTCAAAATAATTTATAAGATTTTCTTTAAGATTGTGTTTGAGTGTCATTTTAGTAAAAACCATGAGGAAAGTTCTTGTCTAAAGGATTTGCATTGTGTATCTAATGTTTTTATTTTGTGAATTCAAAGAGCATTTTGAGTCGAAAATAGCAAATTCAATAGGCCATGCAACCAAAGAGGTTGAAAAATGTGTTTTGTGCTGCAAGTAAATCTTACTCTTCCATGTGTGTAGTTCTCTTCTCTGATTCAGTCAAGCTTGTTGCTTCCCATGTACAATGAGTGCTTGGTCAGATAACTACTAAAAATAATGAATTGTTACATCATATTATGATATTACTAGGAATTTTCAGATCAAGACAAAGAAAATTAGAGATAAGTTGGAGGAAAGGGAATATGTCTTATTTCCAGAAGAATAAGATATTGCTTCCTTAAATGTAACTCTGGGAAATTTCTTTTTAAACAACTTTAATCTACATTCATCATAAAGTAATTTGTATAAAGACCTTCTTAAGTAGATGATACACGAATTTAATGAATTATTTCTTACTTTGCATAAATTTCAACCAATTTTTGTGGTCATTTAAGTTGAGTGATACAAATTTCATCCAAAATGAACAACCATAACCACAAAACATATAATGAATGAACAGCTTTAACAACATAACATGTATTGTTATGATTGCTAATTTATTACTTAGATGAAATTTGTATTACACTCCTTATGATGACCAAAAAGATTGGTTGGAGCATTTGCAAAGTAAGAGATAAATTAATTAAATTCATATGTTGTCTATGCAAAAACTTAAATAATACTATTTATATAAACTATTTTGTGATACATTTTAGTAATATTTCCTTGGACTCACTAAAATATTAATGTTTTTTAATTTTTCATTATATGAGATAATCATTTATGTAAAATAATATCTAGAGTGAAATTTGTTGCAGCTACATCTCATATTTGTTAGCTCTGTTTTATGACATGCTTGGAACAATATACCAGACTTTCTTTAATATGAAAATCTTGAAATTTATTTTTAAGATTCCCTGAGTATTATTTCATTTATAAAATTAAGTCAAAAAACAGTGATGAATGTGTATTCCATAAAACGAGTCATGTGTGTCAAATTTTGCTCTTTACAGTTAGAAACAACATAAATATTGATATTATTGCAAAATCAATTTCAAAATTATAATCTTCTTCTAATTTTTGTGTTAATATTTCTGTAATAATAGTAAGTTCAGTACACATGGATTTTGAAAAGTTCAGTACACATGGATATTGTACTTTTTAGGAAGAAAAAAAAGTTTAGAAGATCCTCCACATCTATTTTTTTAGTTTTGAAAGTTGTTGCAATTGCAAAAACAGTATTTCATATGCTATTTGTTTCTATTAATGAAATATACTTACCTTTATCTGGGTTGAAGTTACAGTTGAATTTACTTTAAGGGAACGTGCTCGATGAAATCCTCCATGGCCCCTGCGCATTGAAGACCATACACTTCCAAAAAGTGAATGATTTCGCTGTAATGAGTGATGAAGAATGAATTATCATTTTGTTTCGGGGGTAGAAACATTGTAGGCAGTAAAAATGTATGCTTACCCTATGCATAGGCTCAGGATTGTCATCTATTAATTCTTCAAGATTGCCTGAAATAGCTCGTTTAAGTTCAGGTCCAGCATCATGTAATGTTCTAAGGCCAGCCTAAAATTATGAATGTATATTTTTTTAAATTGAAAAGCACAGTATTTTACTCTCTTATTATACAAATGACATGAAGTTGGATTAAAATATATTGAATTATTTTTGTGGGTATGAGTTAAACAGAATTTTCAATGCATCTCAAAAGCAGTGCTACATTCTGAAAAAAATTTCATTTGAAACTTTTTATTTTCAGGCGCATACAAGAGCTAAACAATGACGTGTCATATGCCTTCTTTTTCACATTACAGAACTATTAAGAAGTTTCATTTTGACACATGAATTCATTCTCAAAAGAAATGGAGGAAACAAAATTGGTCAGATACACTCATCATGTGTACACAAGGTTTAATATGTAAGTATGCGTACTCAAATATACAAACTTTAACTTATTTGCACACATGATCACACAATTTAAAACCAATTCTTCTGGACCCAATTCATTTTAATATCTTGAAAAGGAAATGTTGCAGATCATTCCTTGCACATTTAATGATATTTAAGGAACATATTTTAAGAATATTTTTTTTTAATGAACTTCATTTATAAGTATATTTGGTTTGTATGTTGGAAGGATTGACTTGTTGGGGTTTCAATTACCTGCAGTGTCACTGTGTTGTGTGATTCCTTGTCTCCATCCTTCAGTTCTTGCTCTTTCCTCTTCTTAAAGCGACGGAAATAATCTTGAATGAGGAATGTAGCATAAAATTTACCTACTGTCACTTCATCGTCCACTGTGAAGAAAAAAGAAGTCCGAGTTATTTCACATTATCATCTTCGACACAAATGTGCAAACAGTAGATGAAGGGTGTGTGTGAGTAGAAGTTGTAGTGTATGCATGTATTTTTATTTCAGGCCACTAACAAAATATACTGTGGCTGCAATGAATGTAACTGAGGCCCAGTTGTACAAAGATTTGCTAATCAAACACTCTTGAAACTCGCACGTTAGCATTTAGATAGAATTCAAATTTCCATATCCAGGTTACAACTATGGCTGTTCTATGGTTATAAGTTGCAGAGAGATTAGCTATTGCACTGACAAATGGCCCTGAGGACTGAGATGATAGAAGAGAAACGCTACTCAAATAATCCTCAGGGAGTTGATCACATCATGGAAAGCAAACTCACTAACCTTGAGTCACCAGGTTCAATAGATTTATTATTATTTATTTATAGAAGGAATGAAACTGAGAAACTACTGTTCAAGATATATATGGACAACATTGATTAAAAGAGGTGCAATTTAAATTATTTTAGCAAATGGGTATTTTCACTGTAAAAAGAAACATACAAGGAATATTATACACAATGAAAGAACTTATAGGACTGAAAAAAAAAATTATATGCACTGATAGAAATAGCAGGGTGCTTTAATGGGGGCGATAGAACAACGAACAGAAACAGAGCAAAATTAGAGACGTTTATACTGAATGAAAACGTGGAAATTCATGATGAATATGCAACAAATGGAACAAACACATATAAAGGGACATGTTCTTCAAGAATCAAATATAAGCAGCAAAATGTGCTAGAAAAAAGAAATGCCATTAAAAAGATTAAAAAATGGAGGAACGAGGAACTCGGTGAAGCAAAGGTTAAGAATATTACACAATACTGTGAAACAGAAGGAAGCTATAGATGGGAAAATATATGAGACGGAGTATAAAATGGCATTAGGAAGGTAAAAGCAGGCAAAGAAAAAGGATAGGGGTGCATTTATTGATGACTGTACCAAATAGTAAGGAAAAAAATTGGATATTTAATGATAATGGAAATGAGAAACACCATGGATTGGGAAAGAATGGGAAATGAAGGAGAAGACAAAAGTTTTATGACAGAAGAGAATATTAGTGGGAAGAGGAAAAGTACCTGGTTTTGATAAAATAACCAATGAGATGGTGAGAGAAAACATAAGCCAATATTAAAAGGGATGACAAAAATTTTGAATGAATATTTTGTTTATAAGTACTACATGTGTACGTTGAAGATAGAGTTGAAAATGTTCATCAGAGACAAGAAAACAAATTTCAGCTTCGCTAAGTCTTATAAACCTTTTAGTTTATTGTTATTAATAATAATAATAATATTCTTCTTATTATTATTATTTTATTGTTGTTCAACCTGCATGGCAATAGACAAAGTCAGATACAATACAATTAATATAAATTAATGATAAAAATAGATCAACTTGCTACCATACTAATAGATATAAGTTAATACAAGTAGATATAAATTAATACAATTTGATATAAACAAAAGTACTACTAAGTCATATAGCATAATATCATCACTGATAGTGCAGGTACATGGAAAAATTTGTTAAAGAATTGTACCTTTGTGATCCAGGAATTCTTGAACAGAATAGAATGGAATAGCAGCTAACCAATAGTGAAGCTTACTCTTGAAATCCTTCAGATTTCTATCAGTAAACTGTGCTGGTACCTTATTATACAATCTTAGACCCAGTAATTCAAAGCTGTTAGATGACTTAGCTAATCTGTAGTAGGGGACATTAATATGATTACTGTGTCTAGTATAGTGCGTGTGTATTTCTTTCCTTCGTTCACGTTCAGCTACATGTTTCTTTGTATAGCACAGAATAACATAGATGTATAAATTAATCACTGTTAATAATTTTAGTTTTATGAAGAGGAGTTTACAATGAGCTGACTTATCTGAATCAGAGATGATGTGAACCACCTTCTTCTGGAGAAGCAGTACACCTACTATGTGCGTGCTGTTTCTCCATAGAAGTACATCATATGACTAGGCTATGAAAGAAGGCAAAATACGCCGACCTTAGATAGCTATCAGGTACATGGCACTTTAGGTTCCTTAAAAGATATATAACTTGAGACAGCTTAGAAGCAATGTATCTATTATGTGACTCCCAGGATTGTCTGTTATCCACTACTATTCCTAAAAATTTGACATCTTCTAAATTATTACTTGCATGAAAGTTTATGAGGCTGAATATCATATGTTGGGTTTTAGATGCATTTAGTAGAAACCCATTTGTTCTAAACCATGAGTTCACCTGAGACAAAGTATTTTCAGTTAGCTCCCTTAGAACTTGGAAATCCAAACAGCTGTTGAGCAAGGTTGTGTCATCAGCATAAAGCACTGCATGCGCATGTACAAATGATGGCAGGCCATTAATCATTAAACTAAACAGTAGAGATCCAAGAGTTGAGCCCTGGGGAACACCATATTTCAAGACAACTAAATTTGACCTCATATTATTCACACACACTATTTGTTTGCGGTCTTTGAGATACGATTGCAGGAGCTCATTGGCGGATGTACTCAGTCCGTAGAGGGTGGTTTTCCTCAAGAGAAGATCATGATCAACACAATCAAATGCTCTACTTAGATCAACGAATGTGGCTTGAGCAAACTCTTTAGCCTCAAATGCACAAAGTACTTGCTTCACTAGTGAGACTATCGCATCAGTTGTTGATCTTCCTTTTATAAACCCAAATTGTTGTTCACTAATTGTGTTAGAGCTATTGAGGTATTTACTTAATTGGCTGTACATAATTGCTTCTAACACTTTGGAGAACACTGGTATTAGTGATACGGGGTGATAACTAGCAGGGAAACATGAGTCCCCTTTTTTGTAAATTTGTACCACTCTGGATATTTTCAGACAGTGCAGAAAATTCCCTTCTGAAGAAAGTAAGAAAAGGGATTCACCTAATAGTGTCAATATTTAAAAGTGCTTTGTAGCTTACAGAGATCATGATAAATTACAAGGTGTTAAATTGTTGCCCATATTTTAAGTGTTCCTAAAAAAGCATTTTCGACTGCATAGCAGCCATCGTCAGGAACATATACAGGAAAAATATATATACATGAAAGAATAACATATAATAACAATAACATATAATAATAATAATAATAATAATAATAATAATAATAATACCATTTTCTCCAATGATATTAAAATGACTTTCGGGCTTGATAAATGTAGAACCCTAAAAGTTGAAAAAGGGAAAACGCTAGCAACTGGGTTTGAAATGGGGGGAGGTGCCTATATGGAGGGGATGAATGAAACTGATATGTATAAATACCTAGGA
Source organism: Laupala kohalensis (assembly GCA_002313205.1). Classification (NCBI taxonomy): domain Eukaryota; kingdom Metazoa; phylum Arthropoda; class Insecta; order Orthoptera; family Trigonidiidae; genus Laupala; species Laupala kohalensis. The sequence goes on from NNCF01126442.1 coordinate 655,980, forward strand.
CTTCTGCAAGCAAAACGTATTTGTCATAAGGAAATCAAGGCGGAAATTACTACTGAGTACTATAAAAGACTATCCGGAATCCTGAAGTCAAAGCTGAATGGGAAGAATACTTTTCAAGCGATCAACACCTATGCTGTGTCAGCCCTTACATTTACATTTGTCACTGTTAAATGGACCACAACGGATCTTGACGCAATATCGGGCAAAACAAGGGTTATCTTAACTAAATACCGGGCACACCATCCCAAGGCTGCCGTTGAGAGAATATGCATCCCCAGAAGTGCCGGAGGACGTGGGCTTGTTGACATACGCAGGTTACATATGAGACAAATAGCTAACCTGAGAGATTATTTCTTCACAAAGTCGATATCACTGCATGAAACTGTTCACCTGGCGGACGACGCGTATAGTCCTCTCAATTTGCGCAACAAAGATGATATTTGCATCTCATCGCAGCAAGAACACCTGAACCAGCTAGTGACCAGACGGTCAAGCAAGGCACTCCATGGCCGGCATCCTGCTGAACTCAAGTACGACTTTGTCGACAAGGAAGCGTCGAACAAGTGTCTGACAAATGCGGATTTGTTTGTGGAAACTGGGGGTTTCATGCTAGCGATCCAAGACCAGGTCGTCGCAACTAACAACTACAGGAGGGCTATACTGAAGAAGCAAAATGTTGAAGACATCTGCAGGAAGTGCAAAGAACCCAGAGAGACGATTCAGCATATAACATCTGGCTGTAGGATGCTGGCACCGAGCTACCTCAACCGTCATGATCAAGTGGCAAAAATTGTACATCAAGCCATCGGCCAAAGGTACCAACTGCATGAGGACCAAACACCCTACTATAGGTACGAGCCTGATGCGGTTATTGAAAACGCCACTCATCAACTATATTGGAACAGAAGCGTAATAACGGACAAAAACCAATACCCTGCAATAGGCCGGGTATTATTCTAATTGACCGCTCATCTACCACATATCTTATAGATGTGGCCATCCCGAGCTCCCACAACCTGCAGACAACCTGGAACGACAAAATCAAGAAATATGTAGCTCTTGCGGAGGAAATAAAAACAATGTGGCGTCAAAGAGAAGTATATATAGTACCGATCGTCATCTCGGCAACTGGACTAATCCCTAAGAAGCTCAAAAGCAGCCTGGAGAAGATATGTCTATCACCTTTCCTGTACATCAAGCTGTAAAAATTCGTCATCCTTAGCCTGTACAGTACCTGGAGCCTGACCAAAGCATTTCTTTTGTTACAATAGTGTTTGAGTTGACTTGTCTTTTGGGGCCGTCCACTCAAAGAAATCCAGCAAATGTTGCTATGAATTACAGAAAAAATAATAATAATGATGATAGTGCTGATGGTGGTGCTGGTGGCGATGATAATAATAAGCGGTCAAGGGATTGGAAAAGGTAGCCCCTTTTGTTTAGGAGTATTCCTAATACTGGTCCTCACCAACCCCAGGGATCAGCTGAGGAGTGATGCATGATTTTTACACCAATGATGCTGCATCCAAGACTGCCCGTGCATGGTGAAGAGCCACATCCAATGTGAGGTGACCCTGTTAACGCAGAACACAGCAGATCTACAGGAGTAAACGATTAAAAATCTCCAATCCGAAAGTGGAACAACCATGCTGTGCGGATGAATGGCGGAGGATACGATGTCTCTAATGATGAACTGCAAGATTAGACGACTCTTGCTTTCAAGAAGCCTTACTCCCATGTGCGGGGTTCTATGGGAGTGGACCTTGTATTTCCTTGCTACTCGTGGGAACACGATGAGAACTAGAAATAAATGTTATGATCTTTTCCTGCCTAGGGAGCGCCCGGACACCTCTGGAGCCAGTGATGGCGGTGACACAGTACGCGCCTCTGGTGGACAGGGGGTGAGCATGCGGACCCCGTCCAGGTTACCCGCAACATGCTCTACCGATATTTGTAGCAGTCAGGGGCGGATCCGTGGGGCCTGAAAAGAGGCCTGTTCGATTTATCAAGATTATACAGTAAACAAATTCATTCCCGGCGAGAATTCTTCCATCGTAAACAACAGCAGTCACCTTTACATCAATCAGTAGTACAATGCGATAAATCGTACACCCCTTTGAGGTTGGCAGTTTCGGACTCCCTTTGGGGTTTGCACAGTGCACCAGAACATCAGAGGGAAATGGTACCTACCTGGAAGGAGAAACAGCTGCATGAAAGACATTACAATTACACCAACCAGAGGTGGACCACGAAGTAGCTAATATGAGCCTAATAAAAGGCGATGTGTTTGCCAAGACAGAAGGGTTTCTTTGAGGAATTCAAGACCAAATTATCAACACCCTTAATTACATGAGATATACCCTAAATGACTCCACTGTAAGCGACAGCAAATGTCGCAATTGCCATCTGACGGAGGGAGCTATCTAACACATCATTGCCGAAGGCAAAATTTTCGCTCAGATGCATTACTTGCATAGGCACTCCTTGGAGGTAAAAATTATTCATAAAAATGTGGATAGATACAAACTCATTCAAGATAAAACCCCATATTACAAGTATCAACCAGAGACAGTCTTTGAGAACAAAACCCATAAATTATATTGTGATCGAACCATCCTCACAAACAAATCCATCCACCACAACCGTCTAGATATAACGTTCATTTACCAAATTAGTAAGACCACATTCCTCATTGACATTGTAGTGCCATACACAACCTACAGAAGACAATAGCTGAGAAAAATTCAAAATACATCCCCCTCTCTCAGAAAGTTCATAGAATTGGGAAGATGTAACAAGTCCATATAGTCCCAATAGTAATCTTTGCAACAGGAGTAATTCCAAAAAACTATACATTCCAGTTAAACATTAAATTTACACAAACATATTTACATATCTCTGAAAAAAAGCCATCATTATTGCAACATCCCATATAGTTAGAAAGTTTTTGTCTAGAAAACTGAAAGAGATATGGACAGATGGTCACTAAGCCCATGCCATTTTATCAATCACCGTTTGCTGAGAAAACAAGATTCAACTACAAAATAATAATCGTAATAATAATAATCCCGTGCACGTGCTAGAGCCCCATCGGGCTCCTCCACAGATGGCGGATAGGGAAGCGCCCACCCTTGGATGGGTACCGGGGAAATAAAATACCCAGGGTGGACCTGACTAGCAAGGTGATAGACTGCGGTCCTGACAGTCATCCTGGAAAATACAATCACTGCAGGGCAGGCCCCTTATCCCGATACCATGCACATTTCTTTCCTACCTTCCATCTTATCTTTCCGATCCATTTCTTTTCTTCCTACCCTCACCTGACATTGGTGGGGGTGAACGACATGGATCCCTGGAAGTAGGGTAAGAATGCTAGGAGGTGGGAAACGCCGAATTAAAAATGACCACACCTAAGGTCCTTTAGGATCAAAGCTTACGGTCTAAAGGGTCGGATCCCCCAGTATTGGCGGTCAATGGTGCGCGAGCAGGTCCCGGGGCGTCGTCAACCATCTACTGCAATGTTGAAGATGTATTAAAGAAAGAGTGTATGAAGAACAGAAGACAAGCTAGAAGAGCAAAAACTCTATAAAAATTGCCACTTAGTGGACATTTTTACTAGAGAACGGACGAGTGGCTTGCAACCCTTTTTAGAGTGAAGAGATGGCTTGACAATAAACACCTGATGATGACTGTTGAGAAGACGGAGGCCGTACTAATTACCGGTAGACGAGCATTCCGATACCCTGAAATCACCGTGGATGGAACACAAATCTTGTGTTAAAACACTTATTTGGGTATGGAGATTGACCACAGACTTCGTTTAGGACTCCACATTTGCAAGATGACTGGCAAGGCACCATAAACAGAATCAAACCTCGTCAGAATTATGCCCAACGTATGAGGACCAAGAGAGCATAAACGCCTGTCTCTTATNGAGCATAAACGCAGGATATTTTCATGTGCAGCCCACTCTAAAATGTTGTACGCGGTTCCAGTGTGGACCGACAAACTACACACAAAATCTACAAGATTAAAGTATTCACAAATCCAAAGAAGATTGGCATTGTGGATAGTGTCAGCGTATCGGACAGTTTCGGACAGCGCGTTATTGGTTCGAGCTGAGCTTCCCTATTCGGACCGTAGCTCTGTCCAAATCTTAGACGAAAACACCCGTCTTATGATACAAGGATATGCCTCATTATTTCGAGTTACGTATACGAACAGAGACACTAGTAGAACCAACGAACGACCAAAAAGCTCAAGCTTCGCTGACCGACTGAGATGAGAGAGAGAAGGGGGTAGAGAGAGAAGACCAGCTTGCCCGGAAAATATTAGTTTAGTCTCATGACGGTGTAAAGGAGCTCACTGATTCCGTTAGTGAAGGACCTCCGAGCTTGACGAATGAAGTCACAAAGAAACGTGCACGAACGTCTCTCCTATCAGAATGGCAGGAGAGATGGGATCGAGGTACCAAAGGAAGGTAGACTCATCAACTGATCTCAGTTATTGAACGTGGTTCAATAGAATTCACTGAGGTAAATTTCTACCTCTCACTAGTTCTCTCCGGACACGGTTGCTTTAAGTTGTATCTGCATAGATTTAAAAGAGCAGACGACCCTAAATGTGAATTTTGTGATGAAAATGACAACGCCATGCATACAATATTTGTGTGCACAGCATTAGATACTCGGAGTAGTAGTCTAAATAATGAACTGACAGTGAACATCTCTCCATCAGACCAAAGAGGTTTTACTGTATCCTGGGTGTAGCTTTCATACATTACAAGTAAAAAATTGTTTGAACCAAAAAGAATAATTAAAGAATTTTTAACTGCATGAGGGAATTTCTGTGAATACTTGAGAAAAAGTGAACAACATGGAAGTGAACTATGTTTGTGTGGAATAGGTAAGGACACAGCAGACCACATTTTGGTGGTCTTCTTGTAAAGAAAAGCAAAATTTAAGATCTTCAATTTACTGGATAGAAATGCAAAGAATAATGTGATACAAAATAAAGAAATGTTTGAAGTTTTAGCAGAGTATAGGGAGAAAGTGGGCAAGTTATGATGTTTACTGCTAGACTAAGATAATGATTTTTTAAAAAAATATTAGACATTAAAATACATTATGACTAGGAAGAATGAGTTTATCAAAGCTTTTTTGATGCTAATTAATGTGGAGAATATAAAGTTGACATGAACTATAACTACAAAATATCCCCATTCTGTGACTTTCTGTTTTACCTCCAGGTGGTGGTACAACTTGATCCAATAGCTTTGGACTAGTTCTTTTCCAAATTTTCTTGATAACAGCTCTTAATTCTGAATTTGCATCATCAATATTTCCTTCAGTTTTTATCCTTAAGGATGTGCGAACTACAGCAAATAGGGTAGCATTGAATAAAACTGTTCCATCACTATTTAAAGGCATATTCATTGATACTAATCTCTGAAAATAAATAATTTGTTAGTAATGTAGAAAATACATGTGTTTACTTCCTACAGAAAATGAAATAAAAACCTTGCAAGCAACTCTGTGTGGACATAATTTTCCAAATCCAAGAGGTGGAGATATTTTTCTTAAAAGAGTTACCACATCCAAGTGCTTTATTCGTCCCTTGGCATCAGGATCATATTCACTCCAAAGTCGAATGAATTCATCCAAGTGATGTGGACCCAAAATAGACCAGTCTCTTGTTAAATAGTCAAAATTGTCCATGATAACGGCCACAAATAAATTTATAATCTGGAAATGTACACAAAATATTTCACCAGGTTCAGCCATAATTAAAGTCAGGAAATGTGAGTGGTTCAGCTATCTAATTAATTCTAGAGTTAATATTAATAATATTACTGTAATCTAGACCAATAATTTGATCATTATATCTTAGCCATTTTCTTTCACTATTCCTACAAATATATCCGTACCCTATGTGGTGAAGCTAGAAATAATTTTGTGTGTGTGTGTGTGTGTGTTTATTCCTGTTTCCCCCTCAAGAATGGTTGTAGCAATTTTTATGAAATTCACAGAATAGATGTGTTCAGAGATAAAACAATTATGACAGTCTCATTTCCAAGTAGGATTGTTTTAGTTCTTGTGCATGACAAAATCCTCCACGGTTTCTACATCAGAACTCTCTGATCTTGGGTTATCACTTCCCTTCTATTTGTCTCCTCTTATCTGCCTGACCCTCGGGTTACTACTTTCCTTTCTCATACATCTAATCATGCAATGGGTCTCCTAATTATTGAAGATTACCATGGGTAATTTTTATCCAAGCAAAGATTGGTCACCCAGTAATTATTTCATCATGCCTTCACATGAGGACCACTTCTGATTTGGGACCTTCAATATCTTTAGCCATAAACCTACTGACTCAAAGTTAATTCTAATGAACTGAGTTAACTTAGTTTTTTGGTTGGTGTGATAGAACAGCGAGACTCAGCGGGTACAATGTTGTACTGCTGTCTGGACAGCCAGGGTTTCATCCTTACTGAGGTGTGGGATTTTTCCTCATTTCTCAACTTCCAGACTGACTCCGAGGTCAGCTGTCTTTAACATGAATACCGGGTCTCAGCGGGAGTGAAATGCTAGTCGCATCTCCTCCTCCTCCTCCTCCTCCTCCTCCTCCTCCTCCTTGACCCGAGGCCAAGAAATTGCATAGGTTTACCCTGAACAAATCCCATTGGTATATCTTTGGATCTGTTGTGGGAGTTGGACTTGGATTTTTTTGATAGAAGTTTTTCATTTCTAAATTTTGTTGGAGAAGAAATAGTTAATCTTGCTCTGTCACAAAACTTCACATAAGAGAGATAACTTCTATAGAGATATTTTTTCTATACTAGTATGATGAAATCTTCAACAAGTCTTATTCCAAATTTGCAATATAATTGTTTGAATGTTCTATACCATGGGTGCACTGACAGAGGTGGACGAATGGGACCCTCCAAGAAGATGAGAATTTGTTATCTAGCAGTTAAATTTTATTATGAGAAGTATACCTATATGTATGTACATACAATATACATAGTATATAAATATTAATAAAATATATAGTTTAATTATGTCTTTTAAGTATATGTATCCATGATAAATTCATCATGATCACCTCATGAACTCCTCCAGAGATGAATTCTGTGTGCACTACTGTTCTATGTAAAAAATAATTTGCTCAATGGATACAGGAATTTATTCAATCACCCTTAATCATTCCATGTTTTTGAGTCTTGTAGAACATAATTCAATTCAATAAAATAATTGTGTGCAAGTAATCTTAAGTTTTTCCATAGCACATCCTTTCTGTAGAAGTGTATATTGAGATGAAAGTTTCTCAATTATGTAATCTACTTCCGTTTGAGTGAGAAAACCCATCTACAGAACTATTTTGTCATCAGAGTAAGTAATTTTTTTGTCACTGGAGGATGTATTCAATGACTTTGATTATTCAGCATGGTTTTACCTTCAGAACTTGAAAATTTTAAGAAATACTTTAATGTAATAAGAATTATATACTTGACAAAGAGTTTCTTTTTGCTAAGGTATTTATTGCCTTACATTTATGATGTATAGTGGAATTGAGAAAACTGAAGTTGACTAGCTTTTTACATATGTGAACTAAAATACAAATTTGAAAGAATAAAGAAAAAGAAATTTATATTTTTGACATAAACATACCAGGAAGGAGCAGAGAACATAAAAAGAAATGAAGTATATGTAGGCAATATCAGAACCACATATATTGTGAGGATCTTCATCAGAGCTGGGATCACATTTCACATTATCAAGAGCTGCACTTGCAAGCATTATCTCTTGCCATGCTTCTCCTAAACCAGAAGAAATTGGATTATGTTATCATGAGATAAATTAAATTTGATAAAAATATTTTGAAAACATATTGTTTTACCTGTTGCTGAGCGAAACAAGACCAACACAGCTTGTGGAAAAGTTTGAAAATTATTATTGCGATGAATAGCTGTTCCTTCAACTAGAGCAATTTTACCAAAGAGCTAAAAGAAAGAAATTCATTTCTCTCAAAATTCCTTTGTAATGTAATTTTACATGAATTATGAATTGTTAAACTTACCTGCATTCCAATGACAGCATATATGAAGAACAACATTACAATAAGAAGTGCAACGTATGGTAAAGCTTGAAAGGATTTTATGAATGTCCATAGTAATGTTCTTATTCCTTCCCCTCTACTTAGTAATTTTACTAACCTCATTACTCTGAACAACCGGAAGAAGTTTATTGATATCATTGTTGATCCTGGCTGTAAAAGGGAATGAGGAAAGTTTATTAAGAATTAATGTTAAAAATTCTTTCCTTGAATTCTGTTGTAATAATAAAAATTTTGTCTCCAAGCTGATATTTGGACCATTTTGTTAGTGTAAATTGATTTTGACCCATTATTCCTTTTCAAACGGAGTGAAAATTCAATTTAAATTGAATATTACAAATGTTTTGACTTTCAGTAAAGAGATGTTTTAAATTTTTCCAACAGAATATGATTAAAACTATGAAATGTTAAACAAAATAAAATACAATTGTTTTGCAGTAGTTTGATTATTATTATTATTATTACTTTTTTGTTTTGTTTAATTTTATTTTTTCCCCAGAACATTCAATCTTGCTTCAGTCCATTAATTGAAACCTCACTTTAATTTCCTTATTTTTCTTTGACAAAAGCAGGGTAGATGAAGTTAGGATCAGAAGTACTAATTTTATTCTGGTAAACACACTCTACATTGACATTATTTTGATATAAAAAGGAAATTCATTCATCCATTTTTCTTGTGTATTATGATTCTTTTTCATGAAGCAAATCTATATTTCTGCAGATTTTAAATATTTTCAACTAAGATGTTTACTCTGACCAAAGCAATTTACCCAATTGCAATCAGAATTGAATTATTGTAATTAAACTAGCTGTTGAAATTACCAACATAACTTTCATATTCATTTTGCTCTCAACAAACAAATTCTGAATTCATCTACAGGGCAGTTGATTTACCAACAAAATGGTTGTTATCAACATACACTCTTTAAAGGCATTATTACTTTGGGTTTGCTTGAGATTAGTACTTTTGAGATTTCCTGGTGAAAATGGGGAATATTCATGGGTGATATTTTGTTTCCTAAAAAGTTGTATTACTTTGACTGTTTATAAACAATCATTATAAAGCAATACATGTTAATTGAAGTAAAATGAACTTTTAAATGTTGTTAACTTAAACAACTATTTAACTGCCCAATTTACATTGCTGATTTTCAATTGCCCAATTTACATTGAGTCGTGAGCTTCACCATCAATATCTTGTAAGTTGTGTGTTGGGCTCTGAGAAAGGTTGTAGTGTATTAACCAAAGCCTTGATCATATGTCTCCTCTGCATTGAAGTTACAGTGTAAACTGTGTTGCAGTTTATCCCTATAACATTTGTTGACTAGTAATTCAATAATGAAGGTTTCCGCATGTGTAATGTTCTGAAATTCTTTAACATCATTATGAATTTGGAAATCTAGGGAGGAAATGTAATTTGCATTAGACTAATGTGTTATTTGTATTTCTACAAGAAGTACAAAGTGGTAACAATTTTGGTGATGCTACTAGCATATTGGTATAAGGATCCTGTCATTCAAGACAGTAATGCATTTACTTCAGTGTATAAGGATAGTGCTATTGAATCATTACTCTGCAAGATAAAATACTAAGAACTGCGCAGTGTGCTTTTAAAGTGTTAATGGTTGAACAATTATAAGGCTATACTTTACTTCAAATATAATTGATTCAGTATCATGAATAATATATTATAGGAAAATTGAGAAAACAGTTTGTATTTCATTTATATGACAGAGAAAAATAGTAATGGAATAATTATCTCATTTGTTTCTAGTGTGTTTGAATCTGTGTTAAAAGGAATTTACTAATAAAGGTAAGTCTTCAAATGGGAAAATATAGGTGAAGAGATTGCGCATTGTGTATTATCCCCTACATTACCTATGGGTTTTTTTCAGTAATTTTTTTGGTTTTGCTACTAGTGTATTGATGTACTGACCACATCATTATGAGACTAAGTAGAAAATACCAAAGCTCTTCATGCTTGCATGCTTTGAAATATGTATGTAAATATGAACATTTCTTATAATTAAAGAAATCTATTTGCTATTATATCAAATGACCAAAATTAAGAAAAACACTACAATTAAACATTATGAAACTATGAAAGAACACACAAATCCAAAAAATTTATGAAAAAGCTCAAAACATAAGTTGAGGTGAAAAACAAATTCTTCCTACTACTTTAAAACATGCAATTATATCAACTTTGTCATCAATAAAATTATACTCATTATTATTTTTTAAAATACCATGCCATTACCATTGCTGCATGTACAACATTCTGTAGGGCTATAATAATAAAAATGTGTACATATTTTGTGACTAACTTCATCAAGTTTTTCTCAAAATAAGAACACCTTAAAAATCTTAAAGCTAAAACAATCAAAAACTTCTTTCTCATGTCTACTAGATTTAAATATAACTTTAATTCTGATTTTTATGTAGAGATTAGAAAGAGCTAAGTCTTGATATCATAAGAAAATTCTCTTTCACACATACATAAAGCTTTAACTTAAATGTACTATCAGTCAAATATGCTTTGATGGAGGTTTTCCTCATCATCAACTGATTCATACTGCAATTAGAAACATTCTGTGACCAAAAGGTAAAGATAAACCAGTCAAAATTACCAACAGATGGTTAACACATTCCTACAGAATACCAAGAGATTCCCACACTATTTAGAATGCAAAAATTCATTTAACACTTGTATTAAACAATGTGAGATTGTTTGGTACTACATGATACAAATACAATAGGACTTTGTATGGAAAAATGTTAAAATACATGAAGTTAGTGAAAATTGTTGGTTAGATTTTAAATGTGTTGTCTTATAAATACTGGACTCTTGCAAGATATCAGGTTAAAGTTAAAAATTCTGCTCTAATTTTATCAAAATTTTGTCTTGCTATTAATCAAGCTGTTCATTTAAAAGTGTACAGTTCAAGTAAAATAGTATTTAGTGCAATTTCTGAAAAAACAACAACAAATTAATGAGTATAAAACCAGTTACCTATACATACTAATTTTATGCCTAAGTCTACACAATGTTAATAAATGACCATGGAATGTTGACAGAAGCAGGGTCAGATAAAGTCTAATATTTTAGGGGGGTCATAACAAAAGAATATAGTCTTGGGCATAGTACGTTCCAGAAAACAGTAGTACATTCCCAACCATAGTATGTTCCCAACCACAGAAAACATTTGAAAATTCTAAAGCAAATTGTAAGTTTTAGTTAATTAATGTACGGTTCGGTACAGTAACGCCCCACTAACGCCCCACGTTCGAGATTATTTTAAAATTTTGTAGTGACATGAGAAAGTGATAGATGCAAAACTTTTATTGTGATTAAAGATGCAAAAAGTTTGTTCAATTTTTAAAGTACATAGACATTTAATTTTTCGGACCAACTTAACTATATGGTCCAACGCCGTAGAAAAATATCCAGATGAGATATCGAAAAACGGCTTTTTCCCCATGATTCTGGAAGGGACTTTGTTCTCGGAAATTACAAATTTAATCATTTTATGTGAAAAAAAAATTCCCTTTTCGATGCCAAATTTAACATTATCGTCCTATCCCAACCTTATTCTTCATATATCCTTCCGCGAGTGCTGCTACCTGCACCATCGCCTCCATCTTCACACTTACAACAAATTTTCTTAAAGCGGAATCGCCGGGTCTAACAAACCTAACATCGCCGGCTGTGACCGAACAATTGTTTATAATTGTTCATGGCTCGCTGTCGCGAGCCATATTATAATTATCATACCCCAACATACTAACATAAACGGAGGCGGAGAGAAGAAAATAGTGCGGAACAATATTTCTTTATAACTACCGTAAATATGAAAAGCGAAGAATACGGCTTATATTTTCGGAACCGCAATAATATTTGTAGTATTATGACATAAATTATTTTTTCGAACCTTTGTGGGACCATATAGTTTGCCCAATTTTTCAAGGAAAAGAACAAAATTGCTGGTAAAACAAGGCACTGACTCGGCGTTTTTTGAAAAATTAAGTGCAAGCGCTGTTTACGACTAGGACTGTGAAAACACGGCTAATATTTTCTCCTTATACACAATGTCGAGTTATAATGGCACACGTTCGTGAAAAAGGTTTTATATTTCTGTCAGCATTGTTACGTTCTCGTCCTATCCAGCGGTTGTTCATTCTTCCGCCACGGGCTGGTGACATTCAACAATGTACTAGCAAAGTTAATGGATAATACTGATCAAATAGTGAGGGAGTGCTCTTTAAAATAAATATGATTTATGTGGAAGATTTTTATTTATCTCTACTCATCATGGCAGCAGTCTGCTTATGAGAACCCTCGTTTGATAACAAATGCCGCAGCATCGCAAAGCGTTGCCAGCAGCGATCCGCTAAAACACATCCGCCATTCATAACTCGTGGACCTCCGAAGACCTTCCCACGAGTCTGTCATCTGTCATTCACATCGACACCCACTCTCACAACCGTAATGGCACCACCATCGCCGCCACTACAACTTTGTCAAACTGGGTATGGCACGTTGTGCGCTGCTAAATCTTTTCTACAAATATACTGCAGTACTAAATGCTCATTAAAAATCGTTGAAATGCGTCAACGTCTTTGAAAATCATAAACGCTTTTCCGCGACTACAAACGCATTCTCTGTGAGATTTTAGGGGGCCATGACCCCCTTGGCTCCCCCCCCCCCCCCCCCCCCCCNGAATGCCAATATTGTCCAGGAGAATATCAGCAGATGACCGGAATTGAACAGATGTTCTGTTGGACTCCTGTTAACCTTGTTTGCAATTTCAACTTGGCAGTTGAATGGAGTCTACATCTAAACTACAGCCCTAAAGATTGGTTGATCATGAAGAAAGAACTTGGAGACATTCTCAGCAGCATGACTTTTTCTATCATTGATCGTAATATAGAAAATAAAAGAATCTTATCCATTTACATTTAAAGCTTTTTAGAAGAGTGTGATTTACTATCATATTAGGTTAAATGGAATGAAATGATTAAAATAAGAGCTAATGAAACTTGAAAGTTCATTGGAAATATTTCCCCAGTTCAAAATAAAACATTTAGGTTGATTAATGTGTGCACCTCAACACAGCTCTGCACAAAAGTGTGACAAAGAAGAGAGTAGGTTCATTAGTTCAAATTGTGAAAATCTAAAAGTCTTGGAGATTCAATATACACTAATTTGAGAGAAAAAGTTATATCTGATGGTTTTTTATTCATCCTCTTAAACAAATTTTGTTGCAAGTATGTGAATAAATGTTGAAATACTAGAAGGGAGATGTCATTTTTGATCACTGATACTGCATCAAACAATACTAAAAAAGTCAGAAGTTTGACTAGAAATATTCTTGTCAAACCAATCAAACTTATTCACTCACTCTAAGTATCATCGTATTCCATTTTCCTTTAGAGTTAAACAAATAGTTAACAAATTAAATAAGAAGTACTGAATAGTAAATATGGTACAACAGTCATTGAAAAAATCTACATTCATATTTCAATACACTGATAAAAGCTCCTCTCAGAAATGCAATTTACATGAAATAAAAAGTAATACTATAGTTGAAATAAAAGAACAATGGATTGGGTACTACAAAAATTCTCTGCAATTTATTTTGGTTGTGTTACTGTAATATGATGTATGAAATGTTACAGAGGTACAGAATGGCATTTTCTTTTCTTGTTCTTTAACAAACCAAGTGGAGTGTGCCCTTCTCAACTTATTGACAATTAAATCATTAAATCTCAAAGAACTTTTGTGATCCAAGTCAAAATTTCACAAAGAATTACAAAATTTTGCTCATTTGGTTTTTTAATCTATCTATAAAAAATTGATACTTTAAAAAATCTTCATATTCGCTCTACAATATTTTCGAAGACTCAATTTTATCACCACCATTTTAAAAAATATATTTTTATTCATCCTGAGTGGCATTCTAGATGTAGCTAACATGATGAAAGGAATTTTGTTGTTCATTTCATTGCATTCAATGGTATATCAAGCATGACATTAAATCCTAGTAGTGGTTCTTTGTTTATTTCTGGGTTTTAATTAAGATTTCTCAATGTCTCTGAAGTATTTCTAGGAGTTGGAAATAAGATAGATGTAAAGGATGAGGACATAAGCTATGAGGGTTCTTCTTCCTGAGGTTCATGAATGACTGTTTTTTTGGCATTAAATATTTATTTTTGAATTATTAAATAGTATGATAACTTTGTAATTCCTCAAGAGAGCTAAATCAACAAATTTGTCTGCCTTTACACAGTGTAGATTTATGTGTATAGAAAACTTAAAAAAATTATTATATGTATTTTCCAAACCTTATTCTACTATGTATATTGTTATTAAGGTTTTGTTAAATACCACATTCAAATAATGAATAAATGAAGCCTGCTGGGCTTTTAGTTGGAAACAAATTACCCCATCTTTATAAGAGGTTGAAGACAATAATTCTCAAACATAACAGTATCAATTATCATTTTGGTTCTTATGTATAAATTTGTAATCAAGACAAATTTCAAGAATTCCTCTTTTTTTCTGAGATATGTATAAGGTTGTCAAACTTCTGCTGAACCATTTAAGTGATAAATTTGAGGGTTTATTGAACCATTTTAATGATAAATTTTAGGGTTTATTGAAATTGCAGAGAATTTTCCAGTAGGTGGTGAATTTACCAGGTTACAAATAACAGCTAAAAAGCCCAATCAATTTGATAGTGTATAATATTTCCTCTACTTAAATATAGCTACATTAACAATTCAAAATTCTTACTGAATGTACATGCATACTTCTTAATGGAGAAATACTTCAGGGAAAGGGAAACAAGAATAGAAATTTTAAATTAAGTCTCCATGCGATTCAACAAATGCCACTAATTTAGAGCCAACATCCAAATATGATTGCGCATTCAAGATAAAAGAACCTAACTCTCAGGAATATTTTAAAATAAAAACTTAGCAAATATTTTTATTATTTGATGTTCTTTTGTCACTTTGTAATTGATCTTTAGTGATACATTAAACATTTAATATCAATATTATGTCACTCTCAGTTTAATTTAGAATACTATTAGCTTATTGTATTGATGGTTTATCTGAGAAGGGAGACATCTCTATAATTATAATGTTGTATTTGTTCTTATCTAAAATTGTGTATTAGTTTACCATAATATTTAAATGAATAATTTTAAATGCCTATGTCTCAGTACAATATTGTTGGGGAAGTATTAAGTGTTTTGTGTCTATGGCTTAGATATCTGTAGCAGAAGTTATTCTTTTCTTTAGAACATAGACAAACAAGTTGAGAAGAAAATTTTATTGTGTTTAATATTATGGTTCTTATTACAAGACAAAAATAATTTCTGGATAAATGCTAAGAGATTTCCTAAACACGAGAGTTAGCTTCCTCCTTTCCCCTCATGTCTATTTGACAGTCATACGCAACATGTATGCGCTTGACTGCAGTGATCACAAACCTTAAACCGTGTAGGAGTCTGCAGTGATGAGACATGGAAGGAAAGATTTTTGTTAGTGATATTTTTTCTTTACTATTTGGAGAGATAGTTATGTTAATTGTGACAAGATTGAATAGTTTTCTTGGATGTTGTTTTCCTTTCACTTATTAGTTGTACATCTACATTTTCAACTTATCTACTGTAAGAGCTGCTACGCTATCATCCATAAGAATTATCGAGACAACATCCAGCTACACTTCACAATCAGTATTCAGAAACAGTTTCATGAAAGAGATTAGAAAATAAATGGAATTACTGCTACAATATTAGATTACCGGCATCAATTATTTAAGTCAACCACTACTAATATATTATCTAGGAAAATGTCAAATTTAACAAGGTTTACATTCTAAAACACAAAAGAACAGACCACTCAAGAACATTGAAGGTTTCATTTGGCCCTACAGTTAGATAACTGATCCACCTTTTTGTGAACCCATCTATCTTTCCTCAGAAGCTTCTCAGACAATTCCCTTTGACTAGTATATGCAGTCTATGAGATGTACGTACATTGTAAGATACTCATTTTTATATATCATCATGGATAACTACATAGTCAGTAAAGACTCTTGACTGCATGAAAATAGATAAGAAGTCATTTAAAGGACAAATTTTATCTCAATGAAACATGGAAATAGAGAAAGTCACATGAGATTTTATGAATTGAAAAGAACACTTAGAAAAATGCATTGTATTTGTGGCAGACAACAGGAATAGCAATTTTGCATTTTATTTCTTGGACCAAATACATGGAAATTATAAACCCAAATCAATAATCAAATTATAAACTACTGATGAAATTATTTGCCACTAGAATGTCACAGAAAGGCATACTTGTGTCATGAAGATTATATTTTAAAAGACTTCACTTTAAAAAATTAATTATCAAGGAATATTCTGCATTAAATTAACTGAGTATTTATAAGTGTAGTATACCTCTTCAAATGCAGTATAAAAAGAATAAATTGAAGTTTTCTCTTCATTATTTTCAAATGAAAGAAAAGAAAACTGGACCCCTTAAGTGATGGAAACTTGTTACATCTAAAAAGCTTTGTATCCTCTGAAACATACAAGCCTACATACATAATTTCCTTAAGTCATTTATTAGTAATTGTTTTGTTGTGCCATGATGTAAAGAAAACACTGTAAATGAGTCAATCCAGAATACTTATTCTTATTATTTAGTATTGCATTTATAAAGAGTATAACTAACTATATTTTATATTTTTATTAACTTTTATTAGTAAGTGTACACTTGTGTATATCAACTCGCAACTTTTCTAGTACCTACTCATGGAGAAAAGATTGCACCATCTATAGCCAGGTGAAAATAGCAACAGATCGGGACAGCACCCTGCAGTGTGCAGAAGAACTGTCCTGGAAGAGTCCCTAGTCTGTTGCCATTTTCATCTGGTCATAGGGGATGCATACTTGTGTGTATATTACACTCATATGTGTATACAGAGGTGGCTCTTGGACCAAACAACTGTTCAGTGCATTTTAATAGTTCCAAAAGTTACATATTAATATTATTATTAATAATAATAATGTAAGAGTAACTGTTTGTTTTTAGAATCTTAGTTTTCATTCTTTATTAAATTGACTTCATTTCACTGTGTTATAAAATTGTTAATTACTTTCTTTGTGATAGCATTAAAAAAAATATTTTATTGCTTTTATTATTTAAAATGTTATCATTGATTTGATCCATTACTAACAAACTATCTGTATTCTTTTTATTGAAATATCTTAATATAGTACTCATTTAGTATTTCTAATCTATTTAATAATCAAAGTATTGTGATAGTTTTACATACATTTAAGTATAACCAGTGCCCTAGTAAGTGTGATGTGGAGGCTGCTGAAAATTCATATTACTTGGGCAGTAATTTTTACCTCAAGCCACAGCTGTATTACCACACAATTTACTGATTCTAGAACCAGGTTAAACTTCTAATTTCATGAAATACTTGATGTAGTCAGAAAGTTTTTAATTATACTGAACTCATATTTAATAGTTAGGTGTGGTGGGATAATTTTTTACACATTATAAAACTGCAATATTTACCCAAGTAAATATACTTTTAAAACACTGAGAATTCATCTTTTGTGTTTTCTCCTTATCTGTATTAAGATTTAAAATAAACACACTTATACAAATACAGTCAACACCACATTAAAAATTCACAACATTTCTCTAGGCAATGCAGTCCTATTCAGGAAAAAGAAACATTTAATATTTCTATACACAACATGCTGAATACTTCTCGCATTGAAAATACACTCTGGAAACACTCCATGCAATATTCATGCATTACTGAATCTGCCTTGTACACCCATGTCCAAATGATACCAACATTCCGCAGTCGATTATCATGAAGATAATATATATGTATACTGCAGCAAACTACAATATATAACAATGAAATACACCAAACAACTGACAAATACCAACATCATATGACATATTCACATTCATTTTCTATTTCTCCACACTATACAACACATAAGATAATTGATGCCTATTACAGATTTGGAATTCATGGGTAATATATAAAAACAATCATGCATTAAAATGATAGAAAACAATAAATGTATAAAATGTATTGAAAGCTTAAATAGGAAAATTTTGAGACGCAGACAAAAATTATTGCCTCAAATCTTGCGAACCTCAAATATTGGTAGAGAATGGTATTTAAAAAATTTGAAGAATAGAAAACTGTTTATGAGATGAAACTAATAAATTCTAATGAAGAGGGTTGATTCAGGAATCTATCATTTATTTCTTGGAGACATTTTTTGTGTGATTTTATTCTTGAAAGTGCTTTGGGTTTATATCTATGTAGGGTGAGTGTAGACTATGTCTGTGAAATATTGCATTCAGGGTAATAAAAAACGATCAAACTGAATGGAAATAATATGTACTCCTCTAATTTGTTCAACATAATAATTTTCAATTATTGCTAAACTTCTTGAAATGTGAAATATGGATTTCAGGATCAAAAGTAAATCTTCATGTATTCATTTAGTGATTACTACGCTTGGACATGCCTGCACAAGGCTCCTACCAAAATCACTCTTGCCAGCCCCATATCACATCACAAACTGTCACAGTCCATGAGGAAAATTCCCCCTTCAACCCCTTTCAATATTGTCTTGCCATACCATAGTTCACACGTAGCCACTGAAAACTTCAGTAACAACACAGAACATGAAAATCTGAAAACTGGAGCAATAAAATAATATTATCATTAAAGACAGAAATGACTTGAGTCTCTCCTTTATGTTATTTGTACCTCAATATATTTTTCTTTTTGTTTTTAAATAGTTAATGAATTTTAAATGATTTTAATGATTCACTGAGATTAAAAGTACTAATACAGAAATTATGTACTCATTTATTTAAATAGTATGAAAATTATTACAGTTTTGAATTCACATATCTTCTACAGACCCAAAGCTTCTAAAATTGTTCCGTTTTTTATTCTGACTTTTGGCGCCATGTATAATTTTTTTTGCATTACTACATTTTAAAATATACACAATGTTCCCATAACTAAATTCATTTGTATTGAATTAGACCAGTGTTAAAGCACACAAAAACACTCAGCATTCTCTATAAATTTTACTCACGTTCACCTCATCATAGACGATGTCAATGAAACTTCCCAATACAATGATGAAGTCAAAAACGTTCCATGCATCACCAAAATAATTCTGAAAAGAAATATTTTAAGGCAATCAGTTAATTCCTTAGTTATGAATGTGTGGGTTAAGAGATTTCATTTTTTAAAAAATTATAGTAATTATAGTTATTATTTAAATAGCATTTAGCATACTTTATTTAAATGGTTAGGGAAATAGTTCATACATAGAAATCAACATGAGTAATTGATCTAGTAATAAATGCATCATTTACCATGATGACCAAGTTATATTTACATTCAAGAGAAAAGAACTTCTATGCGAATTTGCAAAACAATACCTTAAATCTGAAGGCAGCTAGTTTGAAAACAAATTCCATTGCAAATACAGTTGTGAAAATGATATTTAAGACATCCAATACATCCGTGTAGACTTTGGGTTGATTATGAAATTTCATGGCTAAAGTTATTGTATTTACCATGATCAAAATAAATATTGTATATTCAAATGGTTGTGAGGTTACAAACCACCATACTTTATATTGAAGTCTCTGTTTAGGAATGTATCTTCGAACAGGTTTTGCTTTTAGAGCAAACTCAATACAGTTTCTCTGAAAAAAGTTGCAAATTTTACCAGATACAAAAAAACCATTTGATAATGTTTCCACATCCAAGTTTCGGAAGATGTTTTACCTGATTTTTGTCAAGTTCACAGTTTTTATATTCTTGTTCACCTTCATTTTGGAAAGTAACAATAACAAAACCTACGAATATGTTGACCATGAAAAATGCTATGATAATAATATAAATTATGTAATATGCTGCTACAATGGGACGAAAATTATGTATTGGGCCATAGTCTTCCATGTTAGAATCAATAGACACATACAATAGTCTGTAAAAAGAACATTAATATATACATAACATACAATTTTATGTTCTCTAGAGCTCTCTTCTACTCAACCAGGAACTATACTACATAAATTGTAGAGACCTACCCAGGCCATCCTTCAAAGGTTGATACAGTGAAAAGGGTGAGCATTGCTTTGGCTACATCATCAAAGTGAAAATTATTGCGTTTCCATTCACGCTGTTTCACTGTTGGTTGATTTATGTCCCCCTCTTCAAATACTAAATATGTACCCCTGAAAATCACAAGATTTTGGTCAAGAACTTGCCATAATTCAGGAATGTCATTTAAATAAGTTTTCTAAGTATTACAGAAAAATAAGATTTCCTAAGAGCAATCATCCACTTCTGAGCCAAGTTTCATAAAACAGAATAAACACTTGTATTTGATTGAGAGTAGATGGAGCATATTTTGGCTGTTGTGTAGTTGCTTATACTTTGGTGAAGCAGAGTGTGATGCAAGTGGCATACAATATGACGTCCCCCAGGGGACTTACATCTAGTAAGTACATGTTTGGCAAAAAAAACAAAAAACAAAAAAACCCGATATGATGTGTTGTTTGCTTTGCAGTGTGATATGTGCAGAATGTTTTAATGTGATGTTAGTTGTACGTGGTGAGGAGTATGGGTTGTGTAAGCTCTATGAGAATCTGAGTTCTGGGGTTTTCCTTGAGTGAGCCCTGTATGGCTAGTTGTTGCAAGAGTGGACACTCTTGGTATGATTTAAATTAATTTAAATTATACTATTTCTGAGGATATTGGTCTGATTCCCTAATAAATCTATCCTTTACACCAGCGAAATATATGAAGCAGTAGTGTAGAGTAGTGGCTCCCAATTGCAGTGGCTGGAACTTGCAGGGGTTCCTGCCCAAATTTTGAATAATATAAAATTTATTGCCATGATGAAAAGAAATACTCAAAAAGGCAAACTTCGTACCATTGCCTAAGATCTCATTTAACCAGCAGCAAAAATTATGGTGGCATCAGTGATTGACGATACAGCTGTCAAATAAAATCTGAACTACTTAGAGATCCTAACAAAATTAAGTTACCTTTCCAATATCTTCAACTACTTCAATGATCTGAATATCAAATTGCAAAATGCTGATATGTATTATTTCCATGTTGAGGACAGAATTGAAGCAATGATTTTAAAATTGGAACTTGGGAGAAATTACTGTAAAGTGGAAATGTGGAATGAGTCCAAAAATTTTCTAGATTTGAAGTTATGTTGCAGGAGGTACTTCCAAAATAAAAATATGTTTATGCTTCATTTGCAAAATCTAAAGAACACTTTCCAAGAATACTTTACTTATATTCACAAAAGTATGTCTTGGATTCAGGATCTATTCTCAATACAGGCAGATTAGGAAGGATGGAAGAAGAAGATTTCATTGATTTAGTTAGCAACAGAAGACTTCAAATTAAAGGAAAGGAATCTCACCAAGTTCTGAGTTCATGGTGCCAATGCTGCAACTTGGGAACAGGGTTTTGTAAACTTTGATTCTACTCCCAACTACCTATCCCCGAGAAAAAAATTTATATCTGCTTTAGGCAAAAAATAAATCTAGTAACACACTGCTGAATTTGGATGGCTTGCTTCATGTAAAATAGTCAAAAATACAGAACCAAATTTTGAAAATCTTTTAACAGAAATGCAATTTCCCTCTGCACACTAAATTTATATTCTGTATCATGAATACATAGGTTTCTGCAGCTGGAGTCAGATATATCTTAACTATCCAGGAATCACATTTGTCGAGATGTAAGGAACCAACATTTCAACAATTGTGCGATGACCTTCTTGAGGGTACTAAAGCTTACAACTAATAATAGTTCTGCTCATAACTCTAAAGGAGGCAACAGCAGAATTACCAAAACATTGAGTCTTCTAACCATGATGATGTGATTCTTAGATAGCTAAGACCTATTCTGTATAATTATAATATATTCTTTATGCAGGAAAATTTATATTTAGTTAAGGCTTTTTAATTGTATGGCATAGTTAGGGCTTGAAGGGTTCACAACAAACACCAAAATTGCTGGCGGTCCATAACAAAAAGTATACAGGAACTGCAGGTGCAGAATAGAGTGAAAATTGTGTTTCAATATTACAGCTTTGCAACAATAAAACTGTGTGGGTATTATGTGAATTTTTCCACATCTTTTGCAATTTATTGTGAAGAATTGTAAAATAAAATTCCTAACTGTACTATGCATTTGACAATGATACATGTTTGAAAAATAAAATACTTGTCCCATAGCTACAATATGATAAATCTATTTTCTGTTTTATCCAGAGAACATTCTACTCTCCATAAGATATCATTTTTTAGGTTTAATACAATTTCACTTTCACAGATCTTTTTAAGGGTGTTTAAAAAAATATTTTTAGTTTGGTATTTTTTTCATTTACAGTATTTTATGAACTGCAGAACTAATCCAAAGTTGGTGAGATTGATAGTGAATTTAACATATAGTACTTACTGACACTCTTCTTGGGTC
Source organism: Laupala kohalensis (assembly GCA_002313205.1). NCBI lineage: Eukaryota > Metazoa > Arthropoda > Insecta > Orthoptera > Trigonidiidae > Laupala > Laupala kohalensis. Next base: position 678,691 of record NNCF01126442.1, read on the forward strand.
ATTTTTGATCCGTCATTACACATGAAGAATTTCCCCTGAAATATTAATTAACATGCTATAGTTTTATTATAAATTGTTCATATAACTAACAACAATGTCATTTCATAGTCATGAAATAATATTGCAATGATCAATACAAAACGTCAATAGTTTTAATTACAGTTTGACATCTTAAAGAGAAAGTTTCTAAAATTTAGTTAAGAAAACATAATTTTATGTATTATGTTTCTCTGATCCATTTATTGCATATTTAAGGAAAAATACTGTTGTGAAATCCACTTTTCTATAATAAACAATAAGTGAATTTACATACAAACAACCATGCAGCAAACCTCTATTACATGGTAATGGAAAGTTAAGGAGAAAATAAGAAAATAAAAAAAGGAAAAGATCAATACTGTTGAAATGTGATAAATTTATTTTACAATTTAAAAAGAAAGTCCCTCCTTTGAATGTCATTTAGTTGTATATGATCCTTCATGAGTAATAATTTTTTCACCAGGTTAACATACTTTTATCGAATTTATAAAGTAGAATCATTCCAGTGCCTTTTGAATTTGTGAGAAGAATGTTTTTTTTAGGATTTTTTTGGTATTCATGATTGTTACTGTAGTAAAATGCAGATGAAATTTCAAATAAATTTCGTGGGCATGAGAAATGCTTCTTTACAGTATTAAATAGGAAGGAACAGAGCAAGTTTTAAAATAATATTTTTCATTGTAATACTATGGTCATCATTTGAACTGAATTACAGAGTAATAAATATGAATACAAGCAAGAGCTATGCCAAAGAAATATGGAGATAAAAGCAGGAGAATAAGAAAACCCCTATATTAGAGTAAATTTAAAAAAATCTATATTGAGTTTACTTCATTAACATTTTTCACTTTTTTTTCAGAACAGTAAAAATCATCAAGATTATATTGAAAATACTTTGTCTCAAAATTTTCTTAATGTGGAAATTTTTTAGTACTGTGTTGAATTATTTTGTGAAACAAATTTCTTCATGTATGTATTCCGATTTAAAATTTGGTCACTTGTGACCAGACCTATTTGCTGACCTACAACTATGCAATACTTATATGAGAATCTATACTCATACACTACATTTTGGTCTGGAAGTACCTAGGTTTTAACTCACAAGTTGTATAATTGATAAGTTTTGAGTTATATTAATAGTTACAATTTATTAACAATATTTTGTGAATAATTTAAAGATTTCATAATCATACATATTTGAAAAATAACTTTTTGTATTCTATGAAATATACATTTGTTGGTATTCAATTGATATTATAACATGTAGCTAACTCTTTTTATTTTTATCTTGGGGGACACATTCTGTGATTTTGCTTTGGGGCACAGATAGGATAAAACCGCCATTGCTTTAGAGCCCTTGATTGGAATTTATGTGATGGTCCCTTGCGCAAGTTAGTTTAGTAAGTACATTCCAGAGAGTAAATTAGTTTATTGTCCTTCACATGGTCTTATGCAGTTTGTAAATGCTTTTTTGACAACAAAATTTATCATTTTTATTGTTATACTCTTATTCACTAAAATATTTAACAACTTGGTTGTCATAAAAATTTTAGTGTTTGTTTGAGGACTAAATTTTCTGCACGCAAACACAAACAAGACAATCTCATCATTGCTTTATTAATTCCTAATGATTGTAAATGTCCTAAAATAATTTAAAATTACTGAAAAAAGTAGATTTGTTTTTCTAAGTTTAAGATTTGAAATAAAAATGTAAGAAAACATATTCCATTTCAGAATAAATATCGATTTGCATTTATGAAATGGAATATTATCAGGGTTTGAATAAAAATGTATGTTTAATTGATAACTCACAGTTCTGAAGAAAATTTTCATTTTGTGCCACTTTTGTACTATATAACTTTACTTAAGTGTAATGCTTTTATAAGAAAATATGGAGTCTCAAATTTTGGTTCTACAACAATGATTCATGCAATGTACATGCATACTGATGCATCATATTATATCATAATCTATGAACTAATAGAATACTGATAGTAGAAGAAGACTGAATCAATGGAACATTAATTAAAGGTAGGGTAGAGTCCATTCTCAGTTGCTGAAATCCATTCATGCCTTCACTTAGTTACTTCGGGTTACATAATATGGAGTGCACTTTTGTTTCAATTCAGTAGTGAAAAAGAGAAAGTAGACAGAAAGAAACAGCAAGAAAATAATAGAACATTCATTATGATGCCGTAAAGTAGAAGTTCTGCATGCATTGTGTATTTTGACAGAATTATAATATTAATCTGCTCATACTATTTCGAATAATTTACTCTTCAAACTTTTGTTTTTATGGAAAACTCTTACTCAGATAATTTTCACTACTCATTGAATGCTCATGTGTATTCACCATCGAGGATTTCTTTCTTTCTGCTTTGGTAAACTTCATTTCTTTCTAGTCCTTTTCAACATTTATTTAGTTGTAATACTGCAAATCTGTGAAGAACTGAATGATACGTCATTGAGCATAGAAATGTTTTATTGTATGAGCTTGGTAATTATGTATGAAAACTTGTATTAGGTACAATTTTTATTCAATAAACATATTAAAAATATTTGAAGCAACAGATGCCTCATGGAATGTGAACTTTGCATGACGAGCTATAACATCTACCCAAGCTGTCAAAAACCACATAATAACAGTTATGAAGTATTGCACGATGTTTGTCTTCAATTTTTTGTATTGGGAGTGTGTGAAAGAAGACTCTTAATCCTCCCTCCCCCTCCCATTCCCCATCTTATTATATCATTTATAATCAGATACTACTAATTAGCATGTACATATCCATGTTATTACTAGGATCCTGCATGTATGTATCCATGTAATTCATAGGAAGGAAACAGTGAAGAGAGGACATGAGAAATGGTTTTCTTAAAAATGCAAAAGTTTCATGTTAAGAAAGGGAAACATCAAAAGTTGTGGACATTTTTGGAAATGTGATGCCTTCATTATTCATGATTTTATGCTGTTGTATAATTGGTAGAGCACTGAAGTTTTGCTTCATCAGTTCTTATTCAAGTACTTTGTAGAAAGAAAATAAACTGGAAACCTTTTATTTGCATGTGATTGTTCCTTAAATTTGATAACACATTATTTCATTACTTCCAATGTTAATCATTCTCTGTACCTAATTATTTGTCATTTTTTCAGAAGCCATCGGAGCAATAAAGACAGGGAAAATATTGTTGCACTAGTTTCATTCATTCACCTGAAGAACACCACAACATAATTGTTTCAGAAGATTGCAAGAAAAGAACCTTGGGAGGTTTGTTTTGGAAGTGTGCTAAGACATTAATATTCAGACCATATCTTCAACCTTTAAAGTCCTGTGTTAGTGGCCTTATGACAAATGTTCCATGGCAAACGAACCTGTAACTCTATGACAACTCATTTTATCCAAACTTGGAGAAGCATAATGAAGGCATGTTAGGACATGATTGAAGTAACAAATATTTGTTGATAAAAATACATTCAAGGCCAAGATATATTCAAATAAGAGGCTTATTCTGAATGTTAAGATTACCAATTTCTTTTTAGAAATGATGTAACACATAAAACTGTTCTTTGAAAACATTTGTACTTATAATTACATGTACAATTATCTGAAATAATTTTTGGTAGATTAATATTCCTCAGATACATCTAGCTCTCTGTCCTTTTTATGAATTATACTAGTTCCCAATAAAAATTATTCCCTCCCTCCTAAGAACTTTCCACTATCGTAGGTGAATAGGGAAGTCAATTAGGATGCATTATGTGAAAAAAATAAGTACCAAAAAAAATGTAAACAGCAATATTGGGAATTAAATATAAAATTTAATATTATTCCAAGTTGAAAAACACCGCACTTATTCGCGTAATTTACGCACCCCAGTTTTAAAGACAATTTTCTGGATTTAATTTTTGTTTCGCATAATTGACGTGGTTCAATCTCGGCTATAAATGTTTGCAGTTAAGTCTGCTCCTTCGCCTTGTTCCTACAACCAGTCGCGCCTCACAGTCTGTGGTCAGACACCGGCACGGCCATGGTGTTGAAGGCCAACTAATTACCATGGACCCAGCCACGAGGCGGGACCTGAAGTGCGGTGACCGTTTCAACAACGCACTAATTAGATCTACGAGACCAAAGTAGATGCACAAACCACACACAAAGTAGATCCACGAGTCTTTCCGACCGAGCTTTTACAGACAATTTATGGAAAAAACAGGTCACCCCGGATGACAGGTTTTCCGTTCCAACGGCGCGAGTGCAGACACTTATTTAGTAATGAATATTTAATGATGATTTAAATTTTTAATGACACTTTTCGCGTAATTTACGCACCCCTATTTTGAGACAATTTTTTCGTTAAAAACAAGTTTGTGAAATACGCGAGTAATTCGGTATTTGGATGCACGTGTCTGTTGAAATTTAAGGGCACTATACAAAGTAGTTGTACTCTTATTTTTATTGTTTATTATAACCTTTGACAAATTCACAAAACATTACTCTAATATCAGTAAGTGTGGTTATTTCAAGTCCGAAGTCATTAACTTTTTACTTATTAGTTCTCGAATTTATCTAAATATAAAAAGTTGTATTGTCATTTTGTTCATTTCATTCTCTTCAATTCCTGAAACTTATTTCTATATTTAGACCACAATGTATCTTTACTCACTACTGTCAAGCAGAAATATTTTCAAGCAGATCACTAACTGGTGCATACAACAGATTGATGGCATTAGTCTTTGGTGATATTTAAAACAATGCTTCATAAAATATTGACCATGCACCTTGTTATAGTTTGCATACAAAATTTCTAATTACATAGTGCAGCATAGACAGAGGCACTGGAGAGGGAGTTACCTTGAACAGCTGCACTCCAATGACAGCAAACATGAACTGCAGGAGGTAGGTTACCAGCATGATATTGCCGATCGTCTTAATGGCTACTATCACGCATTTCACTACGTACTAGGGAAGGAGAGAGAGAGAGAGGCATTTGTCAGTATGGAGGTCGGAATTCATCACGGTTATGCTAGCCCAAAGCCCTCAACAGGCAAGGCAGGCAGGCAGGCAGGATTCCAGTCAAATGCACCTAAGGGAGAAGACTGAAGGGAACTGGCACTCCATACCAGAGGCGGAGTGCAGGCATAAGGAGCTGTGAGTTTTCCTCCACCTAGACAAAGATGCTGCTGGATTTTTTACTTTTGGAGGAAATAATGTTACGAGTCTTTAAATCGTTCGATAATAAATAATGGGAAACAATCTTATTTTAGTTTTGGCAACACCTTGGTCTGAGAAAAAGTACAGCATCCTAATCAATGTTCACTCCATTCTGAACAAATTGTCAAAATCCAAAACCAAAAAGACCAACCATCAAACCAAAGTTCAAGTCACTGGAGTTAAGAGGGAATCACTTCAACAGCATATTAAGTTTAAAAGAGATGGGAGCAGAAAGCCAGCAAGCAACTCTCAATGAGTTTACTGTACCATTCATTTGGGTGTCAAGGAGGCAGAAGAGTTTGCATTATTTGTTTTCATGTAGATATTTGAACAATTTATGATAGCAAGGAATAGCTGGTAGAGGACAATAATGCCTGATGGCTCCCTTTCTGTGTATAATAACATCTTTGCCCCCTTGCTCATACCTCACGAAGATTGACTTACTCCTCCCTGAACCCTGTTGGTTAGTATTGTGTCGGCTGGCTTCTTCTAGCTGCACAAAAGGAAACACTGGCAGGGCACGATAGAATTCCTAAGTCATCACACTGACATGCAAAGATTAGTGAGGGCATGTACACAAATGGCGCAGCACAACGCAACAGGGCCAGAGGTGAGGAGTATAATCTTGCTGGCTGACTCCCTAATACTCCATCAAAAGAAAAATAAACCATAAATAAATAAAAAGGAAAATACAACCAACTTTCAAGGGAAACAACATAAGAAAAACAAATTACTCATAAATATATACCAATAAATGTGGAAAATATTAATTAATTCTGTAAATAAATATGATTGAACACAAAGGGGAAAAACCAAGAGCCCATTAAAAGATTAATCTTTACCCAAAGGTGCATTTGTCAATAAAACATGAATTGCTCTAACTGCTGCCTACCTTAAACAACTGGACTCCAATTACAGCAAACATGAACTGAAGAAGGCAGGTGACCAGGACAATGTTGCCGATAGTCTTTACAGCAACTATCACGCACTGGACTACATGCTATGGGACAGATACATCATCAACACATACAAAACAATTATTTAGACTGTTGCTGCGGATGTGCTGCTTTAATATCAGGTTCTCGGGCAGTCAAATCCTGTGCTATAAATACAATACTGAGTGAACAACACCTATTCATCATACTGTGACCTGAAAAATATTCTGAATAAAACTATTCTAGCAGGATTTACTGAAAGTAATTCAAATCATTATCAAGAAAAAGAAGTATAGATCAAGTGGCCAATATGAAATTTTCTTCTCTTTCTTGACTGATACCTTGTTAGTGAAACTACAGGAACACAGACAACAAACATTTACCCAGAAAACATTCATATGAACTGTTCTTGTTTGTAACATCACTTATACATTCATAAGGGAACATGTAAGAGTATCATGATTCTGTTAAAATTTTCTAGTTGGTTAACATAAAGATGTAATAAATTCCTCACCTTCAGACCTTTGGCTCTATTGATTGCTCTCAAAGGACGCAACACTCTCAACACTCTCAGAATCTTCACTACAGAAATGGCATTTGACCTGAAAAGGAGAAAGAAGTTGCAGCAACACATGGTATATTAAAAAAACACATTCTGAAGTCATTGTTTCTTCTTTCAACATCTTTGAGAAAGGGTCAGCTTTAACACTTGTTTTTTCAAAAGAGAAGACAGCAATTTTTACTTTCATGAATAAATATGTATATTCTTTTATTTCATCTGTGCACATTTTAATTATTTAAACTAGAATATTACAAATTTTAATCCTATGGAGGTACCTGTACACAAGTCCATTGGGCCAGTATACATGACAATGTACATTCTGACTTGCTGAATAATAAACAATGCAGTTATGGTCATAATAGTAGTATGCAGTTTCTTACTCATATGAGCACAATTATCATCTTGCTTGAAGCCTTTAGCTATATATTGTACAGACCACAGCAGTATGTAACAACAAATATAATTTAATCTAGTTCAATATTTAGACATCAGACCTATTCCATTTCTTTAATTTTTTTATACTTCCTTTGTAATAACTTAGTTTTGAGATGTTTTGGCAATGAGTAAAGTAACCATGTAGCTATAAAGATGCTACTTTTCACATGTACAGTTCTTTTAATCTTTGAAATCTATATATTTTTGAATGTTCCTCGCTGAGCAATTATTCCATAACTAAGTATCTCTAAATGAAAGCATAATAAAATGATAATGTTTTAATTTGCAGAGTTGAAGAAATCTTTGACAATACAAAAAAAGGTATTTTTCTTCTTTTTATACACTTTTGCTATTAGGCCAGGTAAAATAGGATTATGCCTCTGATGAATTCACGGAAAACTGTAAATGGTCATAACCTCTTCTAATAAAAGGAATAAGAGTAATTTGAAGTTTGCACCAATTTTCTCCTTGTGGTCGAGGTGGACTTCAGCTCACGGCTCACTGTCATCGAGGAGCTTCGAGGTTGGCTCAAAGACTTAGAATTTATTTTGCATATTTGTCAAAAGAAGTATGATTTTGACTTTGTAAAACAGATGTCATGTAAATTACATTACATTGAAAATAACATTATGAAGAATAATACATTTTTTATGTGGTGCATAATTAAATCTTGTACCTTGAATTTATCGATTCTTGAATATTAAACTTATATCCTCATGTTACCAGATTAGCTACATACTTCCTAGCATGGGAACAAAGAAGGTTCTAGTAAATACTATAGTCGGTAAGTTCATTAAGGACAATACTTACTGAACAAACATTGCTATGAGAGACACACATACCACCAGCATATCAAGAAGATTGAATGCTGAGCGGCAAAAGGCACCTTCGTGAAGAACGAAACCATATGAAATCATTTTGAAACAAATTTCTATCGTAAACACTGATGTGAAAAAAATGTCAAAGTAACCCAAAATCTATAACAAAGGCAAGATTTTATAATGTCAACCACAATGATATTAATATTGCAGAACTATTTCATATAGAAGAACACACTCTTACTTCATTTCTTGGTGTGCTACTTCTCAATGGGTCTTCAGCTGCCAACATGGCTGAAGATATCATAATGCACACCAGTATTACATTTCCAAAATAACTATGGTTGCAGAACCAATGACAAAAGATTCTGAATCTGAAGACAAGAAAAATACACTTAAGTATTTTACCATGAGCAAAAAAAAAAAAGCTTTCAATGCACGGTCAGACAGAAAAACCTAAGTGGATCATCAGTTGACTGGACCAGCTATTTTCACTGCCAAAAGTAGGGGGGGAAAATGGATACAAAAATATCTGTAACTGTTGTAAAGTTTTACCACTAAAAAGAAAAAAAGTCACATGTCAACAACTACAAAAAGTTCTCCCAGTATTGAACATTATTTGAAATTGGATTCTTTAACTTATAAGAATGCTATGAAATTAGTATTTTCAACATTTGACAATTCAGAATTACTTAAAAAACAACTTTTCATTATATTTTTAGATAAGCCTTTTGATTTCTTATTTGAGTGTCCAGAAATGGCATTTTCTTTCACAAAAAGGAATCTATTTTGAAACATTATCCAAATTTTTTTAAATGGGTCACTCTTTCCAAATTCATTTTTGTATATTTCTATCTTTTATTAGTTTTATATTGATTACTTTGTCACATATTATATAACTATTATCATTTAAATGTGTTTTACAAAACATTTTGGTATGTACAGCATGCACATTTTGATGAGCTACACTGTGTTAAAGTCTGTACAGTACTTTGTGGTTCATATGTTAAGCAATTTTAATATAAATGCATTGTAAAGCACATTGGATTGAACTAAAGAAAAAAAATCCAAAATCTGCAAAATTTATGTTTGAAATAGTTACAGCTATCATGACTATGTCAAATGAAGTTTGAATAGCTTAAGAAGGAAAGTAATTTTATGGTTCAAACATATAAATTGACTCCTCTAAATAAATAAATAATTTATTGTCAGAAAAGCAGTTAAAACTTTGTGTGACCTCGTGGAGGACAGTAAATTAATTTACTCTGTAACCAAGCAAGGGATCATCCTAGCAATTCTGATCAAAGGGTCTAAAGGCAGTGTCAGATGTAACATTTCTGAGTCCCGAGACAAATTCACGACATGCTCTCCCACCTCCTAAAAATAACAAAAATAGTTTACTTCTTGTTACAGTATGTACAGAATATTTAAGAAATATTATTTTCAAAAGACTATAATAGTGCTGTTATTTAAAACTTACAAACTATTATCAGTTTATTATTCTGTAAATTCAGCAATCCTGGAGTTGCAAACAAACTATCAATTTTTCATAGCTTTTTTGATCATTATTTAAGAACAGAAATTGTGCCACTGAAGTAAAAGTTGAATTGTACATATAAACCACAAACATGAAATTTCTAATTGTTACTTGATAGATAAAAATGTGAAATATCTAAATGTAGAGCTTTAATTAATTACAATGAATGAAGTCACTACATGAAAATCAACTAAGGACTTTAAAAAATCCTGTTGAAGCAAAAAGAAAAAAAAAAGAAAAAGAAAGAGAATGTGATAATAATATTCTAAATACAAATATTTCATATTGCTTCTAATGAGGTAATCATGCATTGTGTTCTGTCCTACTTCACAGCATGCTGGGCTGTGTGTTTCTAAAAGGATTCTATTTTTAATGAAAGACATATAGTAAGCTGCATCTAACCTAGAACTAGAAAAAAAGACTATTTGCTACAAGAAAAGTGCTAAAAAATAAAGCTTAAAATAATATGGAACTACTGCTAATAACCAGTAACTGGGCAAGCATAGCTATCCGACTGTAAGACAAAGCAACATCACAAACAATAAGTCCTATTTATGCTACAGAATTAAAGACAAAACAATCTCAATACATTCCACTGAAACTAAAATTAATAAACAAATGAAGCTTGCACAAGATAGCAGTGTAATTGTAGAGCTGTACACAAACACTAGCAGCTGTGATGGAGGTGTGCTGGAACAAACAGACGGGTCTAGGTATCACCTGTTGGACTGAGAGAAAATGAAGAAGGATGATGCTGGAGGAATGGGTTGTTTCTTGTTGGCCATGTTGAATTCTGACATTCTCCTGGGTCGGGCGGAGACACCATCCTCCATTTCTTCCATGTCTGCATACATAAGAACACATTTAATTATAAGCAAACATCAGGAAACAACGCCGACTCAGGGCTGCTTATGGATCCTCTGGCTCATGTTGGAGCATCAATGGAAGAGCTGTCAATCAAGCAAAATATGTTAATAATGGAAGAAAAGCAACCATTTATCAACATCCTCTGCCTGCCAACAAGAAAAATATCCATAATTTGGGAAATTCTTTGCCTGTTACTTGAAGTTATTTCAACAAATTTTAGAAAATTTAAAACTAAATTTCATTGATAGAGGATAAAATTATTGAGAGAAGTTAGTAATATTCTTTTTCTGCTAAGGGGAATACAAATGAACATTTACAAGAATTTACAAAAGAAGGAAAAATATCATCATTTGAGAAATAATTTGAACTGAAAGTGTGATTAACAGTTTAAATTTTCCATTGGAAGTTTATGATGGATTTTTCTCTTGTTTTATCAAGGTAGACTCTTCCAAAAGCTTGGCATTGCCATAACAGTTGCACCTTTTCTAAATTATCAGTGAAACATTATTCATTCATTTATCCTTGAGTATAGTTTTCTCCCTGAACTTTGAATAGAGTTGAATTTTTAAAAATCTGTATTTTCTTTCAACTGAAAAATCTTTTTTACCTGATGTTACAATTTTACAAAGTTTTGCAAAATTGATACAGCGTTTGAATAGAAAAAGGAAGTGGAAGATGAGTTCTGGGAATATCCCTATAATTGTGACAGGTTTTGAAAAATTATGAAAGACAAGTCCACAAATAATTCCAATTTCTTAAAATAATATTTATGTCAATTTTCTAATTCATTAATTATTATTTAATTGAAATAAAGCAGAAAAATCTATTTATGTCAGTGTTCTTTACATCTCCTAACTGTTGATTATCTTGTTGGACTGATTACAATTAGAAATCTATTTGTTTGCTCTGATAACTAGAATAAGTGCAATTCAAATGGTATGGCAAGGAAATCAGAGGCAAAACCAGTCGTATTAAACACTCTGCACCTTACCTGTTGGTGTGGGAAAAGATAAAGAAGGCACTTCCTTTAGGGAGGGGACTAATGGTGGTTTTGATGCTCAATTCAGACATTCGTCTAGGTCTGGCAGTAGCTGGCATCCCTGTATCCTCTTCTTCATTATTTCCTTCATCTGAAAATTTGCATCGCAAAACCGCATTTCGAAGAGCTCTAGTTCTGTAAATTATTTTTGTACCTGATCATTTCCTTGGTTTTACGGCATGCTCACCAACTTTGCTTCTAATATCACTTCTCTCTCTCTTTCTCTCTCTCTTTATAGAAATCATATTGTAAAATGCATTTCTGTGATATCCTCAATCCCTGTATTTGGATTTTTTCAGTGTTTTCCTTGTAAGACATGTAGTACTACTTGGTAGGATTTATGCTTTAGGAATCTCATTATACTTTTGCAAGGAATTCTTAAAAACAATGACAGAAAATTGTTTGTAATATCTTCTCATCTTTTGGGATTCTTGCATCATATTACATAATTTGTGATCTTCAACACAATTTTTGTCATCTTCCCCATTTGTTATAACTCTTTGGCAGTGTGATATGATGTACATTTTCATCCAAGGAATGACACTCTTAATCGGGAAATGACAAATGTCCAGTTAGGGAGTTGGTGTTTCCCCTGAAAACTGTCCTCAGAAGGACTGTGCACTTAAATTTTATAAGAAACGTCATTATTGAAAAAAAAAAAAAGTTTTCTTTCTCATGTTAAAAATTTTCATTACATTTCATTTGCTGACAAAACATCATTATATTTTTTTTTCATCATACATGGAAAAGAGATCTGTGATAATACTCTATCCTGGATCTTATAGATTTCCTGTACATGTCAGGAGTGGAGATCGGCATGAAGAAAGAAAAAAATCCATAATCTATGAAATATTTGACAGCAAGATGTTGATTGCAGATGTAACTCAATAAGGGTTTTTGAAAAATTCTCTGAATGAATGATCCTTTAAAATCTTGTCACTACATCATGAACTGTTATAATGTTGTGTGCAAAGTTTTTTCTGTGTAGTACAAATTACTTTTGACATCTAATGAATATGTTGTTAGGATTAACCCATTCTAGAGTCACCTGATTGAGTTAATGTAAATTCCAGTGCCACCTGTTTGAATTTATATTAAGTTAATATAAATTTATCATATAATTTCTACCTTTCATTAGCGCTGACATCTATTGGGCACATACGGATTGAAGATCTGTTTCTACATGAAGTGAAAAGAGAGAGGGAAAAGTTCAAATCTTACAAGATTTTGGCTTATATCTCTGCATAGTGTAAATCAGTTACCCCAACTCATGAATAGGTACTGAGAGGGAATATCAAAGGGAGCACCCCAAGGGGAAACCCCACCCTTTGCTGACAGCATAGTATCAGGGAAATTCTACTTCCTGTGTTACAAGTTTAAGGAAACTAACCAAAATTGCAAATGAGAGAGCAATATTTGAAACTTCTTTTTGGAATTAATAATACCACAAGGGCTGGGATGAAAGTGGTGGGGGTAACGACCCCATGTATTGCTTTGACACCTAATTTCATTTGTAATTTCCAGATTCTTTATTCAGTTAATTAATTCTTCAAAAGTCTTGTTATTTCAATTTTTAGTAATGAACACAATATTTATTCTCCATAAAATGCGTTTTTGGTATGTATCTTGGAGTGTTTAGAACAAATTAATTGGAATAACGTTGATTCATACAGAAATAACTACCTCGGTTTTCGCTAATTGTTTTCGGATAAATTATTGGCGGAAACAGAGGTATCACTATAGAGATGAACATGATATAAATCACGATATCACTTTTATTTAAAAATATATTTTTCTTGATTTTCCTACAGCAAATTGTTTAATTAATTGCAGGTTTCAGAAGCTTGGGTTAATTAAAATATCAATCCCAAACGTTCTCTTATCTTCAGTCTTATGCACATCCTTTAACTCTCTGCGCTTTCATTCTGTATATTTGAATAACGCTCGTTTGTGTGAGGTTTCGAGAGCTTGGGCAAAAAATATACTTCTGGAGGGTGCGGGACCCCAGAGCAGTTAAGACCAGCGGCAACCTTTGCCCCTCCCTAAATCCAAGTGTGGCGGTACATACAGGTGTGTCATCAAAATCTGGAAAAAATTAAATTTACATCGTCTACAACCAAGAGAAAATTGGGACGGACCGGGACTCTAACCCGGTGAAGCGGTAACACACCAGCGGCAATAGTAGGAGGTCCCGGGTTTGAGTCTGTCGCAATTTTCACCTGACCGTAGACGATGAAAACTTCCCTCGCCGAGTAGATACTCGGAAGTTGTGAGTTAAATTTAAATTTAATTTTCCCAGCACCTTTTTTCTCCGTCAGAGGTCGTTGTTGGCGCTCTGCACGGCCAATTCTGTCTAGTTAAACATCGTAATCTCAAAATGGACGTGTTGAAACGAAGTGCAGAGCCGCGATTGTCAAAGGCTTTCGCGCTGGGCGCTTTGCAGCAAAAATAATCCGCTTCTTTAATACCCGGAATCCACAGTTTTTGATGTTGTGGCAAAATATTCAGTATCAGAACTGCCGAATTAAGATACCAAAGTACCGGCGAGGAAGCGTCATTCCTAAGCTCCTGAAGTCATCGAAAGAGCGCCAGCTTCATGTCACACCTCCACATTTTTTTAAACACAGTCATAAAAGAAGTTATTTGAATGTAATTTCGAGTGCCGTGAAGCCATGGATGAAAAGAGTGGCGTTTGGAACTTCGTATGTTTTTCAGCAAGACGGTGCACCGGTTCACTCAAGCTTTTTCCTACAAAATATCAGATAGTCTTGATATGTTTTGGTCTACGGAATTTTGGCCTCCCAACACCTTTTGGATCACTGCGTATGGAGCGTGGTTGGATGGGTCTCCAATAAATTCGAATCCCATTAAGAACCGCCATTGAATCGGAATTCGCCGATATGGACTCCGATACATTACTTCTGCATGCTCGCGCTTCAGACCGAGATTGAAGGCAGCTATTCAAGCTAAAGGTGGATACATTGAATTGTTGTGCTCCATAGAGGTCCCATATGTATCATGTAAAAGGATATTTTTTGATATTTTATATTTCGCTAGTAGAATTTTGTTATAAGAAATTTAAATTCGACCAGATTTTAGTGATGCACCTGTGTTTTCTCATTTAAGCTACTTAAAATGCAACAAATATTGCTTGTTTCTTATTTATTCTTATAGTATATTGAGTGTAGTAGATTATACTGATAGTATATTGCTGTACGTATGGTATTATGAAGTATGTCGAGTTTGACTGACAAATGAATCCTTTGAGTATTTGACTGACTAATTTAACATTAGAATATTCGATCAGTTAAATTTTACATAAGTTTCATTTTCAACAAACCACTGCTTGAACGATTAACGAAGTCAAATTTTAGATTAATTTTGACATTTGGTAACGTTTGACACAACTCCACCTAATCATGCTATTGCGCTCCTTTAAAGAACATCCGACTTCGAAAAGAACAAGATAAGACTATTTGCTAAGAAGCATGGGTGTTTCTAAAAGAGAAAGAGAGAGAGAGATTTTTTCTTCATCAATGATCATTGTCTTTTCACTATATTGTTTCATCAGTTTCATACGGAGTAAATGGCAAATGTAATCACTATTGAAGGTTAAGAGTGTAGGTAGAGAACAGATAGTTGGTTGGACCTGTCCACTCCACTCGTGTGAAGAGTAAGGAATAGGATACAGAGCAGTAAGTTTCCATAATGAACACAGTCTACAATGTACTTTCATTATCACGATTCGTTACTTTCGTCACATTGTTTTGATTTCATGAACACATTATAGTTTGCAATGGTTATTACACGCACGTTTTTGAGGTTTCCGAATCCGTGAGACTTCCCAGAAAATGTGATGCGGCATATCTGACAAATAATTATTCGATCTTACCCTACAAATTAATACCAAGCTAATCCAAGCAAGATTCCATTTAAATTACATGTAAGTACTGTGCTTCATGCGTGAAAGTATTCTCTCGGTTAAATTCTTTCTTTGTATCAATGTGCACCTGGTTTTGTCATTTGCAGGTTTTATATTTACCATATAATTCCCCAAAACCAAGAAATTCAAGAGACAATTTAAACGCTTGTATAAGAAATAAATTTCGCTCTCATCTACGTTGTAAGAAGGCCAGTCAGAAAAAAATGCTTCCTATTTTTTCCTCGGTTCATTTCCAAGTAGAATAAATAAAATTTACGCAGCATTCAGCTGTCACATTTAGCCTCAAAATTCAGGATCAACGTGTATTTTTTTAATATACCAGGTGTAGTTTGACCAGTGTCTTGCGACTAATTAATGAATTTATTTATTTTATTCTCCGTAATGTTTCACAGTTTTGGGTTACCTCAAAGATATAACTTGTATTCTAGCAAGGTAATTGAATTCATCCTCAGCGATGTTTTTCGGTTTCAAAACAACCACGAGTCTCTTCTCCGGTGACTAGAACTCCTGTCTTTCCAGATTGAAGCGCTTGACTGATCGGTGACTTGTGATCTTCTTCTCTTCATTCTGGTCAAACACCAAAAGAAGTTTCATGCGCGTCACCTTTGAGAAGCCCCAAGATATCGGGAGTGGACATCCTACTTCTATTATCAATAGAGACCAGGATAAAATTTGTTTTCAGATAATCAGCGGAATCAATGAAAATGCTTCGAATCATTGCAGTTATTAACCGGGTAGTCAGCCGAGGGCATTTGCTTTTCAGCTTCGATAACTTCGAACAATGCCGAAATTCACGATCAGTCCATTTCTTCACTCCTGTGTTTCACCTTCCTGTATCACAGCGCGCTACTTGCAGACCTCTCTGTGGGGTACCTGCTGCCTTAAGATGTCATTACTGACACGAATTGTAGAAAGTTTCAGAGATCGTGTCAAATTCAATTTTTTTTCATATTTCAAGAGAAAAAAGGGAGCTATTAGTTTCTGACAGGCCTGTACTTTACGAAGGCAAATTTATTTCCAATTTGTGACGATTTGAATGAAATACAAATTTATCTTGTTTTCATTTGCATCTTTACTTTTGCTTACCTGGATTGTCTGTTTGTTCATCGTAACCGTATTCTTCACTTTCCCCCACTTCTAGGTGAACTCTTGTATGACTCCCTACGTCTTCATCCTTTTCAGATCTGCAAATTAGACAAAAGTTACATTTTTACTTTCAAATTCTGTAGGTATTATTTCAAAGGTCGTACATGCATTTTCCTTTATTTAATAATTTTGTTAGATATTTCACAAGGTGCGAATGATACGCTCATGAGTGCAAAGAAAGAGGTCGCCACATGGACCCAAATCGTGATGTGGTAGAAGTCCGTGTACCAAAACCACGCTATGTTATACAGACTTGGTGTATATACTTAGAGTAGCTCTTAGTTTTTCAACAATCAACATCTCGTGTTACATGAATTAAGACAAATTCATTAATATTCTTACATTTCGACATCTTCTCTATTCTCTTCCTCGACCACTTCTTCCCCTCCTTCTTCTGCACCTTCTTCCCGCGCTGGAGAACCGCTATGTGACTTTTGTTTTTCAGCCTATTGGAGGACACAATATCAAATATAATAATAAAAAACATTGCATGGGGTCTAAAGTCACAAGAGTGATAGGTCAAGTTTCACTTCTAGCAATACTTTCCATTTTTCTAAATGTAATACAAACATAATATAGGATGAAGTTTCCCAAACAGTTCAAACAGTTGTTACAGTTCGCAAGGAAAACTAAACCGATCTAATGGGGAAAATGTTGATATTGCAAATCAACTGAAGGTGGAGATGTTTATCAAGCCATGTGACCAAAAAATAGCTTGGATGAACGATAAAAGAAAGATATTTATTATTATTATAAAGAAAATAAAGTAAAATGTTAAACTGTAAATAAACACGTAAAAAATAGTAGTAGTAGTAGTAGTAGTAGTAGTAGTAGTAGTAGTGGTGGTGGTGGTGATGGTGGTGGTGGTGGTGGTATAAAGTAGCATAGAGATAAAATACAAGAAATATAAAAACTCTGACAAGCTCTTGAGAGCTTAGAGAGGTCTTTTTTAAAGATAAAAGAATACAAATTGTAATTCATGTAATACATAATAATATAATCCAAAAAAATGTAATATATAAAATGTAATATATAAAAAGAAAATGTATCTAAAGATGTAATGTATCAACTTGGAAATAAGAAAACGAATGTATAATTAAATGTAAAACATTTTGTAAATAATGAAAGTAAATAAATTTCAATTTAAATTATTATTATCATCATACAGGTTTACATATTATCATCATACGTAAAAAATTATCTTTACCCCACTCATGACCTGTGAAACCTTAATATCTGTTTAATTTTGTCCAGCGCCTAATCAGTATACAATTAATATTAGTTCTAAAAGTGAACAGAGTAACTCTTCAAGTTATTCTAAAGAATAATTTTTAACGAGCTATGACAAATATATTTAATTTTTGAGATGAATGAAAGAGGGAAAAGTTTGTGAGATGCATCACATACTTCTTCTTCTGCTTCCTTCTCAATCGCTGTCAACGATTCCGCATCAGCCAAGTTGTCGACGGCGATAGCCAAGAAGACGTTGAGCAAGATATCGAAGTATTGGTTAAGGAAGCAATATGTTATACCTATCAATTATAGCCGTGAGTTCTTAATTACACATAAAACTCCTAAAATACGGCATGGTTTTCAAAACGCCCGCAAAATGAGACCACAGAGTACTCTACTCTTCCGGAAATGTATTTACACCTTCGTATTTTACTGATTTAAGTAAAAAGTCCTTGAATATACAATAACGTTTTGTTCTAATGCGGACATCTTTATACTAGAAAATCCTTCATTCTATTGGAAAAACCTATTGTTTTTATGCTGGAGGTAAATTTCTCTTGTTAAGTCCAAAGACTATTCAAACAAATGTCACAGAATGTATGAGATTGAATTCGATTCAACTCCATTTCCCGTCAAGTTAACAACAAGTATTTCCGGTCAAGGTAACAATAAGTATCAGTTGCGCAATGATAGGACAGTAGAAAAACATTTTTACACAAAAGGATACAATTACCGCAGATGAAGAGAATAATAAAGTAGATGCTCGCTAATATGCCTATACTGGCCACACCACCATAGGCTTGAATACCGTGGTACATCACAACATTCCAGTCTTCACCTGTAAGTATCTATACCAAGAGAAAGCAATTTATTTCGGTTTAAACGATTATAATGCATAAGAGGTAAAAGTAGAGAAAAATAGTTACCTGAAAAACTGTGAGTAAACTTTGCCAAAAGCTATCGAAGTTGCTTCTCGTCTTATCCACAGTTCCGTCAAAATCAAATTTGCCGCCGAAAACTTGCATTCCCAGAAGGGCAAAAATGACTATGAAGAGGAAAAGCAGTAACAAGAGAGAAGCGATCGATTGAATGGAATTCAGCAGCGATGCCACGAGATTTGATAATGATCTCCAGTATCTAGAAAATTAACAGAGTATATTGGCTATCTTCGTGAACAGTATTTGTACGTTCAATAATGTGTACAACAAAATAGTATTTAATATAACTTGACGAGGAAAGGTTTATCTCAAAATTTTATTAACATGTCAAGGCATGAAAGGAATATTATAATTAATCGTAAGTACGATTTAAATAACATAAGTATATTGAGTGGTATTTTTAGCCACAAATATAAATTATACTTCTGCGATTTGGTCAGATTTTTTCTATATTTTCCTTTCCGACAGCAAACGTAGTCTTCCTGAGTTATTAACGTGAAGAACTATTACTTCTTCAAGGGAAGAACATTTTACTGAGACATACAGGATATGAAATTTTGAGACAGGAACGAGAAATGTTTTAATCGAATCCCAGCATTGATACAATTTATGACCAGGCGTTGGAACCTTCAAAATATTTGGTATTAAATTTAGGAAAACTCAAGGATAAGATATAAGTAGCACAGATAAAGAAATGGAGGAATACATTTTGTGAAACTGTTTGCTATATGGAAATGAACGAGCAAATTTTACCAAGGAATAAGGAAGTATGATTTATTAAATTTAAGCGTTAGACGAGGAATAAAATAATGTAAATGAGGTTTGAAATTTTTGATGAACTCACGCAGGACTCAGAATAATTTATGAACCTGGTTATAACATTGTCACACACCAGGTGATCTTAATTTCTAGGATCAAAAACAAATGAAAAACTCCATAGACAAGTTTTTAACACAAGTATCAGGATTGTTACTACCGTGAGATAGTACAATAACTACTTAGACTTCAACATACGTATTAGACCACTTACACAACATTATCACGAAGTAATACACAAACAAAAGCAGTAATTACTTGTGAGTATTACTATGTGATTATGTTGTGTAAGTGGTCTAATATATGACTACGTAGGTAGTCCAGTATACAGTAGCGGCGATTGTGAATCAAAAGTGAGGGGGGGGGGCAAAAGAAAGAGACATTTTTTATTAACATGACATTTTCTGCATATTTCAACTACGTATTATTTAAATAATGAAATAAATCCTAGGAAAGACAATTGATGATTACCACATCAAGGATGGTGTATTTCTTTCTATAATTCCCAGTTTTAGACGGTTAAAATGAAATTTCTATCTTCCCTTAAAAAAATGGGGGGCATTTGCGCCCCACGTCCACCCCCTAATCGCCGCCACTGCCAGTATATACACTGTAGTAGTAATAGTTGTGTTGAAAATCAACTCTGCTATGGATTGAGGGTTCTTCACATTAATATGAAGCACTAATGAAGACCATATTTGTCATGGAAACTATAGGACGTCGGTAAATATTGTAAAACAAATACTAAGTCAAATAGCAAGTGTTTCATTTATAAATAATAGTTGAGAAGAAAGTGTCAGGATGGTGTCACACGTACGGGTTGCTGAAATCAAACTCACTTGGTCACCTTGAACACTCGCAGCAGTCGGACGCATCTCAGCACAGACACTCCTAGTGGAGGCATAACTTTGGTGTGTGTTAACACAATCTCGCCAATACTTCCGATTACAACAAAACAGTCAAATCGGTTGAAAAGAGAAACAAAATAACCCTGGAAATAGAAAACAGCCAATACAATGTATTATTAAGGAAGAGTGCGCTCTCAGTTGAACCATTGCTTATAGCCAGTTTTGGAAGATTATTCTGATTAAATATTCAGTCTGTGATTTGCTTGTAATTTTTTAAATTTAGTGTTTGAATTGTTTTCTATGTCGTTTAATTTTTAATTAAAATGTTTCAAATGCAACAACCGGTACATTTTATTCCTGACAACTTAAATAACTACGAAGAAGGAAAGAAGACCCCAAAATCAGTTCATAGGGTGGCAATCCATTTCAAAGAATTCGAACTAACTCAAATTCCTTGCTTTGTTAAACAACCACAAATCTTATCTTCCATGCCTCGTTTGAGAAATGTCTCAATGACTTTGTTCTAGACCAGGTGTACTGAACCAAGATGTAAATGGATGGATGTAATTGGATTGTATTTTTTGTAGCTTTGAAATATTCTCAGGAGCTAAGGAAATTAAATAAGAAATTACTATGCCCGCAATCTCTCTTTAGATGGCTCAGTCTACACAGCCAGAAGAAAGACAAGATCCTGCATTAGCCTTCTGTATGCTATGCTTGTGGATCATGCCATGGAAATTCAACTCGAAAACTGCAAATACTTGCGAATTGATCATCACGTGTAAATTGTCTGCGTTCTGAAGTGATTTAATATTTTCTATTTAAAGAAGGTCAAACTGTTATTTTTAATAAAATAAACTTTGTTAATTTTTTTTAAAATTTGAATGAAACGACGGGTGGCCATAAAATAATAAAGTATTGCCTGGTTTAACCTCGAGGTAAAGTCATCATATAGTAAAGTCTCTTATAGTTACTTATAGTAAAGTAGAGAATAGAAAGGGAAGTGGATCCTGGACAAACAAATTCATATTGCTCAAGTTTATTTTTAAATGACAAAAAAGCGTTAGTTAGGTGGGGGTGCAAGACGTAAATTGCATAAAATGTCAAACTGACGTAAATTCTTTTTTACATTATCATAATGTTTCTCCTGTCAGTTACCTCATTTTTTCATGAGATGATCAGATGTCACTACATTCAAGATAGGGATTGAAATTCACCCTTCTCATCTTTCATGGGAGCAACTACAATTCGCACCAATCGCGTCTAATATTTGATCAATTCTATCGCACGTGTTGTACAAACATCGCGCATAATAACTACTACAAACAGATGTCTGCAAACACCGTTAGGCGGTTACGAGTGAGAAAACACATAGGCAAATTAAAAAATTTGATAAATTAATTTGAATCACAGATTTTCATTGGAGGATTTTCCTTCCCATAATATAAATAATATTTCCATAATATCGATCTTTCAACAATCAGTTATTAATAAAGTGTCGTCTAGACATAACTCTGTTGAGTGTTTATCCTAGCACATATTTCTCACAGTTTCAATGTTTGTGTTTTAGTATGGTTCAAGAAATATTTCGCAAATATCAGTCATGTTTTTATGTTATTATATACATTCATTACTCACCTGAAACCCTAAACTGTACATTTTAACTAACATCTCCATTGAGAAAAGAGCTACGAAGAATAAATTTGTCCAGTCTGAAAAACAAAAGAAAACGCATTTAGTTGCGTAGACAGATAAAAGGATAAATATTTTTACGAGGTTTTAAGATGTGTCAGTAATGAAACTTCAAGTCTTGTCTTCAATAATCATATAAATAACAGTGCAAGACTTTTTATTTAATACGTCTACATCTTGCGATGCATTAAGAGGATAGTGACAAACTGGTAACAAGTCTGATGACGCTAATGTCATCCACAAAACATTTACGTTTTAAACCAAGATTGATGGTTGCAGACAAGAAAATGGGTTTTATAAATGAGATAATAACCAATACTCTAGTCGTTTCCAAACTTTTGAGACCCATTGCTCCCTTGATTTACACATTTCCGGCGGAATCCCCAATGTAAACAGTATATTCAGTACAGTAAAATATTAATTAAATTTCTATTGTTGAATTAAAAATAGAAATGTTCCGGAAAATCCAACTGCGCAGCATCGTCCTTAGCTGGCAAAATACATTTCTAGTTTCTATTCTACTATTTTAGAGTACTTTTCACTCAATGCTACGACTAATAAGAAATAGATGTAAAAAATGATTATAGAAAATTAGAGTACAAGAGTTTGTTAAAAAAGTAGATTATATTCAAATATAAAAATTGCTGTTTTCAATTTGCCGCAGCGCAGCGGCCCTCCCAAAGTTTTGGGAATCAGTGAGACACACTATTACTAATAGAAAAGCAATGATAAGATTTACCTTGAAAGTCATCAAGCCATGGAGGTTGACGGTAATGTTCTGTTGCCAAGACAACTGTATTCAGGAACACAAGTACGATTATAAGCCAGTAAAACACTTGGGATTTCACTGCTTTTCTACATCCTCGTCTTAGTCGCCTATTGACCCTGAAGTGAAAAATATTGTTCGTTAATATTTATTATTAGTTTTGTATAGAGATCAATGATGTATTCCTCAGTCGATTTTTTTACCTGTCGAAGTCTTTCTTCTTTTTCTTCCACCATGATTCTTGCTCTATTTCCCCCTCTTCTCCTTCTGGATTATCTACTACTCCTACTTCATTCGCTTCTTTTGCTGCAAAAATAAACTTGGTGATATAGTCATAAATTATTGAATTTTTAGTTGTTTAGTAATTGAATTTCTAGTGAAATTATAGTGGTTAGGCGGAAGAGCAGACCTCAGTCTGAGTCTCGCCAGTAATAAAGTAATTTATTTATTATTTTATTAATTTCTAACGTAAGTTTATGACATAATTAAGACGAAAATATTACTCAAGAAGTAGAAAAGATATTTCTCTTCCGCGGTTTACAATTTACACCAGGAAGACAACGACCTCTAACCAAATTAATCCTAAATTAATTTTTTTTTGACCCTATCAATAAATTTAATTATCTTTTCCACGACTTATTGGGACGTGACCCATGATTTCTCAGAACTAAGAATAACTCCATGAACGATAGAACTAGTCAACAGGAAATCCGCGGCCCAACTCAGGGGGACACTCAGCAGGATATGAACCGGACGACCTGGCGTCATTTGAAACAACCAACAAAGAACAAACAACTGTTCATTTTAACAATAAGACCATAACTGCTGAGACGCCATTTTAGACGCCGAGGGAAAGGCGTGATCAAATCCAAGTAAGCAGGAAGTTGCACCCAAGCACCGCCAGCGTGGCAAAGAGCAACAGAGAGTAAGTTTGACTTCTCTTCGAGATGGACGTGACTCGACACATCCATCTCGTAGCAACTTGTATCATAATGACTTCATGTAATGTGATGTATTGAAGAAAACGGTCACTTTTCAAGAACCGTCAGTAAAGTAATCATATTAATTCCAATGTCATGACGTTTAATTGCAATGGTATCAGCTGAACCATACGGATTAGTATTAAATTAAGTTTATTCAATAACTTGTCTGAGTTAATCTGATCTCTTGTTTGTAGGATACTGATCCAACTTAGACTTACCCGGTCGAACCTAGTCCTCCTCACATAAATATTGATGAGTTACACGTCAATCGCCAATCGAGTAGCTAGTGAGTACATCATTTATTAAATCAATCAGATGATTGTACTATGTTCAATTATCATAGTATAATTAATAATCCAAGACTTATTAAGTAAAGGGGGAATGTAACATAACGGTTTACCTCTTAAATTAAATGCTCTTTATCGCTGGACTAAGAATATGGCTTATTTGACGAAACAGAGAGCTTTGGTAAGAGAAGACATTCGTATTGTTCAGATTCCGAAATAACATTACCACAGACATTTATGGTACTTACATTGGAGCGTCGGTGCATATTACATTCATCAAAACATTTTGGTGAGAATATTATTATGTAGATTTCTCTAAATTTTGTTACACGTTGATTTGTTCTGTACTGCTAACAATTTTACTTGATATATTAAAAAGTAATTTTATACTTTTTTCTTCATTAAGAGAAACATGGCTTAATGTTATTTGATTTTTCTTTTAATATGAGGTTAGCATTTAAGTGCCAAGTAAAATTTTTTTCAACATTTTCTTTTACTTACTTCTAGAGCTACCTATTTCTTCCTGACTAAGTTAGTGACATGTCAAAATTGAGGTAGCTGCATGAGGTTGGTTGTAAGTTATGTTCTATTTGGAATGCTGAGCTTTGTCCCATTGTTAAAAATTTTTAATTTTTCTTACGATAGTGTTCTTTACTACTTGTTTAGAACTTGAAGAATCTCAAAATACTGTTCAAATAATATTTCCTTTAGACTATACAGTATTAAAATAGTTTGTTTTTAAGTAGGATTATTTCTCTATTGAATTAGGGAAAACAAGTACAGCGTAAACCCTGTAAGTTCTTTTCTCTTAAAACTTACAAAATGTCACTGAACGCTTTCATACATTACACCCTTCAATTTTTGGAACCAATATTCTAGAAAAAATACTCTCCAATTTCCGCGCTCTTGGTTCGTGCCCTGTTTGGAAATACATACATTTCGTTTCTTGGTTCCGTTGTTCTTCTCCCTCCGGTTCGATATCTTCAGCTTGAGTGATCCAATCCAAATAGCCGCGTAGATCCTCTTCAATCTGTTGCTTCTCTCTCAATTTATGGAAGTCACCGCGAGCTTTTGCTTTCTCTCTTTCTTTAGAGAACTCTCTAGAAATGGAAGAAGAATCATTGAAACGTTGAAGAATTATCAAGTTCTCCAGGTGTTAGACATTTCGGCGACGCTCCATGTGAAGAGTCCTTCACAGACAACAGCGAACCCGTTGACAGCTAACATGATTGTAGTTCTCCGTCCGCTCAGCCGGATCCTAACTACAGGGATCCCTTTCGGTCCAACCCAGAGACCTTTTCGAAATTCGATTACGATTTTTAAAAATTAATCATTAGTCGTTTTTAATGTGTGTGTACGTCGTGAAGCAACGAGACCGTAAGGTTTATATCTTAACAATTTCTGCACACGCGTTCATCAGGATGGGTCCCAGTGAGGTTTCTGAAATTCGATTTAGATTTTTTAAATATTTAACTTATTTATGCGACTTCTCTATCATTGGGACGAGATGCTTTGTAAGAGTTTCATCTCAAGAAAATAGTTTACCTCATTAATTCATGTTTCGTATCTAACCAGGTTATATATCAGTTAAAATTTCGTTTCTTATAAGTTAGTGGTTTCAAAAACCATTTTTGTTCTTTTGTATGGTATCTGTGAAAATAAGGTATCAAGGTTACTTATAGTGGAAGTGGTGTGTAATATTCCCAACATCAACGTTGGTATCTTATCAATGGTGATTATTAAGAATAATTGCACAAATATCACATAATTTACTCAGCTAATAATCTACAAAACTAGGAATTTATTTTCTGAACCTGCTGTCCGTGGTAGTGTTCAACATGGAACAAGATAGCTTCTGTACGGGCGTCCTACCTCATAACTTGAACAAGACTAGGTCTGTGGCCCTATCGGATATTTTATTATAGACCCCTGACTTCTAATAGCTGAAGGTAGTACAAAAAATCGCAGAAAAGCACAGTTACCACCATTAGATTTTTAATTTTGTTTTGTATTTGCATGTGCGAAAAATTTGTTTTAATTAATGAATATTAATTTTTTAAAATCTGAAATGTTTCAAAAAGCGTGATACTTTTGCGGTTTCCGCCGATACGTCGACTTCCTTATTTTTATATAACAAACGAAGAGTGACAAAAAAAATTATTATTCAGCAAATGATCACTGTTGTATTTGTGACAATATTTATTAATTTCAAGGTTCTGCATGCAAAATGTAATGAGTTATTGTTTTTTTTTTTTGAAAACACTGCTAAAAACGACCATACACATTTTTAAGGAATATAATTTATATGTCGCACTCAGAAGAATACCACGATCACGTTACAATAAAATGTAAACGTTTAAAACTATTTGTGTAAACTCCAGCAAGTGATAAATAAAACCATGTTTTCAATTAGCGAGCAACGATGGATTTCAGTTACGCGCGTTGTTGCCGCGCCTATTACACTGACTGGTATAGCTTTGTCAGCTGTGAGTCAAGACTGAATATGGCACTAGCAACAACGCGCGTGACGAAAAGGCACCGCCGACCGATTATCCAACACATGGTTTTATTTATCACTTGCTGGATGTTACACAAGTAGTTTTAAACGTTTACATTTAATTGTAACGTGATCATGGCATTCTTCTGAGTGCGACAGCATAAATTTTATTCCTTAAAAATGTGCCTGGTCGTTTTTATCAGTGTTTTTGGAAAAGGTTAATAACTCGTTATATTTTGCATGTAGATGGTCGAAATTTTGAAATGTCGCAAACATAATAGTTAACATTCGCTGAATAAGACTTATTTTTGACATTTTCATTTTATTTTATAAAAAATAGTAAAGTTGACGTATTGGAAAAAACGGTAAAAATTTTGCGTTTTTTGAAACATTTCTGTTTTTAAAACAGTATTATTCATTCTTAGAGCCATTTTTTAAACTTGAGTATAAGCAGGAGAACATGACAAATTTAATGGTGTTAATTAGTTTTCTCTACGATTTTTTGTGGCATCTACAGCAGTTCAAAGTGAGGGGTCTATAATAAAAAATCCGAGAATAGATAGGGGACTTGCATTTGAACTATCTTCACTTGTCTACTCGAAATCAATCGCTGTGTCGCGGACACTCGGCAAGTTAGCTGTTGTCTTATGAATGGCGCTTTTTTACGACTAGGCGCTTGTTGATAACTCAAATCTTCATTAGTAACTCATACACTTTAAATGGTTTGAACAAAAGTATTAGTGATGTGTCGACTCACCCACTGAGGACACCGAGAATTAGGTTCATGACGAAAAATGCTCCAAGAATAACCATAGAAATAAAATATATCCACTGCCAACTGTTACCCATTGCATCTTCAATCTGAAAATAAAATTAGTACCTTCAATTTCGCTATTGAATCTATCAATCACATTTCACTTCTTGTTAGAGGTTGGAATTTGTCATCATGCACATTTTATATTTCTTTCTCGTCAGACGTACTTTATGATTCACTAAATTTTTAATTGTCTAATTTAATCACTTAAAACTATTCATTATTTTCTTTAGTAATATATTTCAACAATTCTTTAATAATTTTCAGCGAGTATTCAAGTGGTTTGTGTCAATTCTGTTTCAGCATGTAAAAACCACCTCCGCATCTGAATATCGTCATTATACCATGAAATTAAGCAATGTGTGATTAAAAAAATTTATTGTCAAAAAAGCAGTACAAACTGCGTATTACCACGTGGAGGACAATAAACTAATTTACTCTCCGGAAGGAAGCAAGGGACCATCCCATCAATTCCGATCAAGGGCTAGCAGAGGCGGATTCAAAAATTTTAGTAAAAATTCCTAGATAAGATAAAAAGCTAGCTACGAGTTATAATACTAATAGAATGCCCATATGTTTGTAATTTAACGCAAATATGTTTGTAAATTTTCATGTACAAGTTATTATCGAACTATAGATTATTCTGAGTTTAAAAATCATAAGAGTTGAAAAAACACTAAATTCACGATTTATTGTTACAATAAACACGGCCCTAGACAAAGCCTAGAGAACCTGCATAAGCAATCCGCATCTACCCGAAAGAAAACCGGAGCAAAACCCGGACCAAGATGGGGCTAGACAATTAATGTACACAACCGTGCCAAAGTTGAGTACACATGAAACTAAATTAATATGAGCCATAAGACAACACAATCATGCATGTTTTTTTAATTTTTATAAGTTATTTTAAAAGTACTAGAGCAATAGCATGATAAAGTACAAGACGGATTTAACTTTTATTAAAATCAATAAATTCTTTTACATTGTAGAAGCACTGGTGCAGGAGGTGGTTTCTAACCGTGGATTTGAAGAGGTTCAATTTAATAATATCTTTTATATTCTTGGGCAGGGAATTATATAGAACGATTTCCGAATGATAAGGTCCTTTTTGGCAAAGAGTGGTTGACACTCTAGAGCGATGAGTATTATTACTATTGCGAGTATTGTGTTCGTGAAAGAGACTGTTTCGTATGAAGCAAGGGTGGCACCTCAGTAATTCGGTATTAACAAACACGACCGTTTCATAAATATGTGCAGGGAAGAGTTAATATATTTAATTACTTGAATAAATGTTTACAAGTGTTTCGGGGGTGAGATTTACAAATTATCCGAACTATCCTCCTCTGAAGCAAATCATTTCAAATACTTAAAAATAATGCATTTGAAAACAAAAAATGTACATAACTGATCTAGAGAGTGGTTGTACCACTTCTTTCCGCTGTTTGCTTGAGCGGGTAAAGACGAGACAAAGTAAAGAATGAAATTCACCACTATTTTTGGAGCATGATTGCTTTAAAAAATATTCGTATCGATAACATCAAATCATTCCCATAGCAGATCGTTTTTACTTTCTGTTTACTTTCCCATCCATGAAATGATCCGTTTTCGAGGGAAATATTTTATTCATTTATATCTCAATAGACTGGCAGCATTTGAAGAAAAAAACTCCGGGAATAAAAGCAATGTAATGCTATTTTCAGCATTTTCAAGAGAGAAACATGTGTATGGGAACACGATATTTTTCAAGTACTTGGGTTGTATGTTAATAATAATTGTTGGTAAAATATTAGAAACAGATAAACAGGTGGTGCTTTGGATAAAATTTTTCTTGAAAAATCGAAACGGTTACACTACATTTTTATACGTTTTGCGGCTGCACAGGGTCGTAAGTAATCGCAGAGGCTGAATGGAAGAAAGGAATTGAATGCGATGTATAGCCGCATGATAGCGTGACAAAGAAGTAGATTTACATCTTCTGGAAACTCATATTCAAGGTACATTGTATTAACTATCCTTAAATAATACTTATTTACTTACATCATACAGAACATCAGTCCAACCTTCCAATGTCACACACTGGAACACTGTGAGCATAGCAAGGCCAAAATTATCGAAGTTAGTTATTCCATTATTAGGGCCATCCCAACTGTATTCTTTACAAACCATTGTATTTCCTACTGCGTTACATTGGAAGCCACTCTCACCGGCCTTACCACACGGATGAGGATCATCCATCATTTTGTCTGAAATCAAAATATTTCTCAGGTAAGTAACGCGACAAATAATTTATTATATGATAAACAGTCAAATTCTATGGAGAAAAACGAGTCGGGATAGGGAATGGTAAAGGAAATAGTTCCAGTTCCTTCTGGTCTCAAAAACATTGTTTCAGTTATTCATATTGGTCCTTGTCAAGAACATTTTGAAACCAATGAAGTAATCCTTCCCAGGTCCGCGCCGCGGTGACCAAGGTTGCCGCAAAACTTTGAAAGAGGCGCCACACTGAGTTGTACTAGAGGTGAAAATCGATATTAGCAAGTTTAAACCATGAAAATTTAAAGTTGGAAACTTAAAAGTTTTTAGTGATAATGTGAAGTCAAACCTGACACTTCCCAAAAATTCAAAATTTAGGATAAAAAAAGCTGAAAAGAAATGCAGACAATGAAATTTCGACACAGCTCATTTTGAATAATTATTTCTACGCTCAATAGTGATAAATTTGAAGCATTAAATTTTTAGCTTAAAACATTTCAATCTTTTTATTTATAAAATAAATTATTGTAATAACTCTGTTCTCGATCTACTTCCATTATCAATTTCTTTGTTTTCCTGGTCAAACATACCCTTCCTTTACATACAACCAGACTGCCAAATGCAGTTAGTTTGTCTATTACCTGTNTATATATATATATATATATATATATATATATATATATATATATATATATATATATATATATAAAATCTGCATTGAAAAGCTTTGGAGGGTAACCAAAAAGTGTGCTAAAGTTTCGCAGAGAATTTACTCAAAACCGTTCTAAGACAGCAACGAATGAAGATTGATCTCTCAGACTGTGGTTGCGATCTGATGCTTTCATTTCCTTGACTGAGCAAATTAATGGAAGTAAGTAGCAAGAATTGCCTACGGTGGCAGAAACAAAAATAGTGTATTCCGAATTTATTAAATATTAGAATACTCAAAAATCAATCACTATGGAATGTGATTCAAGTAAGAGAAGATAGTGCTTAGACTACCATTGTTCTTATGGGTGAAAAATATATTATTCTAGGGGCTACTTTTTAAGACTGAATGCTTTTGACTGCTATGTGAGAGGCTCCGCTGGACCTCATTTGCTTACAATGAAGCCGCGAGTGTAAAATAACGGGAAACGCTGATTAAAGGATAATTAGTTCAAAGATAGTTAATTTTTTTATCGAGGTATTCCTTCAACAAAGATGAGGCGGAGTATCGAAACTATTTTATCATTAACATGCTGAATGTGCGGTGAATTTTTTGTACACTGAAACTATCTATACGCTAAAATTTTGTAGCAAACGAAGCAATGTCGAGTGCATATGACCACGTTCAGGAAATAAACTGTCTTGATTATTCTGTAAATCTACACTTCGTGAAACGTTTATATTTCGTATGGTGTCTGGATCACCATGAGACCTCCCTCTGCCATAAGGGAACACAACAAGTAACAGCTCATTACTGTCTGTTCGTTATTATCCATTCAGTCCAGCCTATTACTCTCTCCCCCTCACCCACTGGAGTCAAGGGGAGGACTAAGTAGCCTGGAGGCTCCCGTAACATATTCCTACCATTCCCAACTCTCTGGGGCAACCCCAACACGTTAAGAGCATTCAGGTTGGAGAGTTGGACGGAGGGTTAACAACCCTATTCGATGAAAATTGACCAGAAACTATAAGAAATAAGCCGGACTGATTCGTGGACATATTGCTAAACTGAGAAATGGAATACAATTTTACATGGAATATACAACGATTTAACGACAAAGTCTTTTACCATGTTTTAATGCAAATTGAACGGAATCGTTATATATATATATATATATATATATATATATATATATATATATATATATATATATATATATATATATATATATATATATA